>CM023824.1:23422428-23762428 GCA_013266295.2 Branchiostoma floridae x Branchiostoma japonicum | reverse complement strand
GTACTTCGGAGACGTCGACGCACAGCAGTTTGCGGAGAAACACAACCTCTCTCCTCGCCTGTTGACGATCGTGAACGAAGAAGATCCCGTGCCGTACATCCTCCGCCTAGCGGAAACCGCCCAATGTGCAGGACAAACACTCTCGAAGAAAGTTGAAAAATTTTCAGCCATGGCGACGCCCGTGGTGATGGGTATTTTGGATCTTCTTACCGCCTCCGGTATATTGAGCGAGGGCACTCGCGAACTCGTGAAGAGCGCCACCGATGCATTCCGCAACACTGAACCAGCTATTGAAAGAAAGCTTGCATGCAAGAGTCAGCTGCGAGAATGGGGCCTGACCGCTCGGGAGCTGGATTCCCTTTACGTGCCGCTAGGATGGTATCTGTGTATCAGCTGCAGTACGCCCGAGGACGGTGGGGGCGCTGATTGGGAACGCAACCTCTGGACCAACCCAGGCAAGCACACGGCTCCAGACATCCGAGATTGGAAAGGTAATATAGTGTAATAAATAGAAGGAATATAGTGTAAGTATATATAGGAATATAGTGTAAATTCACAAAGAGTAAATTGTTGACATAGTGAATAGCACTGATTAATGGAAGTGTGTAACATTATCAAAAGGTCAAGTGAAAACTCTAGGTCACTAACTGGGACAGATTTAGACAAATGGAATTCCGAAGTTGCCATCTGTGTGTAAACTTTCCCCTTTCTTTCTCTTCTGTTTCAGAGAAGGATTTCCAGTGCCACAGGGTGTCGAACTATCGCACGGCTTTTTTTGAAATCGCGAGAAGGACGACATACCAGGATGATGATGATGACGAAGCCTCTCCGTCCAGTGCCGTCATCATCACGGACGCCATTTTCCCTGCAAGTGTTGAGAGCCTCTGCGTGCACGTGTTGACGAAAGGTATACCATCCACACTGAAGCTTTCAAAACGATTTGCACTGACATGATTTCTTTTTAGTTCTTCCTCATAGCATCGGAGAATTCAGACTTCGGTGAGATGTTGGCTTTTCGTGACCTTCAAGTTCACCCCATATCTCATGTCCGACCTTTTGACCTCCTTTTATTCTGCCTGCCAATCTTCCCTACCCACGAGCCCACTCCGTCCGGACAAACAGACACACAACCCCACAGCTCAGCCACCCAAAACAATACTTCCGTACCCTTTCACATATCGAGTCCCACACATAATACACGCCCCCGGGCACGTATGTGTAAAATTAAGCAAACAAAGTCTAAAAGAACAGTTTAAAACTAGAAAGGTAACATTTGCAAAGCAAATGCATAATGTTTACCTTCACATATGGTCTGCTCTGTTAATTCTTACTCATATTCATATATGTGGTCAGACAGGAGTCTAAATCCCTCCTGCTATAAAATTGCAACATGATGTAACCCAACACCAGTTACCATGGTAACAGTCTGGTTCAGGTCATTGACCAGGTCAGAGGTGACTGTTTGGAGAAGAGGGGGAGGAAGAAGAAACGTAGCAAAAACAATATGTTTTCCTTCGGTAAACATAATAAGTGTTATATCACAAACACACAGAGGGTGACTCCAAGACGACGAAATGTCAGGTCGTCATCGATGGCGACAACTTGGATTTCCTAGCAAGAGACAAACCTGTTTCAGGCAAGTTAACTTTTAATTATTTTAATTGCGTTTCAGTTGGATGCGTTCACATGGTTTTACATATATCACAAGCCTTCATTGCTGATTGATGACAGTTTTTTCTTTTCTTTCTAATATACAGGCCTTCCCGTGCAGGATGAAAAGTTTGTCGTGGTTTTCATGTCTCGTCGCAAGGTGGCGCTTCAGTACGAGGTCCAGAGCGACCGTCCGTCAGAGGTAGCGACAGTTGTGGTCAGGACACACTTTCAAGAAGTTACGGTCTCCAAAGTTGAACTAAAGGTGAGGGGATTTCGTTGTGGAGGATTTAGATTCTTCGAAACCTAAGAAGTCACCATTCTTTATGAAATGGAAACTAAACTTTAACAGCCAACACTACAAAGAATATTGGGACTTACCCTAAATTTTCGGTTGACTCCATCAACCTTGTTCACGGAATGGACCCGTCTACTCTTGGGACGTGACGTCAGAGACACGTGACCGTAGTAGCGGGTCATACGTGCCAGATAACTTGTGTCTCCCCCCGTCTCTGTTCAGGGTAGGTCTCTGTTCTCCCCCCGTCTCTGTTCAGGATAGGGTAGGTCCAAGTTATCTGGCACGTATGACCCGCTACTACGGTCACGTGTCTCTGACGTCACGTCCCAAGAGTAGACGGGTCCATTAATATTCCGTAAACAAGGTTGATGGAGTCAACCGAAAATTTGGGGTAAGTCCCAATATTCTTTGTAGTGTTGCCTGTTAAAGTTTAGTTTCCATTTCATAATGACTTGTACCAACACAGATGAACTTTCATGCTAAGTCACCATTCTGTTCATCCATTTATTGTTTGTGGAAAGACAGCAAATGGAGGCAGTGAAACAGACACTTGGCGGCGTGCACATTGACTTTCTGTTATCCAACGTGAATATGCGGATAACTAGTCCGTCAGAAAAACTGTACAAATCATATAAGGAATCGGAGATAGTACTTTGTTTTTTCATGAATGTATTCGAACTGTGGAGGGGATTGCATGATGTATCGGACCACTTCCTGAATTCCTCCACATACCACCACTTACTCCATCTGGCGTGTTCAGGTGTGACACCCTATCAATCAACTGTCAAAATCACCTCCTATCTAATCGACGCTATTCGGACGAACCACGACACAAAACCCATATCTCAGCCACTCAAAACAATCCGAAAGTATAATACACGATGATATTGTAATCACATGGATTACAACATTACCGTAATGTTGAACAACACTGACGACCCGAAAGCCATGCGGTTGTGATTTTTTTCATCATTTTTGCCACAGGAAGTACCGGAACTACCGTATAAAGTCGAGGAGGGAGGCCCGATAACACAGGTGGTGAAAGCCGGGGTGGCAGTGGTTAAAGAAGAGGCAGGCCCGTCCTCCAGTTACGTTAAGGGTGCGGTTTCTGGCACAATGTCAGCGGTGAAAGGATTCGCAACATCAGGATGGAACAAGGTGACCAGCTGGTTCAGTTCAAACTAAAAAAAAGTTTATTGAGATTGTCTAAGTTGCAATTTTATGTTATTCTTAACCGTCAGCAGAGAGAGTTGTACTTTCACTGCCGTTTTTGTGTTTGTTTGCCCGATGAGTGAGTGAGTGAGTGTGTGTGTGTGTGTGTATGTGTGTGTGTGTGTGTGTGCGTGTGCGTGCGTGTGTGTGTGTGTGTGCGTGTGTGTGTGTGCGTGCGTGTGTGCGTGCGTGCGTGCGTGTGTGTGCGCGCACGCGCGTGTGTGTGTGTGTGTGCGTGCGTGCGTGCGTGCGTGCGTGTGTGTGTGTGTGTGTGTGTGCGTGCGTGCGTGTGTGTGTGTGTGTGTGTGTGTGTGTGTGTGTGTGTGCAGAATATCATTTGCATGATGCTATGGAACTACTGTGATTCCTTTGCAGAAATTAGCAACAGCCAGTTATTTGCCAACCTTGGAATCGACACTTTTGACGCTAGACGTAGGAAACAATTGTATTCTTTTGTCACTCGGCTACTTCACAGTGACAATTCAATCATCGCTACGCTAGTTCACTCTGATGGCTACAGCCTCAGCACATTCTGGAGGCATTACATTAACCAAGTTTTTAAGTAGTTTATTTTCTCTAGGTATAGCTTATTTATTGTGGTATTAGTTATTTGTTACCACGCCTCCGTTTCTTCTTGTCTGTCTGTTCTTGATGTGGTATGGGCCAGATGGCCTGAATTAAAGAATAAATAAAATAAAAATATGAAGGTTATAACGTTTGTGATGATTATTGTAAGATACATATTAGCATTTAAATAAATAATTGGTGACTCAGTGCTGTACGCACTTGCTTTGTGTCAAATTGTGTTACTTGGTTACCATGATGTACCAGTGCGTAACCTTGGTAACAATGAATGTTGTGACAGATTATGCAAATAAGGATATCCTTGCACAATTATTAGAAAATGATGTAAATCCATCACGATAGTGTTGGGAAGTTTCTTGTTTTTGGCTTGATACAAGAGTGCGAGGCTTCGACAGTCCAAAGCAGTGAGTCGGTTTTAATCAATTGTTATAATACAAGATAGACATTTCGTACCATAATTTTTGGCTATTCTTACCGGGAACTGTATATTTTCTGTACATGACATCAAAATTAAATAAGTATTGGACATTTCATTTAGTAAGGACTAGGTAAAACCATGGAGGTCCTTGGTAAAACATTGTCATTTGACAAAGATTGCAAGATGGTCCATTGTTAGTTATCAGAGAGGGACGAAAGAGTTATGATTTGCACAAACAATGTATATTTTGGGCTTCTGTGCCATTATGTTCAGAGCGTTTTGAAAGCTGAATATTCTGCGTTTGCAAATATTGTATGTATATGATAGCTGTATAATTTATGCTGTAATTGAAATAAATATTCTGTAAAGCACTTTTTTTAATGTTTTGTGTGCCAACTGCAGGTTAATGAAGTGTGGATTTCTTTTGATCTTAAGAAATAATGGCCACAAATCTTGTCAAAATCCATTGTATTATTATGATGTACACTTTACTACAATTCCACCGCTCTAATTCGGAGTTATCCATGTAATGAGATCTTTTCGAATATCAGCATTAAAATAATCGACTTTGTAATCATAAGATAGAATGTCCTGATTAACAGCTAGATCACAATGAGAACTTTACATGTCATCTTTCCAAAGCTCTACATTTTGCATATTACTAGCTGCTGTGTGTGTCGAGTGAACATTTTGAACTAATGTCTTCTTAGTTCTGTTGACCTGCATTTTGCAATGTAAAAGCGTGTGATTTGATTAAACAAAAATAAAAGCATGCTATATACTTCTTCTGGTCAAAACCTTAATGACAGTGAATTATAATGACATGTTACGTAATACTCTTACTTACTCTCCAAGCAGAGGTTGGTGGGGAAAGATCGTTACCTTTTTATATGCCCCGTTTTTTTCTGTCGTTGGTGGGGATGGCGACAGAAAAAAACGGGGCATATAAAAAGGTAACGATCTTTCCCCACCAACCTCTGCTTGGAGAGTAACTCTTACTGTTGTTTTCATTGAAGCCAGTCTTCCAATAAAGTAGGGTGTGTCAAAAATGGCTGACATTGTTAATAGTCAAAGCGAGACACGGCTTGCGATTGCGTCTTACCCGTGAAGAACAAAGAATAATGATTATTCGCTTTCATAGCTCAGCTACTTTCACCAAGATAGTGAAGATTGCAAGAGTATCTATGAGAAACTAGATGTACAAGCCACATGGCTAGTAGGCAGCCCTGACCAATCGTAGGTGTTTAGGAACAACGACATATGCCATATGTCATACAAAGCGCAAAGCAGTGTCAAATAAGGTGCAATGGAAAATAGTCGCTATTTGGTTACATTTTACAGTGACTGGTATGATAATCTAAGCCGAAATCTTCATCTAAAATCATTTCGCAAACGTTTGATACTGACACTGGCGCTCCCATGTCATGGTGCCATCTGGTAGAATCGGCTATTCTACCGGTAGAGATCCCGATCGGAGTCTTTGTCAATAGAAACTCTGATCAGAATGGGGTCTAGTGATATAACTTAACGTTGCCCAACATATCCTAAAAGTTAAAAATTCAATTACATTACTGCTACTGCTAGTACTACAGCTACTATCAAATAGTCTGTGCTTGCCATAAAACCTAAATATCTTCTAATGCTGTACGTGTATGATACTAAACATGAATCGCAGATTTTACCAGCAGAGACTCCGATCGGGATCTCTACCAACAGGCAGTCCGATCGGAGTTTCTGGTGGCAGAGAGTCCAATCGGGATCTCTACAGGTCGAATCGGCAATTCTACCAGATCGGAGTCTCTACCCTATATATATATATATATATATATATATACTAGTCTGAATCCAAGACAAGGGCTTGAGCTTGCATCCGCCTGAAGGAGTTCATCCTCGCGAGTTGCATCTGTGCTTCGAGATGCATCTGCGTTTGTTTTCTACTAAACCTGCGCCACTCCTTCTTGTCCATTTCTTCGCTGGAGCTACTTGCAGACGATGAGGATGACGATGATGAAGAAGAGGAAGAAGAGGAGGAGGAGGAGGACGAATCAGAGTCGAAAGACGAGTCGGAGCTGGATGTGTCATCATCGTCTTGCTTCCCCAAGCTGATGGAATAATTAGAGACAAGGGTTAAGAGACCTTCGAATTCGCCATGAATCTCCAAACCATTGAGTCATCATTAGGCCTGGGGAAAATGTTGTGTTTCTGACGTGATCCAACAAATACAGTTTAAAAAAATTCATCAGGACGAGGACTGTATCCAGGACCCGTCCCTGCGTTTCCTTATGGGAAAGGGACAAGTATTTCACCGATTTACTTAATAAAATTTGCTTCTGGAAATGCGTATAATGACGTTTCAGTGGGTTTGAAATTCTGCTGTCAGATCGAAAGTTTAAAGACCTTAGCTTGCCAGCGGTCGCAACGAAGTAAGGCTAGGGTTGGCGGGGTTTTGCTCGGGTAGGTCGAAAACATTTTTTCCTAAGCCATCAATAGGAACAACCAATATTGAACATCTTTATTTGTTATAACATGTTAATATTCAGTTTCGATCCCTATTCAGATTCTTTATGTCACTTTGGTTAATAGCCGTTGCCGACCTCATGACATTTTCCTCAAACATTCTCAAAATACCAGTAGGTCATGTCATTGGCATTCATTGTTATGTTATTTTAATAACACACTATTAGTTAATGAATGTCAATGACATGACTGATGTATGTTACTTGGCCATTATATGCGGAAAGGGTCTTAAAATACATGGCCAAGTAGCAGATGTCGTACGATCGCAAGCTGAGGTCATTCTTGGCCAGTTGCCCTGCAAACTTCATCTGTCTTGTTACATCAAAAGCTTTCTTAAATCTTTGTCTGTGGTTGATTCTGTCACCGCCTGCTTAAAAATTCTTCGGCATCAAAATCGTACGACGACCTACGACGAATGTGACCGCGCCGTTAAGTCATTTTACAGTAAACTTGTAAAACTGACCTTGTGAAGTCTTGGACAATGAAGACGATGACAAGAATCAGACAGCCCACGATAGCCAGTCCCAGCAGCACGGACAGTAGGATGACCCAACCTTGGATGTTGACCACGTACACCTGGGACAGACTGAATAACGGCAGGTCTTCTGCAGAAAAATTAGTCAATTGTCAGTAAATTTAATCATCTGAGAAATGTAATCAGCGTATTTGAAGTACACTGTAGCCGACGATGAGTTTATACAGAACGGTCGGCAACTTGCCGAGTGAAATGATTCTCATGCACTATAGTAAGCAACGATGAACTTGTCAATTTTTTTCATAAAAAGAACCAATGCTTCACTTATAGTTAAGTAAACTAATGCTTTTACACTTGCATGGTTGCTAATGTATCTTGTATGTCACTCGACGCGTCCATGATCATTAAACGACGTTTGAAATGAAATATGAAAAAAATAAGACAGTCTTCTTTCTGTACAACATATTTTTAAAGTCACCAGACTCATTTCAATAGTGGAAGATAGATCTATCCTAACCACTAAATACACAAACAAACTTGCACCAACAACATTAGACATGCCGCAATAAAAATCTAAAATACCTGCTTCTGGAGAGAGAGTGGGGAGGGGAGTCGCGGTAGCAGACATGTCACTCGTGACTGCATCTATGATGTCCTCCTATCAACAGCCTTATTCCACAGAGATGACATGTGCCTTTACGGCCGACATACAGACACTAAACAGTCACTAAACTCAGATTTCCTGTACACCATTCAGTAAAGACTATAGAATGATTATAGGATGTGCATATGGAAGTATAGTCTACCTGATATTCAGACGATAAGGCTCTCATGGGAGCAATGATATGTCACCATTGTCTTCTTTCAAAGCAATCTTTAATGTAAAGGTTAAGGGAATTAGATCGTTAGTTGTCACGCGATGAGGCAATACATTGAACCTTGATTCAGGTCACTGTCAAGCGACTTCAGGAAGGTAATGTAAACCATTTTTTAACCGGTGCAATAGCTCAATTGGTAGAGTGCTCGCTTTGTAACCGGGAGGTCGTGAGTTCAAACCCCGGCCGGGTCATGAACAATTGACGTCTTTGATCTCGACCTTGCTATTTTTGGAGTGACATCAATGAAGGTTGTGCTGCAGCTCCTTAAGACCGACTCTCTTCCGGGTCATACCAAAGACCTTAAAAATGGTACACATTTCTTTCTCTGCTTAGCACTCAGCACATATGAGAAAGAGTGTGGGAAGGTCAAACACACAGCACTGCCAGCGGACCAGCCCCCTGCTGTAGTGCCTTGCACAACTGTGTGTCGCCCAAGGGCTACAGAAATGGATATGGGCACCACCCCTATGGCTCTGTCAAGAGCACGGGACCTTCTATTTTGTACGTGTTTGTACCAGAAGTTTTTTTTTTTTTATTGAAACATACATTGACAAGACGTGGTGGCGACACACTCAAGTTACACTTACCAGAAGTTGACGTCTCATGTTGTTTTATTTTGTCTTACTCTGACCCCTTCTCTTCCGTCATGACATCAATGAAAAGCGGTAAGCAGGATTATTTGAGTATTTCATGAATAGATAAAGGTCCAAACAAACAAACACACAAACAAGCAAGAAAACAAAGAAACAGACAAGGTCAGTAATCTGTGTGTACTACTTTCCTTCTATGTTGGGTGGGAGGAGATTTTGACAGGTGATTGATTGGAAGGTCAACTTAAAAAGTGACCCAATACGGTCCGGGTGACGTGTAGTAAGTGGGCGGTATGTGGAGGAATTCAGGAAGTGGTGCAATATCCGATTAAATTACATCATACAATCCCCTCCACAGTTCCAATACGTTCAAAGAACCCCAAAACACTTCTCCACTCCAGGTCTGTGAAGTTGAAGGTCCCAAAAAACAGAACTACTTCCCGGAAGTGTCAAGTTTCCGATTTCTCGTTGTCATGGTGACGGCTATTCGATTGCCACGATCTTATCCAAAAATAGCAAGGTCGAGATCAAAGACGTCAATTGTTTGCCGTTAGCAGGTCTCTGTGCGGGCTAAAAGGACGGTTTGTTAAACCGCTGAATTATTCAGACTCGATGACTGTGAAGTTGCGTGACGGAGTAAAGGGCAGACATCCTATCGTAGCAGTAACAAATGATGTCATTTTCCCCAGGCTAATAAACTGTATCTGTATAGCCGGTATAACCGCCCTTCGGCGTGACACACCAGCTTCTGTATCTGTATCTGTATAGCTGGTATAACCGCCCTTCGGCGTAACACACCAGCTTCTGTATCTGTATCTGTATTGCCGGTATAACCGCCCTTCGGCGTAACACACCAGCATCTGTATCTGTATAGCTGGTATAACCGCCCTTCGGCGTGACACACCAGCTTCTGTATCTGTATAGCCGGTATAACCGCCCTTCGGCGTAACACACCAGCTTCTGTATCTGTATAGCCGGTATAACCGCCCTTCGGCATAATACACCAGCTTCTGTATCTGTATAGCCGGTATAACCGCCCTTCGGAGTAACACACCAGCTTCTGCATCTGTATAGCCAGTATAACCGCCCTTCGGCGTGACACACCAGCTTCTGTATCTGTATAGCCGGTATAACCGCCCTTCGGCGTAACACACCAGCTTCGCAGGCACGTGGCGCAGCGGCAGCTGGCTACATTACACCGAACAACCAGTTACACCCAATCTTTGCACATTTAATTGCAGGAGTTCTTTAAATCTTTCTAGTAATGATGCCCCAACTGTACTTGGTGGCAACGAGTTCCACTCTACGATAGTTCTTGGAAAATACAAGTTTTGAACACCTCAATTCTTGGTTGATAACTCTGATACTTGAAGGCATGACTGTTTCTTGTTCTTTATTAGGCTGGTAAATATTAGATACTTGATCGATATTGTGAACATCATTGAAAGCAATTGTGATATTTCATTATCTGTGATCAAACAATAAATTACCGTGTTTTATTGGAGTTATTATGCTAGATTATGGGTGGTGCATTTAATGTTTAAGTTCATTCTCGTTCATGGCATTGTCTTCATAATACTACCAGCTCAGAAAAGAACAAGAAATAGTCATGCCTTCAAGTACCAGAGTTATCAACCAAGGATTGAGGTGTTCAGAAACTCATTTTGTTCTAGAAGAACTATCGTAGAGTCACTGGAACTCGCTGCCACCAAGTACAGTAGGGGCATCATCACTAGAAAGTAAAAAATGTTTAGAGTTAGACGTTCAAAGGTTAGATGTAACATGTCGTTCCGTGTAATGTAGCCAGCTGCCGCCGCGCCGCGTGCCTGCGAAGCTGGTGTGTTACGCCGAAGGGCGGTTATACCGGCTATACATATACAGATACAGATAATGTTTCCGATATGGACTCCAGACAAGTACTAAGAATACACCACCTTACAGTCTGTTAGACAAATCGTACTTTTATTCACGACAACGAACATATCTTACATTTATTTCGTACAAAGAGTAAAAGTTAAATAATTTTAACAATGACACCAGATAGCTATGCGATTGTCCAGCAAATGTATACAGTCTGCATCACCAATTTTTAAACACCTTTAACAACACGTACATAGTTTTGAAGTTCAAAAATTGTGGATCCAAATAAAATCAAAGTCCAATTGAATTGACTGCCCTCCTTTAGTGTTCCACCCACCAGATAGCAATGATAACAGACAATAGCGAACAACAAGATTATCTTGAGCCGAACTAATCTGCCAATACTATAGTACCTCGGAAATATGTGATGCTCCGTTATATACTGAACATGTAACTGCCTAATCTGGTGACTAGTTGTCTCTTTTGTGACTTACATAGAGGCAAGGAGCGGAGCATTACACTACAACCATTGAATCATTACCTCTATTTACCAACATAGTTCTTTGCTGCAAAACCTAAACAGTACAGATCCTGGATGGTAAGAAATAGATTTGCTGAACATCTCTAAGAATGACTAGAACATGTTAGTTAGATCTAAGGAATGGACATTTTTCGTTCAATGATAGGAGGCACCTCTCCGGGAAGAGTACTCAAATGTTTACTCAGTGACATTCGATCTTTATTTGACTTTTTCTTTGACAACTTTCTCTCACTTTTGTCTTTCTTTGATTCCCTCCTCTTTTCCTTCATCGACTCTTTTCTATCCACCTTTCCTTTGTCTGAATCTTTATCATCTCCCTTATCCTTATCCTTTTTCGATCCCTTTCTCTCGTGTTTTTCTTTGATTGTCGCCCTTCTTTCGCTCTTGTCCTTTTTGGACCCCTTGTTTTGTTTTTTCCCGAAAGCCACCTTACCGATATGGGACACAACAGACCAGTTGGACTGGACCGACATCCTCTTGTTGTTCTTGGTGTTTGCCGTGACGGTGGGCGTGTCCGGGCGAGATTCCGCCTCTTTTTCCGAGAGTGTCATGGAACCAGTGCGGTCGGTAGCTTCGTTATCTGCGTCTTTGGGTGATGTTTTCCTTCTAGTCATCTTCATGCTCATCCTCTTGAACCATGGAACCCCGGAGTCTGCGGACTTTTTCCTGCGTCTTCGCGCCGTCTCCCCACCAGGCCTGATAAAGACAACAAGACTGGCAATGAAAACATACATTGCCATGGCGGCGGTGGTTGCTGTTAGGGTTATTGTTTGCATGGCACTGCGGCCCTGCCATCATTTCATGATTTTGAGGAAGACTTGGTACCTATACAGATACAGTACACTCCTCCCCTAAGTGTATAGTGAACGAGCCCCGGAGTCACAGAAAGTAGGGCATCCGGGGCAGAGGTCTTCCCAAAATAGGGTCCCAAAGGTTTCCAGAAATGTGGGCATAGATGTGGGTCACATGCCTGTGGACATTCCATTCCTGTGGACAAAATGCCTGTACAATTCCTAGAATTCTTGCGAATTGCACACAATACTGTACCATTAGGCTCCTCCCTTAGACGTCGCCAAAAAGCATAGTCTTATATATATGAGCGCTGATAAGGTCCATATGGTCACTAAAACAAAGTTGTATGTGTTCTTAAATCCCCGGTCACATACATCGTACGATGCACTCACGACGTTTTTTTCCGTGCGACGATATTGCTGTACGTCGTAGGTTTGAGATGAAACGGTTGCAATAGTTTATTTTTTTGACGGTCGTCGCAGAAAACCGTCACTGGTGACTGCATTGTACGATCATCATCAGACACATACAGTATCCCTTGCCTTTGTCGAAGGTCTCCCATGACCCCGTGCAGTGAATGAAATGTTGTTTTTTTTCCACAGCAGACGTCCCGCATTTCGTTGATAATCAATGTATTGAAAAAAGATGGAATTCACACAAAAACAACATCTTAAACAACAATACAATACACTCTAACAGTGTTCCCTGTACATATAATAGCTTATAAACATGTCATGTTCAGTGTTCGAAAGGTTCGAATGGTATGTATGCTATCTATCACGAGCGACATCTGGCGGACCCTTCTGTAATTGTCTACCCTCAATAGTACCGTTTGGCCTTATATAATTATCAAAGTGCAAACTAACATGTATTCAATGTTTCAATGATAGTTATAAATCAATCAGACCAAATGTATCTTACGTATATGTCAGGTGGAAGATCTTTAAGATGATGATGAGGCAGACCAGGAAGACTAAGACAGCAGTGGTGATGATGATACCGGCTCCCGTCATCTTCATGGGGTAGACTGTGTTCATGCCAAAGACGTAGTCACCTGGGTGTAAATACAGCAACGTGAGAAAGACAGCTAATTGGGTTTATTGGGTTAACACTCTCCTTTAGCTGCCCACCCGAGGGAGTATACACATAAAACGTAACAATACATCAACATGTACATTATATACATCAACATACACAATATATACATATATATACAATCTTCAATTTACTACCAATTCTATACAGTTTGTTTCAGTCTGTCTTCGGTAAGAGTTTTAAAAGACAGCTAACTCTGTTTTACAATACGCTTTATTGTACAACAATCACTGCACGAAAAGTTGGGTTTACCAATGGTAGTAAATGCCAGTAAAGTCGGGTGATGTCTACTTTGTAAACGGAACCGGACTTTACAATGGTAGTAAACGAAATTACCAGACTTGACTTTTTTTACTACCATTGTTAAGTCCAGTACTGTAATAAACATTACCCGACTTTACTGGCACTTACTACAATTGGTAAATCTAAATTTTAGTGCAGTGAATTGTACAAGATGCGATGTATATGGCATCTACTGTTGTACAACAACAAACATCGTATGAGACTAATCTATCCTTCAAAAGACTATATAGTATGGAATGAGAATGTGCTTTTACAACCATTGGTGGAATTTATAGTGTATAGGCATTTGAAATACATGTGTTGTCCTATATGTACAATGCTTGAGTTGTCACATGTCAATATGTACTTGAATTTGCTGTTCGAACATAATCAAAAGTTGTTCTCTTTGGTCATGAAATATCCGCAATGCATGCCGACAACAACACATGGGATAAATGCCCAGCACTAAATTATACAGATATGAAATAAAGCTACACATATCCATATCCTAACATCCTTTATTAATATTCACTTGGTAGATACAGTTCTAATCATTGAATAGCATTTTTGATGTCAATTATGAATAAAGAAATACACACGTACAGATGTTACGTTTGACCACAACGCAGTCAAAGAGGACAGTGTTATAACTTAGACTCGTCTACCGTTGACTGTGATTTTACTGCATTCCACTTACTCTGCATGAAAATGAAATGCCTTAAGCAACATTAAGCAACACGAGTGCTACATTAGGTACGAGTAATCCTTTATTATTACCTGTTGAGTTTTTCGAAGAGGGCGGTTTGGCTGTCGTGGACGCCATGTTCACCCAGGTCTTCTAGATCAAGATGCCGCTCTGCAGATGACACCTAGATCTCGTCCTGTTGATACAAGGATGCGCTGTCTCGGCGACCTACTAGTAGTCACTCATCTGTGCTGTGTCGTCTTCTAGGAACCCTGTTTGTATTTTACAGCTGTAGCGCTTGGTCAGCTAGATCCAGACTGTCTTCGTGCTGTTCTTTAGAGTGTCACATTGAAGACGATACACACCAAGATTTTTTACCTTTAGAACGTGCAACGAAACGATGCACAGGAGAACTTCATATGCGATCCACTGATCTGTTTTGGACTCAATGGGGCTTCTTTACCAAGGTAAATCGTCGTGTCACAGTACCCTTTCTACAGGATCTAAGACAGATAGTAATCTTCCATATCACACACGTTTAAAACCATTTCAAATTGTTTACAAAGTGCAGGTGTTCCCAAGGGTATGGTGGGATATTGCCTTTTCGTGTTGGGACTGCTATTGTTGGGGTGCTTTGTACATAATTCATTGCCGGTAGACGATCTCTTTGTAAAAGTGGCTCTCTATCTAAAAACGGAAGGAAGGTCATCAAACATTCAATGGGGTACTTAGACGTTTACAAGAGACCATAGTGCGTGAGTGAGGAAATATTTACGTTGTCACCATGGTAACACGTTACCATAGTAACAATAACGCACCATAGTCATCTGACTACCTGTGTAGCGTGGTTAGAAAAAGTCTCAAGGACAAAATAAACGTTTGGAGTACTAAGTACTTATAACATCAGTCAGATTCTGTTTCCTTCTCATAGAGAAAATGACCATACTATCGATCATTCATATTTATTGATACAGATACAGAAATGTGACTCACGAAATCATCAATACAAGTCAATTTGAATCATAAAATACCTCTCTTTATTCAAGCAACTTCACTTTGTCTGCCAGGCACTAGCCTTTCCTTCATTCAAAAAACTCTATAAATACAATGCATTACATATCATTATTCTTTACTGTACATTTTACGTTTAGTACCTTTTGTTTTCCCGTCTGAATCACTCTAGCAGTCCACCAGACCTTAGTGTGGATGTGTATAAAAGTGTGAAACCAGCTGCCCAATACAAAATCCCACAACAAAAGTTACTGAGATATTGTTGATGAAAGTCGGTACATTGTATCGTCGACGTCATTTGTTGTATTTGATGGTTGTTGTTTGTACTTTCCGTTGGTCAAAACTAGTGCCATACCACTCGCTTCGCACTTTCAATAGTTGAATAAACTTGGATAATATTAAAACTGTCTTGCTCTGATAAGACAGTCCATCGTATGATGCATCGTGGGTAAATGTCAAAGTTCAAGGATCCAACATTTGTCTATATGCCAGGAACCTTAAACTTTGACATTTACCCATAATGCATCACACTGCACATGCGCACTTCGAACTTTGAACTGTCTTATTGTTGCCCATGTGAGACTAAATCATACTTGAATTACTGTCGTACAAAGCACAAACAGAAAACTAATTTAAGAAAGTTTATATCTTTACAAGTAGAAACCCACGAATGAGTCTTGTCAACCTGACTTATGCTCGTGTCTTCCAAGGCTTCTTCTACCGTTGCCATAGCAATGATCACCACACGGGCTTTTCTTTCAAATCCAAATTCAGTCCAAGTTCAAGTATCGCCGTTTTCTATACATACTGCCATCCACGTCATATTTACATATCTTAATTTGTACCTTTCCTTCGCATGAGCTACATATTATTTCACAGATTCATAGTTTCAGAATAACCTTTCTCAATTCAACAGGATATGACACTACGGCACAACTTTGGCATTTTCATTTCCCTCCCATAGATATCATACAAAACCATTTACAAATCTACAGTTAAAACCCACAATTTACTCATGACATTCAGAAATGCTTTACATTTTACGTGAATAATTAAATGAAATGAAGCCATATATATACAAACCATATTGACGTTTCTTGCTACAGAATAAAAACTATGAGATGCTTGGCATCTACTGCGATACAGCATAAGCAAAACTATACAAAACCTCTCAAACAATTTAATTATGCTGTAATACATTTAGAACAAGGATATCAAGTAATGTAGCACCTTACTACGAAGGTACAATCCAAGCCACACACACGTAAAAAGCTTATTAATAAGTATCATTGACATGTATCATTGCCAATAAATACAATACAAAATACAATGAAGTAAGGTATCATAAGCACAGAATGCATTCATAGAAGTACAATTCAAACTTACTTGTCTTGTCCATCATACAACAACTGTAAATGTCCTAGTAAAAGACATCTTCAACAAATAAATAAATAAATGCAAATAGAACTAAGGCTGTCTTAGGATCACCAAAACCATTGACATTGCCATCTCTAAAGCTTTAAGGATATCGAGCTAGACCCTAGTGTTCAGATATGATAGTAAATAAAACGTCCTTGCTGTTGTCCACTATCCTGACCATTGTTCACCAGGCTGGGTCGGCCTGGTACCCTGGATGGGCTACGCCATTGAGTCGTGGGTGTTCTGGTTGTTCGGAGGGGGGTTGGCGGGTGGTTGTGGCGGCTGCTGCGGTGGCGGAGCCGCTCCTCCTCCCCCTCCCCCAACGTTGATTTGGTTTGGTCTGTAGAGCGGGAAAGAGTGTAAGTTAAATTAGTGAACACCACATGTTGCAAAATCGCCATCATCATAGTTTTGCATTATTCATGTTTTTGTATACCTCTGATCTCTGATTTATTTTATTTTCTTGGTTTGGCTGTTCAACACGCACAACTAGGGCATTCTTAATAGCCTGTGGCTATTGCAAATGCTAGCCCTGCTGACAAAGACGAAACATTACAACAGAATTGGGCATGGACAGCAGAACAATCTATAACATTATTACTCTCTGTACATGGAAAGATATATCTCTGATGTATCTTGATGTTACTAATACTTTAGCCTTGAATAAATCTGTCATCCGTACCATGCTTTCGGAAGAGAGACAGTACCACCATGTTAAGACATAGTTCAAAACTCTTCGATTTTTCGAGTTCTTCTAGCTCTGATTGGCCAATCAGATATAGAAGGTTAATATTTAATATAATTCTTTTGTTTTTTTTCGATTTCTTCTAGCTCTGATTGGCCAATCATATATAGAAGGTTAATATATTTAATATAATTCTTTTGTTCTTGTGTCAATATGAAATTCTCCTGGTTATCATTAGCATTATTTAATGTTTTCGGGCGGTGGGACTATGGCGCACTTATTGTATTTATATGTTAATTGTATTTTTGTTTTGTGGTGCTGTTGATGTAAGTTTTAAACTTGACTGCGGCACCACAATGTCCTTGTCATTGTCTTGTTTTGTGTTGTGTTGTGTTGTTTTGTGTTGTGTTGTGTTCAATAAAAAACCTCTTCAGTGCAGTTTCTGTTAATTCATTTAAGCGCCTTTACAACCAGGAATGTCTTGCCACATCTTAACAGACAAGTCTACCTTGTTATCAAATAGCATTGATATGCAAATTCCTTTTTTTATTCCTTTTGCTATTTTCCTGATTAGTTTTACATTATTGCCATTATGAGTTGTGATTATTTTGTTTTATGACTACCTTACTGAGTTGTGGCATTATATATACTTTTACTTTAATTTGTACCTAAGTTGACTTACCATTTTGTTATATTTTGTTATTTTCTTGTATTATTTATTTATGTATGCCTGCAGGGCACATTGAAAAACGCCTTAGTGGCGATATGTACCCCTGGATAAATAAACAAACAAACAAACTTCGATCAGCGAGAAAAGACGTCATGAATGTCCGGTAAGTTTAGTAAATCTCACCTCTTTAACAAGAAGGCAGCTGTGACGACCACCCCGGTGACTCCCAAGATGGCGCCGACCACTGACAGCGCCACCACCCAGCCTTTCACCTTGTACTTGCGCGGGAATGTGTCCAGGTAGCTTTCTGGCCCTTGACAAGATAAATGGATAAAATATGTTGGGTCGCATGTATGGCTAAGATATCCATTTATTTCATCTTAGAGACACCTAGGTAGCTCCTACAGCTTCATAAGCTAATTTCCAATGAGGACCAGGAAACAAAACATAATGCAGTGTGTAAAATCATACGGAAAAACTGTACATAAGTAACATAGACTTGTGAGATGTATACAGAAATCAATAAAACTGACAACATACATGTAATGAGGACAAATAATACAACATAATGTAACTAACAAAAGTAGCAAAATCCAACACCAAGTTGTTCAATCAAGTCATAATCCAGATGCAGAATCAAATACAAATACCGTTCAAGGTCAGATAGTATGATAGTTCAGTCTAGGCCAAGAAAAACCAAGGCACACGTAGCTACTTTACTAATCAAATTGTTGAATGATAATCAAAATGTCAAAAACAGAGATGACCTTAGAATCATAATAAAAGACAGGTAATTTTTTTTTTTTTTTTTTAATAATTTTTTTATTAAATATTACATATAAATACAAAGAAAAACCTTGTGGCAAGCCCCCCTAATACAAATATAATAATACATACAAAGTGTAACAGGTTACAAAGAAAGTTGGTCTCGAATATTATCCACTGAAAATAATGTGTTACAGAAATAAGGCTTGTTATTCGAAGATGCGCTTTTAAAGATATAATATTTTGCATGTAATAAACATTGATTCAAGTGTCTATTCTTCTCCTGCTTTTCAATTTTACCATACATAATATCCGTTTTCGTTAGTACAATATGTTCTAGAAAGGTGTCACGCCACCATGACACAAAGTCATTCCAATAACTAGTGACGTAAACACAATCTACAAACAAGTGGTTTAGGTCTTGTTTGTTGTTACAAAAAGGGCATTTGTCTGAGTCTGTAACTTTAATTTTCTTTAGATAGCAATTTGTCGGCAAAAATCTATGTATTATCTTATATTGAAAATACTGTAGTTTAACATTCTTAGTACATATGAAAGGTAGTAAGTACACATTTTTCAAATTGTTTTCATGTTCGAAAGTTTTTAACAGTTCGTCTTGTCCCGTTGGGGGTTCAAAGTTTTGTTTTACATATATGTCATACAACTGTTTACAAGAGAGAGTCTGTGAAGCGAAGTTTTCTTCCACCGAATCACCGCTCTGGTCCTTTTTTACTGCATCTTTCCAAATATTAGGTATCGCTGTTCTCAGGCTAGCATATCTAAGAATGTCAATAGGTGTAAAGGTTATTTCATGTTTCTGAGCCAGCTCACCCAATGTCAGGAAGATACCATCGCTTGACATGACATCACATATTTTCATAATACCAGCTTGACACCACCGGTTGTGCAATACAGATTTCCGGCCTACTAAAATAAATCTATTATTCCAGATAATTTGATTACTTATGTCATCTTTAGATTTGGGAACCGATTGCACAATCGACTGCCAAGCCTGCAGTATTTGACAATAGAACATCGGTAAATTAGATAGATCTAAACATGTTGTATCAAAGTTACATTGAAATAATAATTTCCCTCCCCACTTACTAAACATATATGCACAACTGTCACTTTTCTCAAGTTTCTTAATCCATGTCGCCTTAAGGGCTTTACATTTAATAGAAAAGTCCACCATCGTTAGACCACCTTGGTCTTTCTTCCCTATTACTGTCTTCATTTTCACTTTTGGCTTTTTTTCATCCCAAATAAATTTAAAAATATAGCCATTTACTTTCTCGGGAAAGCCAGCAGGAACCGGCAGAACCGTGCAATTACATGTATAAATAAGTTTAGAAATACCAAGTGTTTTAACCAGAACAATTCTCCCAATTGTAGTTAGGTCTCTTGTCCTCCATACATTTAGCAATTTCTCCATTACTTTCAGGGGATAATCAAAGTTCAACTTATCACAGTCTTCCTGGTTGTATGAGAAATGTGTACCCAGTGCATATATCGGCCCCCGTGGCCACAGCACGTCCAAAGGCTCATCAATCCTATGTCTGCTAGATCCCAACCACATAGCTTTTGTTTTTTTTCTACTGACCTCCAGGCCACTACAAAGTTTAAATTGATCTAAAATGTCAAGTAAGTTTTTAGCAGAGTTTTCATCTTTGACAAGACCAGTCAAATCATCAGCATACATGGATATTTTTCTCTTGCAGCCATAGATCGATAAACCTTCAACAGAGGGATCGGCCCTTATTCTAGAAGCTACAACTTCGATCACTAAGTTAAATAGATATGCTGAAAGTGGATCACCTTGCCTTACTCCTCTACTTACGTCAAACCATGGAGACGAAAAACCGTTATTAATAACACAACTAATTGCATTTTTGTATAGTAGTTTGACCCAGTCAGTGAAGTTTTTTCCAAAATTCATTGTTTCCAGTGTTTTAATGATAACTTTACGCTCGATCGTATCAAATGCTTTTTTGAAGTCGATGAATAAGGCAAGGGCTGGCAAATTATGCATTTTTGTGTACTCCATTGCATCAGCAATATGCCTTATATTAGTGACTATTAAGACAGGTAAATATTATATCATAACCAAAGGTGTTGACCACCTGCAAGAAAACAATCACGTTACATCACTGCATTGTTAACGAAAAAATCGATGAACGTACTTTTCGTCGATGCCGTTGTCGGTGATACGGTCACCCTGGTGAATATAGGATCTGTGCTGTATTCTGTATTCAGCTCTGTTGTGCTCTCTGTCGACACGGAGACTTGTGTAGGCGTTGAAAGGATGCGAATCAAGGATGACAACGTTGATGCTGATGGCGTTGGACCTGTCTGTGTCATCTGTGGAGTGGTAGAGGGTATAGCTGATGCTGATGGCGTTGGACCTGTGGGAGTCATCTGTAAAGTGCTGGAGGATACAGCTGATGCTGATGGCGTTGGACCTGTCTGTGTCATCTGTGATGTGGTAGAGGGTATAGCTGATGCTGATGGAGTTGGACCTGTGGTCCTCTGCGAAGTGGTAGAGGGTTTAGCTGATGCTGATGGCGTTGGACCTGTGCGAGTCATCTGTGAAGTGGTGGAGGATACAGCTGATGCTGATGGCGTTTGACCTGTGGGAGTCATCTGTGAAGTGGTGGAGGATACAGCTGATGCCGATGGCGATTGACCTGTCTGTGTCATCTGTGATGTGGTAGAGGGTATAGCTGATGCTGATGGAGTTGGACCTGTGGTCCTCTGCGAAGTGGTAGAGGGTGTAGCTGATGCTGATGGCGTTGGACCTGTGGTCATTTGTGAAGTGGTAGAGGGTTTAGCTGATGCTGATGGCGTTGGACCTGTGGTCATTTGTGAAGTGGTAGAGGGTTTAGCTGATGCCGATGGCGTTGGACCTGTTTGTGTCATCTGTAAAGTGCTGGAGGATCCAGCTGATGCTGATGGCGTTGGACCTGTGGTCATCTGTGGAGTAGTAGACGGTTCAGCTGATGTTGACATTTGAGCCGGAGGTGATTGGCTAAGTGTTGATGATACCATCGACGGAGTGCTTGACATTCCTGTCGATACTGGAGACGCTGGCATTGATGTCGAACTCTGGGCTGATGAGGTTGATATGGATGCATCCCAGGTTGTTGTTTCCAGACTTGAGGTGGTGGAAGGTAAAACCGGTGGCGAAGCTGTCGGACTTGAACGTTGGGCCCCTGGGGTCGTGGTGGCAGTTTCTGAAACAGCAGTACCTGTCGCGGCAAAGACAGTAGTGGTGACGTCAGTCTGTGCAGCTGTTGGCAGTTTGATGCGTGTGGATGAAAACAGGCTGCTGTAAACCTTCTGAAGTGTGGTGGGGGGCATCGCCGTTGTCTGAGATTCTGAGTCCGTGGTCATAGCGTCAATGGTAGTTGTCGTGGCGGGTGTCATCGAAGTACCTTCAGACATCATCGTTTGGGTTGAAGTTTTAGAAGGAGGTGTGGGTGTTAGCTTTGCGGTGCTTTGCTCTGTGGTAGCTCTCTCTTCAGTTGTTAAAGATTCGGTGGTTGTAGGCTGATCCGTAGTGGCCGCTGTGGTGGAAAGCGTTGACAATGTGGTAGATTCTACTATGTGTTGAACACTTGAAGATTTCATCATGGTCGTATCCGGCGGATTTGTGGTTGGAACCATTTCTGTAGTGTAAACTGTGGTGGTCTTTACACTAGTTGATGGTTCTGGCGTGTCGTCCGTCGTCATCTTTGGTGCAACAGATGTCGTTGTCAGTTCTTGAGGGGCGTCTGTAGTTGGTTGAGTACTAGATCCCGTCGTAGTCCCGCTCTCAGGGGTGGGGACGGCTGTACTGGTCGGGACGTTTGTGATGAGTACCGTTGTGTGAGGTTCTGTAGTACCCGGTGCAGTCGAGGGCAAACCAGAAGTGATTTCTGTCGCAACCGATGTAGTCGAAGGTTTCATCGAAGGGGTCGTTGTCTGCGGGACTTCAGTACTGAATACAGGTGTTGTTTCCCCTGTCGTGGCCATTGTTGTCACAAATCCCGTACTTTCCGCCGTTGTTATTTCGTCGGTAGTAATTGGAGGCTGTGTGCTGAGCGCTGCCGTCGTCACATCGCCTGGGATTTCAGTCGTAGCTTCAGTCTTCGTCATCATCGTGGATTTCAGTTCCTCAGTAGTGCGGGTTGTCGTAGGATATTCTGTAGTTAGCATTGCAGTGGTTGTTGGGTTTGCAGTTGTCAGTTGTGGTGCAGATGTCGTCGTCGGTGCCTCAGTCGAAGGATGGCTTGTTGGTTGGTTTGATGTGGCGTCTTTTGTTGTCTGATCTGTGGTAGTGTCTGCCGCAGCAGGACTTGTAGTCGATGTGGTGGTATCTATCGTGGATGGATTGGGAGTAAACGTCGTTGTTGTGTGTCCTGAAGTTTGTTGTGATGTTGATGCTGTAGTCGGCGACTCCGTCGAAGGTTGACTTGTTGTTGGCTGCATTGATGTGACGTCGGTTGTTGGTTGATCGGTTGTGATCTGCTTTGCCGCGGGACTTGTACTCAATATGTTTCTTGTGGTGTCCTCTGTGGATGCTCCCAGAGTAGACGTCATCGGCTCTTCTGCAGCAGGAGTTGTGGTCAACGGGGTCTTGGTGGTATCTTCAGAAGTTGGTTCTGTAGTATACGCCATTGCCGTGGTATCTACAGAAGTTGGTTCTGTAGTATACGCCATTGCCGTGGTATCTACAGAAGTTGGTTCTGTGGTATACGCCATTGTCGAGAGTCCCAAAGTAGTCGGAGACGCTGCAGTCGTTGCTGTGGTCAGGGACGGACTGGTGGTGGGAGCGTCCGTGATGTTGGGAACTGTCGTCATCTGTGCTGTCGTCATCGATACCTCCGTGGTCGCAGCCTGCTCTGGCGTGGTGGGACTCACGGTAGTTGCACATCGGACGGACCCTGTAACGAATACAAGTTTTGTGATAACAGATTAATGTGGTCTGATAACTGAAACTAGAAGGGGTTGACTGAGGCAACGATGGTGTCACTATGAGTATTGATAACTCTAAACGTTTATGGTATTCTAATTCCACGGTAGTGTCATTTGGTTAGAACGGGCAATACATGAGCACGAGGTGTATATTTTACAGAGAAGCTTCGGTAAAGCTATTTAAGATTTCTTTAGGTTGATGTACTCTATATTAGGTCTTGGGTTACCGTTCCTTTCTATCATTAACGAAAATTGAGAATTGTGAAACTTTGTGATTTGGCCTCGGAGTGTATCAAACGTTTTAGAACCACAAACTTTCTGTTTTCATTTTGAGGGCCTTTTGCAATGCAATTGTACCGTCCATTAAGCTAATCTACTACTGATTTCAGATTAATGCACAGAGTAACCATGGATTTTCTTTTTTTAGAGAGGAATATGATTAAAATCCTGCTAATCTGTTGCTAATGTTCATGAACATGCACTGGCTAGGGCATTGATGATAACACCAAAAGCTATTCCGCCAGGGAGGGCATAAATAAGGGACAAAACACTGGTGTTGTAGACTTAATTCTCCCTCTAATTATACCTTGCATATAGTTTGTTTCTGTTGTTGATAAAGTATCCTGTGTCGGACATAAAGTTGTGAAAGTTCCAGTTGATGGCTCTGATGGGAGGGAGGTTGTTGTGACTGTTGATTCTTGTTTTACCACTGCTGTTGACAGAAGAGTCGTGGCTACTGCAGTTGAAGATTCAGCTGTAGTTGAGCCAACAGTTACCGCGGCCATAGTTGATGATTCTGGCATCACCTCTGTAGTTTGTGGTACAGTTGTGACTGTTTTAGTGGATGATTCTGACGTTACCTCTGTAGTTTGTGGTACAGTTGTTACCGGTACTGTTGATGATTCCTGTACCATTTCTGTAGTTTGTGGTACAGTAGTGACTGCTACAGTTGAAAATTCCGTCGTTCCCTCTGTAGTTTGTGGTACAGTTGTGACTGCTATAGTGGATAATTCTGGCGTTGCATCTGTGGTTAGTGGCACAGATTCCTGTATTAATACTGTCGTCTGTGGTACAGTAGTGACTGCTACAGTTGAAGATTCCATCGTTCCCTCTGTAGTTTGTGGCAAGGGTGTTACCGGTACTGTTAATAATTGTATCTGTTCTGTAGTTGGTGGTACAGTCGTGACTGCTACTGTTGATGATTCTGACGTTGTCTCTGTTGTTTGTGGTGCAGTTGTGACTGCTATAGTGGATAATTTTGACGTTGCATCAGTAGTTTCTGGTACAGTTGTTACCAGTACTGTTGATGATTCCTGTATTGATTCTGTAGTCGGTGGGCCAGTTGCGGCTGCTACAGTGGATAATTCCGACGTTCCCTTTGTAGTTTGTGGTACAGTTGTTACCGATACTGTTGATGATTCTGACGTTGCCTCTGTGGTTAGAGGTACAGTTGTTACCGGCACTGTTGATGATGCCTGTATTGATTCTGTAGTCGGTGGTACAGGTGTGACTGTTACAGTTGAAGATTCCGTCGTTCCCTTTGTAGTTGTTGGAACTGTCGTTACCGATACTGTTGATAATTGTACCTGTTCTGTAGTTGGTGGTACAGTCGTGACTGCTACTGTTGATGATGGCTGTATTGATTCTGTAGTTGGTGGTACAGTCGTGACTGTTACTGTTGAAGATTCCGTCGTTCCCTCTGTAGTTGGTGGTACAGTTGTTACCGCTACTGTGGCTGCTATAGTTGAAGATTCCGTCGTCCCCTCTGTAGTTTGTGGTACAGTCGTTACCGATAATGTTGATAATTGTATCTGTTCTGTAGTTGGTGGTACAGTCGTGACTGCTACTGTTGATGATGCCTGTATTGATTCTGTAGTTGGTGGTACAGTCGTGACTGCTACTGTTGATGATTCTGACGTTGCCTCTGTGGTTTGTGGTACAGTTGTTACCGGTATTATTGATGATTGCTGTATTGACTTTGTAGTCGGTGGTACACTTGTAACTGCTACAGCTGAAGATTCCGTCGTTCCCTCTGTAGTTGGTGGTACAGTTGTAACTGCTACAGCTGAAGATTCCGTCGTTCCCTCTGTAGTTTGTGGTACAGTTGTGACTGTTATAGTGGATAATTCTGACGTTGCCTTTGTGGTTTGTGATACAGTTGTTACCGGTATTGTTGATGATTTCTGTGTCATTTCTGTAGTCGGTAATACCGTCGTGACTTGTAAAGTTGAAGACCCAGGTAGTACCTCTATAGTCGTTGATCCAGTTGTGACTTCTACAGATGTTGACTTCTGTATTACCTCAGTACTTGGTAGTACAGTTGTGACTGCTATCGTTGATGACTCTGGTAGTACCTCTGTAGTCGATGTTACAGTCGTGACTGCCACAGTTGATGACTCAGGTAATAGCTCTGTAGTCAGGGGTACAGTTGTGACTGCCACAGTTGACGATTCCGATATTGTCTCTGTAGATTGAGGCACAGTTGTTACTGGTGCTGTTGATTCCTGTATTATTTCTGTAGTCAGTGGTACAGTCGTGACTGTTACAGTTGTAGATTCGTACATTGTCTCTGTAGATTGAGGCATAGTGACTGTTACACTTGATGGCTCAGGTATTGTCTTTGTAGTTGACGGTACAGGCGTGACTGCTATCGCTGATGACTCTGGTATTACCTCTGTAGTCGGTGGTACAGTCGTGACTGGTACGGTTGATGATTCCAGGATTCCCTTGGTTGTCAGTGGCCCGGTTGTGACTACCACAGTTGTTGACGATGGTATCACTTCTGTAGTTGCTGGTACTGTCGTGATCACTGCAGTTGATGATTGTGACATTGTCTCTGTAGATTGAGGCACAGTTGTTACTAGTACTGTTGATGATTCTTGTATCGTGTCTGTACTCGGGGGTACAGTCGTGTCCAGTACCGTTGATGATTCTGGTATTACTTCTGTAGTCGGTGGTTCACTCGTGACTGCCACAGTTGATGACTTCTGTATTAACTCAGTACTCGGTAGTACAGTAGTGACTGGTACGGTTGATGATTCCAGGATTGCCTTAGTTGTCAGTGGTCCGGTTGTGACCGCCACAGTTGTTGACTCTGGTATCACTTCTGTAGTTAGTGGCATTTCTGTAGTTGTTGGTACACTCGTAACTGCCACAGTTGATGACTCAGGTAGTACCTCTGTAGTTGGTGGTACAGTCGTGATTGCTACCGTTGATGTCTCTGGTAGTACCACTGTAGTCGGTGATTCTGTCGTCACGGATATAGTTGATGGCTCTGGTAATGCCTGTGTAGTTGGTGATTCTGTTGACGATTCCTGTACTATCTCTGTAGTCGGTGGTAAAGTCGTGACTGCCACAGTTGCTGGCTCTGGTATTACCTTTGTAGTTGGTGGTACTGTCGTGACAACTACAGGTGACGATTCTGACGTTGTCACCGTAGATTGACGCACTGTTGTTACTGGCACTGTTGATGATTCAACTGGCATTTCTGTAGTTGGTGGTACGGTCGTGACTGGTACAGTTGATGATTCTGGTATTACCTGTGTAGTTGGTGGTACTGTCGTGACTGGTACAGTTGATGACTCTGGTATTACCCCTGTAGTTGGTGGTACAGTCGTCACTGGTACAATTGATGATTCTGGTATTACCTGTGTAGTTGGTATTACTGTCGTGACTGCTACAGTTGATGACTCTGGTATTACCCCTGTAGTTGGTGGTACTGTCGTGACTGCTACAGTTGATGATTCTGGTATTACCCCTGTAGTTGGTGGTACAGTCGTGACTGGTACAGTTGATGATTCTGGTATTACCCCTGTAGTTGGTGGTACAGTCGTAACTGGTACAGTTGATGATTCTGGTATTACCTGTGTAGTTGGTGGTACTGTCGTGACTGGTACAGTTGATGACTCTGGTATTACCCCTGTAGTTGGTGGTAAAGTCGTGACTGATACAGTTGATGATTCTGGTATTACCTGTGTAGTTGGTGGTACCGTCGTGACTGCTACCGTCGATGACTCTGGCATTACCTCTGTAGTTGGTTGTACAGTCGAGTCCGGTATCGTTGATGACTCTTTTAATACCTGTGTAGTTGCTGGTACCGTCGTAACTGCTATAGTTGATGACTGTGACATTGTATCTGTAGATTGAGGCACAGTTGTTACAGGTACTGTTGATGATCCTGGTACCTCTGTAGTTGGTGGTAAAGTCGTGACTGCTACAGTCGATGACTCTGGTATTGCCTCTGTGGTCGGTAGTACAGTCGTGAATGTTTCAGTTGTTGATGATTCTAACATTGTCTCCGTAGATTGAGGCACAGTTGTTACTGGTACTGTTGAAGACCCAGGTAATACCTCTGTAGTCGATGCTTTAGTCGTGACTGCAACAGTTGATGACTCTAGTATGACTTCTGTAGTTGGTGGTTCAGTCGTGTCCGGTATCGTTGATAATATCTCTGTAGTTGGTGGTACTGTCGTGACGGCAACAGTTGATGACTCTGGTATTACCTCTGTAGTTGATGGTACAGTCGTGACTGCTACCGTTGATGGCTTTGGTGTTTTCTTTGTAGTCGGTGGCACAGTTGTGACTGGTACCGTCGATGACTCTTGTGCTACCTCTGTAGTTGGTGGTACAGTCGTAACTGCTATAGTTGATGACTCTGGTATTACCTCTGTAGTTGGTGGTACAGTCGTGACTACTACAGTTGACGATTCTGATATTGTCTCTGTAGATTGAGGCACAGATGTTACTAGTACTGTTGATGATTCTGGTACCTCTGTAGTCGGTGATACAGTCGTGACTGCTAACGTTGATGACTCTGATAATACCCTTGTAGTAGGTGGTACAGCCGTGACTGTTATAGTTGATGATTCCAATATTTCTCCTGTAGTTGGTGGTACAGTCGTGACTGGTGCGGTTGATGAATATTGTACCTTTGTAGTTGGTGATTCAGTTGTGACTGTTTCTGTTGGTGGTTCCGACGTCACCTCTGTTTTTAAAACGGTCGTGTTGTTTGTAATTGATGATGGTGTCGTTGCCTCTGTAGTCCTTGTTAGAGTGGCGACTGCTTCTGTAGATGGAGTTGGTGTTACATCTGTCGTGGTTGTGGATTCTATACCTGAGTCTGGTGTTGCTGCTGCTGTCGATGATAAAGTAGTAACAGTTGTTGCGGACGATTTTGAATTAAATATTCCTGTCGTTGTGGCCGCCACTGGTGATGATTCCCGTATGACTGTGGTAGTTTTTCCACTAGATGTTCCTGGAATTACTCGTGTACTCGGCTGTACAGTCGTTGTTGCTGTGAATAATGAACCTGAGGTTGACTGTGTTGCCGTGGCTGCTACAGTAGTTGGATCTGCGGCAACGTTTGTCGTTGTTGTGTCTTTCGTGGTTTGTGTTTCCCTGGTACTTAGTGCCGCTTTTAACGTCGTCGTTTCAGCTAATGTAGCGACAGTTGTAAGGAAACCTGTGCTTTTTAACTGCGGGGTTTGCACGGCTGTGTTCGTCTGGGTTTTTGTGGCAGTTGTTTCACTGTATGTGGACCGTCCTGACGTGGTGCGGTATCCAGTTGTTGTGCATCGCACGGATCCTTGAAAAAACACAGTTATGGTTACCGGGAGCGCTAGGTGGGGGCAGGGGTGGGGGGGGGGGGGTGTACTGGACTACTACGATATTCTGTACATGCCGTGTATGTTTTGAAATTATACATACATCTCCGTTGAAAAAAACCAAGATTACATCCATGAGTACATGGACTACTAGATTCTTCTTGGAATTTCTTCAGAACAATTCCGATTTCATGCACATTACTTGATGGACGGATTCGAAAACATGCGATGAGCTGTTGAATTTGACCGAGACAGTAAATTCTAAGACGGCCATCAATAAAAAAAATCTATCATTGTTATGTGGGACGCAGAGGAACTACATCGCTCGTAAGGTTAAAGTAGATATACTTTAGGGTATAAACGGCGAAATGGGTTGTTGCGTAGGAGTCTAAAGGTTAGATGGGTGTTTTATGGGTATAAAAGGTTTAAATGGGTGAGGTCTAAGGGGCATAATAAAAGATTACAATGGGTGTTTTTAAGGGTATGTCGGGGCAACGACAAAACGAAACACCATATTGAACACCGGTACCCATTGATGGTTCAGATCATTCATGTCGCTACAACCCGAGAACTTCCCCTAGGGCCCGGTCACAATATGTTTTTTAGAATTCTTAACAGTCAGGAACCCCAAAACATCTACAGCGCCATTGTTCCCGTCCATTCTACCCACCAGTATTCAACTAGATTTTCCAATTCTTGCAGTTTCAAACTACCTAAACCTAAAACAAACAGCAAAAAGCGAACATTTCTCTATCGCGCCATTAATCTATGGAACACCCTGCCACCCAGTATCAAAACACTGACCAGTCGACAACAATTCAAAAAGGCTATCCACCAGTTGTACAAAGTTAAGTTGTATACATTCAGTTGAGCCAAGATCGTTTTGTTTAAGCTGAATATAATTTGTGATGATTATGTATGTTCATTCTCTTTTAATTTTGCTGTCTGTATGTATGTTTGTATGTTTATTTATGTAACGTTTGAACCCTGGAAGATTAGTCATTGACTAAAGGGTATCGAAATAAACGAACAAACGTCGTACGATCGCCGTACGATTGGAGACAGGGCATTCTTGGGATGGCCGTGCATATGTTCTGTAAAACCAATATGTCTTGTCACAAAAAGGGGCTGTCTTATATCATTGTCAGCGGTTGTTTCTGTCACAGCCTGCTTTAAAATCCTACGGCATCAAAATCGTATGACGGCCTACGACGAATATGACCGCGAATATGACAACTTTATTAAAACCGACTATAGGACAGCCAGGCATTGTGGCAAATGCCACAGAAATTCTGATCGACCCTTTCATCCCTGTGCAGCACTATAAGTGGAGTTCTCGATGCAGAGTTCCCCAAGGCCACTGGTGGGTTCATAAGTGCAATAGCTCGGGGTGACTCCGGCATCAGACAGCTCAATCAATGGAGATCGTTACCTCTAACGACAGTTTCCTGCCGCAAAGAGTCCCGGTGGAAGGTTGGGCATGAATAGCGCCGGTACGGTCTCCACCGGAAACGTATGAGGACTGTTCTCTGCTATTCTGTTTGCCAAATCACATCATTTCAGGCAGTTTCAATTGCAATAAGTCTGTATGTACTGTGCATTATTAAGTGACAGTTTTAGTAGCAGATGTTGATTTGGTTTGGGCCAGTATGCAGTATTGCAATCTTTTCTTGTAAGATCAAACTGCCTTGATTATATGGTTAAAATCCACACGCGCGTTTTCAAAAAATGATTGCGACCATACTGTGTTTCGTTAGGTACTTGACGAAAAAAAAAGAATAAGATGCTACAGAAAAGGCAGTAGGGCTCGAAGTAACACTTGCTCGCAAAATCAAGTCTTCCAAAAGCAATGAAGATGTGAGAGAACAAAAAGAAAGAATTAATTGTTTGGCACGCCATGCTCTGTGTGTTCAGTCAACCTTCCTGACTACTTAGATTCTATAATGAATGCAAGTTTTTAGCCATCTTTTTTGCACGCTCGCATCCATTTTTGGGTGCCATCTATATAATCAAATCAGTCCGGCCTAATGTGCTCTAGGACAAGTGGCCTTGAAAGGGAAATGATGTAGATCAAGGTATCAAGGAGCGTTTAAACGCATTAACCTGGGCGTATTTATTACAGTTATTGCTGCAACACAATAAGGTGACTTCGACTCTATTTAGTCTACCTAATAAATCCATACCCTGTCTTCCATATTGATAAATGTTCACTATTTTCATGGTTAAAAGTATGTGAAAGGTATAATAATCATACAAAATAAGACAACAATGTGTTTTTTTTTGTCGTGAATTGTATTTGAAGCATTTTACAAAATTACAGCGTGTGCAAACTTAAATTACATTGGATAAAATGTATGAAATCCAGCTTTTCAAATAATTGTCAAGTAGTCACAATACACATGTATGTAGAATTGAAAAGAAATACTGAGTTAGATACAATAAATATACATCCAAAATAACACCAATGTATCTTGTAATGAGAGAATATGTTCACATAGTTTGCTTTCACTTTCAAAATTTATAAAACATCCCTTGTTTTTCCATGTGGTCATAATTCTAAATTCTATTTCAAAAATCTTTTAGGTTCTTTCAAGGCTAGAATCTACCTTAGTAATCCGAGTAAAAATTAGAATGAATTGTTTCACCAATAACAACTGTTACAATAATAAAATCAATAAGTACATGATAAAGAAATCAATGGCAAATATTGACCATGAGACTGCCAAATGTAATAAATAATGAAAACGGTAAATCATATGTGAACAATAGTCAATGTCGATTGAATGGCTTCAGACATAATCTACTTTTCCTCCATTGACCTGCTCTCTTAGTCAATGCAAAGGTCATAACAGTCCAATGCTTAATTAGATCAACCAGTATACCTTGTATCAGCTCTATTTAAGTGAACTGATGTTTACTGTACCTTTCAGTATTACTGAACCAGGTGTTAGGACATAAGATAATGTAGATACAAAGAAAAAAGGTTAAAGGGATAAGGTTGATAGAGGGAGTGTGGTTGGGTAATCCTGGCAGGGGATGGGGGCGAGTGATCATGCAATGATCACCTAAAGCTTTATATACATCAACAGGAACAAGATTGCATACATATGCGAAGATTCAATGGTGTGCATTGGTACATATGGTGAGATCTGTACTAATCGTTCTCAATAAGATATTGTCTTGCTAATTGTTTCGGCTCCTAAAATGAAAAACATTTCACTTTGGGAATTCCAGTAAGTTAGCTTAGCTATAAAAGACATTTCTCCTCATCAGAGGAGAACACATCTTTTTACAAGCAACATACACCCCTCTCTGTAAAATCAACATTTAACATCCAACTTAGAAGGCATGCAAAGACATACACTCACCTATACTGACGATCAGCAGCAGAGTTGATAGGTAGGCCAGGGTAATCATGAGTGGAGTGGTGCGCATCTGAAACATACACAGTTCCAACGTTACCAGCTTGCATGTGCCGCATACGGTACCTTTTCTGTGCTAAGTACGTTAGAAATCCCCGGCTTCCTGTGTACGTCACGTTTTGAATGTATTAAGAACCGTAGGTGGCAGGAAAGGCGGAAGGACTCATTCGGTGGAACGACCCCCCACGGGGTTTACATGTGCAGTGCGAAAGCCCACCATCATTTCTTCTGTATCACAGATAAAACTAGGTGTTTTAGATGCTGACTGTGTTTCCCTGTCCCTGGTGCTTACTGTGTTTCCCTGTCCCTGGTGCTGACTGTGTTTCCCTGTCCCTGGTGCTGACTGTGTTTCCCTGTCCCTGGTGCTGACTGTGTTTCCCTGTCCCTGGTGCTGAGTGTGTTTCCCTGTCCCTGATGCTGACTGTGTTTCTCTGTCCCTGATGCTAACTGTGTTTCCCTGCCCCTGATGCTGACTGTGTTTCTCTGTCCCTGGTGCTAACTGTGTTTCCCTGTCCCTGGTGCTGACTGCGTTTCCCTGTCCCTGATGCTGATTGTGTTTCCCTGTCCCTGATGCTGATTGTGTTTCTCTGTCCCTGGTGCTGACTGTGTTTATCTGCCCCTGGTGCTGACTGTGTTTCCCTGTCCCTGGTGCTGATTGTGTTTCCCTGTCCCTGATGCTGACTGTGTTTCCCTGTCCCTGGTGCTGACTGTGTTTCCCTGTCCCTGGTGCTGACTGTGTTTCCTTGTCCTTGGTGCTGATTGTGTTTACCTGTCCTTTGTGCTGACTGTGTTTCCCTGTCCCTGGTGCTGACTGTGTTTCCCTGTCCCGGGTGCTGACTGCGTTTCCCTGTCCCTGGTGCTTATTGTGTTTCCCTGTCCTTGGTGCTGATTGTGTTTCCCTGTCCCTGGTGCTGACTGTGTTTCCCTGTCCCTGGTGCTGACTGTGTTTCCCTGTCCCTATATTTGTATATCATCCCTATCATGTTAAGAAGTTGAAATTATGTAATGTTGTCACAAAAGATTACCTATTATTAAACACAAAAGATTACATATTATTAAACGTTATTAAAATAGGTCCTGGATTTTTGTGTGACACCTTTAACAGCTAAGCAACTTAAACAATACCACGAGTTTATACGTTGATGCGGGAAGATCCCAGCGGAACAAGCAACATTACCATCAATGTGGCAAAATACATTAGTGTATGTACACAATGGGGGTTCTGTAACAGTCGTCAGGCCATACATTATGCAATTGATTGATGAATGTTTTAGTATCAAAAAGGTAGCAATACTGTTATATTCGGAATAACTTAAGCATTTTGTATGGCCAAGGGTGTACCCATTTTTTGTGTTAATTAAATAAGAGGACAAACACACAGAAAACAAACATGAAAATTGTGATAATGTACGGATCCAGAATCAATCGTTCTTGTGATGATCACTATCCCCCGTCCCTACAGAATACGTCAGTATGTATCTCACATGCCGTTCAGCAAGAACGGATTTCAATTGGTTTCCGTTTATCGCCGTAATTTCTCAGTGATTCGTGAAATTGCAGAAACTTGCACGTCATGCCCAGCTCCCTTCACAATCTGTGCAAACGATTTAAGATTTACGTGGCGCAGAAAATGATATTAGCGTTTAACGTTTCAATTAAGTTATGGCAAGTTTATAGCCCTGTGCCTTGATTTAGTGTGAAGTATTTGATAGATAAATTAGCCCTATCCTCGGGAGAGGTTTCTTGTGCATTGTAAATGAGGAGAAATATTTGTATTGCGCCCAGCTATATGGCGCCCAGTTATGGAGCTCTGTTAGCTTAGGTGTTCTGTCTAAATGCCGAGTTGCTTACAACAACTGCTTTAGAATTATTATGAATTTACCTCGGCCATGTAGTGCTAGCGAGATGTTTGTCTACCACTTTACTGACACATTTGATACTAGGAGGAGGAGGATTTGTTATTCTTTCTTAAAACGATTACTTTCCTCCCATAACGCAATCATCAATCGCTTTCTAAGTTCTGACGCCTTTTACAGGAACTCTTACTTCCGAAGGACGTCTAATTTACTGTGTATCTAGGTTTGGTTTCTGTATTATTTGTATGTCTTTAGAGTTTTGTATTATTTTTAATGTTGTACTGTGTCATATGGGTTTTTACTTGAAATGAAGAATGAATGAATTTATTTATCACCAGGCCTTGCCGCAAATGATTACGTATCATTGTGACAAATACATGTATGCAGACAACATGTATTTGAAGGATTAGCAAAGTTTATTGTCGTTGTTTTGTTCTTTAAAGTGCCAAATCTTGCCACACATTTAGGATCCATTAGGTAGCTAGCCTTTTTAAGCTGTTCTATAACGTTGACTGGATTTAACTGGGCAGTATGTGGTGTATTTGAACCTTTACCGTAATTCAATCACTTGTTCTGTCACACCTAGACTACTGTTTCACCATCCTCTCGTCTACAACACAATCTCAATTAGACAAACTTCAGACTATGCAAAACAGAGCAGCCAGACTCGCAGCAAATTCAACACATTTCACCAGTTCTGAAGACTTGCACTCCACGCTAAATTGGCAATCTGTCTATGTACTACTGATCAATTGTAAAGGTTTTGTTCTTTTATTTTATTTGCTGTATTGTGTTGTGGAAAGACTCCAGGAAGAATAGTGTTAGGTTAACACTAATGGAGATCCAAATAAAGCAAACAAACAAACAAACAAAGCCAGTTATAAGACTGATATGTTTGTTTGAACCTTTTGTTTATTCATGAGACGCTGTCAGATACTGGAAGTGTCATCCGTTATCGCGGTGCCATCCTCAAAATCACCTCTGTGGCCATTAGCAATCCCTTACGTCGGTGTGGCACTGTCACAACAGCCCCCTAATGAAGCATTGCACAGTGTGAGTCTGAATGTAACGGACTACGGAAGACCTAGTTTGTCGGTTGAGAACGAATGAGTTTAATTGGTGTCATGTTTTCCGTTCCGGTATTAACTTTGCTGTTGCCTTGCTGTTAACGTTGTTGGTTTGTATCTTCCAACAAACAAGTTCTTTTTTTTTCTAACATTCACAGTTGTGTTAGTCGATATATATAGGGCAATTTCTTACAATTACAACTTGATTTGATGGAAAGATGTTGCTAGATCATGTTTGCGATAAGTTATACTGAGTCTCATTGTTATCATAAATACGATATATTGACCAATTTAGTGTAAATATACACTTTATATGATGTTGTTATCATATTCCATACCTTTATTGAAAATCCATGCCCGAGGGCTGTATCTGTATAGCCGGTATAACCGCCCTTCGGCGTAACACACCAGCTAATTTGGAGCTGATTACAAAGCAAAACGATGGTATACAACGTGTGTATACCTAACAGGGAGGAAAAAGGAACTCATAATAAATAAATCGAAGGTAAATAGCCACTATATTATAAATCTATTTCTACTTAAGTTATCATTGTAAGACTGTAATGATGTTAGAGTAAATACATATATTATCAAAATTAAAAACGCTCGTGAGGTGCATAGCAAGAATGCACAGGTAATCAGGTGTTGTACGGTAGTTCTCAAAGGACCGCACTAATTATCCGGATGTAACTAGGCTAATTAACAGTCTAACGACGATTCGATCGCTGCAAGAATATCAATTCTATCATTGACACGATGGGGAGAAACTATTCCTGGCGTCTTGCAAAACCGTTGCCTGAAATTCGATCATTTTCATTTAAGGCGCGATCACATTCTTCATACGTCGGCGTACGACTTTGATGTAATAGAATTTTTAGGCAGCTGGCTGTGACAGAACCAACCGTTGACAAGGATCTAAGGCCCCGTTCAAACGAAGCCGGTGGAGGCGCATTCAATGTGGTTTGGCCGGCTTCTGGATTCATGTGGCTCCATCTGAACGCTCCGAATCGCATTGAATGCGCATCGATCCCAATCCACATCTGGAGGCGGATTCAAACCGCCTTGACTGGATCGCGAATTGCGTCTGAACGCGCCGATGCGCATTCATCAGGTTTACTTTGCATATCAACCCGGTCAGTGACCTCGGGGTCCGCAGATAACAAGTGGTGGCGTCGGCAATGAATTCTTACAAGGGCCACCCGTAGCCTGCGTCTCCTTCGTACTCCTCTGAGCCGGTTGCAAGCGATTATCCATAAGAAAAACACGACAAGTTCTAGGGCGGGATGCACTTTCACCCCTAACCTCTAACATTGGCAAGACGCCACCTTGCTTGTTTTCATCAAACAACAATGAATGTGGTTTCGGCGAATCGTTCTCGGGCACGGTTTAGAAGGAACGTGTTGCACGTGGACCAGATGTGAGGAATGTGGCTTACCCGAATCGAGCTCAATGCGCATTCGTTTGAACAGGGCCTAAGACAGACTTTTCCGTAACAAGACAGCTGAATTTTGCAGGACACAGGCATGACTGTTTTAAAAATACCCTTAGCTTACGATCACACAACACACACGGAAACCTTTTTTTAGGAGCGTGGATGGAGTAAGAATTAGCTAATAGAAGTAAGAAATCAGGGACATGAATATAATATATCTGAATATTAGGAAAGCATCGCGACATGTCCCTTGAGAAAGTACTCCGAATGTACTTAGATTGGCCCTCTAGATTTCCAAGAATCGCGCACATATACATGACTGTGCAACACATGTCCCAGCTGACCGGTACCACTGAGACCAGATATAAGAAAGGAAGGAGGAAATCAATCTTGAAGGATGTAACATCATTAATCAATATGACAAGTGACAGGTTGAGGAACTATCCTAAAAAAAACATCTTATCTGTTAACGTTAAGACAACAGTACAACAATATCGGTGGTTCCATTTCGCTCCTTTTTGCTCCTTGTTGTGTTCCTTTTCGCCCCTTTTCGCTTGTTTTTGCTTGTTTTCGCATTTTCTGTACAACCTGCAATATGTTGTATATACGCATTTAAAAATATATAGTTTACCCGTGCAAATCCCCATTTTCTCTTACTTCTTTGCCTCTAATTTTCGTGTACAGTATGCTTGTGTATGCTGAATAACCTAAGTCGTAAGAGTGCGCATCGTTACGTCTAAGCTAATCCTGAGCCACAGTGATTTGATCCAGAACTCAGTCCCTCGTAAATTGAATCTGAGTCGATGCATAGTGTATTCGCAAAGAGATGCTTATGTATGCTGTATGCTGAATAGACTAGTCTTAATTGAGCGCATTGGTACATCTAAGTTAATCCTAAGCTTTTGATACAGAACTAGGTTCACAATAAACTCGTAAACTGATCCAGAACTCAGCCACCTGTAAATTGAATCTGGGTCGATGCATAGTGTATTCTCAGAGAGATGCTAGTGTATGCTGTATGCTGAATAGCCTAGGTCTTAATTGAGCGCATTGGTACATCTCAGTTAATCCTAAGGTGTTTAATACAGAACTAGGTTCCTCATAAACTCGTAAACTGATCCAGAACTTAGTCACTTGTAAATTAAGTCTGAATCGATGGATAGTGCATTCTCAACAAGATGCTAGTGTATGCTGTATGCTGAATAGCCTAGGGTTTAATTGAGCGCATTGGTACATCTATATCAATCCGAAGGTGTTTGATGTAAAACTTAGCTCCTCCTAAACTGAATCTGCTTCGATACATTTCACGGTCTGTTGGATTACATATGTCAAGAATTAATGATGTACGGGCTTGCAGAGGCCATCATTATCATTCAAACAACAAAGAGGAGATAAAACATTGCTGCGATACCGTCTCTTTGCCGCTGGATAGCATGTTCACTAGTAAATGGTAAAATGCAATGACGTATTCATGATACATGTTGTACATGGAATAACGCATGATGACTTATTACATATAAAGATGAAAACAAGTTGCTAATGGACTTGCTAACTACATTTCGTCAGACGTACGTTCGGTGCGTCATTGAGAAACGATGATAGTAGCTTCATGGAGTTCCTTAAATGGTATACCCAGAGAAAGGGTGGGCGAGAGAGGGGTGAGGGGGGGAGAGGGAGAGAGAGAGAGAGAGAGAGAGAGAGAGAGAGAGAGAGAGAGAGAGAGAGAGAGAGAGAGAGGGAGAGGGAGAGGGAGAGGGGGGAGAGGGAGAGGGAAAGAGAGGGGAGAGGGAGAGAGGGGAGAAGGGGATAGAGAGAGCACTGAGGTAATAGAATGTATTGATAAATAACGCATAGGTCATTGATAATATTTTCAATATCACTGGAGGGTTTTTTTGCTGCTATTTTACATCTTTATCACCTACAAGGCTGTTACTCCACACACTATATCATCACGTTTCACACATCTATAGTTTTCATAGTCGATTTTCTTTTATATTATCTCGGGATCCACTTCGACGCTGATGCTAAATATTGAGTTATTTTGATAAACTAGTCAGATAGATATTCTACCAGTAGATCTTTGTTATATTTGAATGAAAAAACAGTTCGGGGCAAGCACAAAAAAATCCCTGCAATCGCCGTACGTATATCATTATCTTACCGGCCCTGTGGCAAAACATATCGTGACTCCCACAGGAATATTAACTCTGTGCCCACGCGCTACTAGAAAGACTCTGCCATAAAGCAGAATGCCGCCAATCAGTCTTTACATCGTTAAGATCACTTGAATAAAAAAAGCCCGGCCGACACATGAATCCATTTTTGCTGAGGCTTACTCAGGCAACTTAATTTTCCTTTAGTACGTGACCTGTGTGGGTAGTAGTGAGAAAACAAGGATATCTCAGTCAATATAGATTCACACCTGTAACGGCGCCGTCAGATTCATAGTAGGTTGTCGTACAATTTTGATGGCGCAGAATTTTCAAGCAGACTGTGACAGAAAGAACCAACGGCGTGGATCTAAGGCAGCCCTTTCCATAACAGCCTAATTAATTAATTTTTTTGCAATTTTTTGCAAGACAGGTGTACGACTATCCCAAGAATGCCCTCACTTTGCGGTCGTACGGCGATCGTACGACGTATATGACCTGGGCTTTAGCTTACGTCTTACACCAAAGATGGGCGAGGTATCTCGCAAGATGCCTGTTCGATAGATGCAGCTGTCAGCAGTAAAACGGAAGCCAAAATAAAATGCGGACATTGTACTCACTGCTTCGTCGGCACGGCCGCGCTTCTGGTACAGAAGGAAGGATCGGAACACACGCCACAAAACGCGGGTCTCTCAAAATGGTCCCTCTATCTCAGGCTAGGACTCAGGAAATTTTCCCGGGTCAAAATCTGTGGAAACCCACGCAGTTTGTCTCAGTGAGAGATCAGCAACCCACGTCTTCATTTCTCCGAGCTGTATACATTTCTCCGGTCGGCAAAAACCTAACATCGCACCTTCAAAGCAATCGGGAAAGCGAAAGGTCAGACATATCGTCTGAAAATGACGTTTGTGTGGGTTACCAGGCAACGGGGCAAAGATGGCGGGGCGGCAGAGATGTCGGCCGCTGTGTACCTTGCGTTTATCTGCCGCTACGTGAGATCAGACGTGTGCTAAGTCTGGTTGTAGCTGAGTCTTGTAAAAACCAAACGGTTCCGTCAGTCGATCTGTCAACACTTGCAGAAGCGCGTGGGCGAAGTGTCTGGGTGCGGCAAATGTCAGCTGCAATTTTAGTCACAAGTCTAGTATCCGACAGAGACTCATCAAGCAAACTTGTCTACGTACGTCAAGCCCCTCTTGATAGTGGAAAGGACCATGTATGTATCACAAAACAGAATATATTTGGCACTTTGTAACAGGTCTAAAATGCCTTCCACTGATGACTATTTTTCTCAACTTTTCCCCACTCATCTCCAGTGACGTAGAGGATTTTAAACTAAGTGTTTTAAACATCGTCCAGTTTTCAGAATCTTTTGTATCAGTTGACAGAACAACACCCACGAACGATAATACATACATATCTTGAAATGAAAGTTCATCTGTGTTGGTAGAAGTCATTATGAACGAGTTCCTTGACAAAGACTGGAGTTGTACAGTCGAAAATTTGGGTAAGTCCAATTCTTTGTGTTGGAAATTACAGTTTCAACTCGTTCATTATACATACATGTTGCGAATTCCATTTTTGGTTGCCATTGACCTTTACAAATATTCCCCATTCAAGCTCTTGATCTACGCTACGGATTGCTCATATGGTAACCATCCAAATATAACTCCATATTTGCCGGTAAGGTTTTGTAGAGTCAGCCGCCGTCGTTAACTGCCTAACAGGAAACATTGATGACTTACCGTACGGACTCTATGCTTGCAGGAATGACTCAGTTAACGCCATACAAATTGCACCGCTACTGCAATGGTCGTGCCGAAGGCAACACATTTGAATGCTTCTTCCCTTTTTTGGCGACATCTCAGGGAGGAGCCTAATGGTACAGTATTGTGTGCAATTCGCAAGAATTCTAGGAATCGTACAGGCATTTTGTCCACAGGAATGGAATGTCCACATCTATGCCCATATTCCTGGAAACCTTTGGGACCCTGCTTTGGGAAGACCTCTCTGCCCCGATGCCCTACTTTCTGTGACCCCGGGGCTCGTTCACTATACACTCAGAGGAGGAGTGCACTGTATCTGTATAGGTACCAAGTCTTCCTCAAAATCATGAAATGATGGCAGGGCCGCAGTGCCATGCAAACAATAACCCTAGCAGCAACCACCGTCGCCATGGCAATGTATATTTTCATTGCCAGTCTTGTTTATGGTTGTATACATTTTTACTAGACGGCACTTTTCATCTACCATGGTCAATGACTATTTAGTGTTAATCCTTACATTTCAGTTATAACATCTCATAAATCATATTTCATTGCTAAATATAGAAGTCTATATAGACTACTGGAGATGCTTGACATAGATACAAAACGGTATCGTACGGCAATGGATGACCATGCATAAATACGTGCATAAAACCAAATAGCAATATACGACTATGCATGTTACACCACGACTATGCATGTTACACCACTATTAATATTCATATTGCTTCGAAATGTACAAGATCAGAAATTAAAAATAGAAATTAGTCTACTAGAGGTTGGACTAAAAGGATCGCGGGGAAAAAGAGAACAAAAAAATTGCACAAGCAAGTTTGAAAATAGTGTACTTTGTTACATTTTTGGACAATGTTTCCAGTGCAAACGAATTACCTAGCTCAGGTTAGGGACGTCTCTCGGATAGGACGTTAAATGGAGGTCCCGTGTTTGGAGAGAGCCACAACCCACGCACGTTAAAGAACCCACCACACCTTTCGAAAAAGAGTAGGGACATGCCCCGGTGTGCGATGGTCCAAATACTACAAACTGGGAGTTGTTGATTCACTACAAATCACCCGGGCGGAGGCCTGGCGAACCCCCGTCTCGTATAAGCCACATGGTGATTAACATCATCACCAGGACTCCAGGAAGAATAGTATGAATTGGCACACTTATGGAGATCCTTACCAACCAAACCAAACCAAACCAAACGAATAAAAACCGGCTCCCATAAGGCAACAGACATGCATAGAGCAGGAAATTGAAGACCGGAAATGAGATAACCTTTTCTGGGACGTTTCTTAGACCTTTGACCTAACTTCCTGTCAGTGTCCACGACAGCTTAGCACGTGGAAATAAGTGCGAAAACACAAGCAAGCAAACACACAAACAGACACACGTGTACACCGAAACAAAACCTCCACACACGAGGGTAACAAAATTTAAAAAAAAAACCTACTGCAGCGATTTGCATATAACTCATATATATACGTGGGCGATCTCATTTTGAATGTTGTAAAATGGCGCTATAGAGTCTGCATATCCCGTTCCTTGAAGGCTGTTGAATAGTAAGATAAACTACAACTGCTTGAACTATATGTATATAAAACAGCCTTCGGGTAGCGGTGTCTTTACACGTTGGTTGTTGAATGGTAAGGCAGACTTCAACAGCCTGCACGGAATCTAAGGACGTGAGCGATCGCCGGATGATGGCAACCGTGACTGGAAGGTATTTACTCGGATGGTTGGCGAGGAAAAGACGTAAAATTATTAAACCGCCAACAGACGATTTCGTACATCCGTAAATGGAAAGCATAAATCTGTGGAACTGTCTGCAGCAGGTGTGAAAAGCAGACTGGGTTTAGGTATTACGTACACGTCTGTTGAACCAAAATAACTGTACATGTATTGAACAATCAAATTTATCCAAACAAAGAAAGTTTTAATTTCCAATATCCTAATATTAAGCTGTTACTAAATAAACGAAACGTATATATCTACTTTTTTTAAAAATATGTCATGATGTTTGCGTAGATTGCCATAAAATCATGCAGTTTGTGGCTGAACTAGTGCAATATAGATAAACCCATAGATAAACCCATTTTGTTTAATCTAATCTAAAAGATTTTATTTTTAGCAATGAAACAGTACAATGTACAACTAGTACAGATTTAGAAAGCTGAGCCCTTTTATAAATTACGGAGACCTCAAAATCAATCTGCAGTCAACCGCAAAATCAATTTGGAGAGACATTGTGGCATCGTGTTCCCCATGGTACAGTTTTCACGGTTTTCACATTGGGAGGGAGGCACTTAGAAAGTGTAGCTCATAGTATGTATGGCTATTAGTTGTTTCCAAGTGGTTTTCGTGGCGTGTCACACATTAAGAAAAAGAAAGGTCTCCCGTGCCCTTATGCAGAGCGTAGGGTGGTGCCCATATCCATTTCTGTGGCCCTTGGGCGACACACAGTTGTGCAATGCACTACAACAGTGGGCTGGTCCGCTGGTAGTGCTGTGTGTTTGACCTTCCCACACTCTTTCTCATATGTGCTGAGTGCTAAGCAGAGAAAGAAGTGTGTACCATTTTTAGGCTCTTTCTCATATGTGCTGAGTGCTAAGCAGAGAAAGAAATGTGTACCATTTTTAAGGTCTTTGGTATGACCCTGCCGGGGTTTGAACTCACGACCTCCCGATTACAAAGCGAGCACTCTACCAATTGAGCTGTTGCACCGGTACCCATTAGACCACTAATGTATAAACTAGGGACGTCTCCAGACCTGAGATGCTCTTACCTTTAAACTATATCTAATGGACTTGCCTTTTCCGTCGCTATTTTTGTGGTCCGTTCATGAGTTAACAGCGCTCTTGTGTGTGGGCGCAGAGTGGTAGGACGTTTTTGACATTGAGAGTAGTACACCTATTTTTGGAGAGCAACCACTCTTGAACAGCACTCTGCAAACCTGTTCGATAATTGCGTAGATTGGCGGAGCAGCTTGCACCCGAGCGAGAGAAAACACCTCGTTAATTGTTATACGTCTGACGCCTTTCGATGTGACAGACCGAATGAATTACAAACCGATAAATCTATAGGCATCGTTACATACACTTATCACCTTGTAGAATTAAACTAAAAAAGATGATCAAAAAATCAAATACGACTTGTCCTTTGCATGATCAGATATCTATATTCTTTTAAGAGACGGGATATTAAATTTGTGGCTTCTCAGTAGTGTAGCCGCAAACTGTCTGGCACGTATAGTCACGTTTCACGCCACTGGTAGGGTAATTAATTTGTCAACATGTCGCAGTGCTGTCTAGATCTACTCCCACTCATTTTAAAAGAAACGTATACCACAGACATGATTGTGCTACAACAATACGAAAACACGATATTTGTGAGTTTTGAATCGTACATGTTTTTTCCCGAGCGAGGTTACCCAAATATTGTCCAAATATGGTAGCGATCTATAAATAAAACCAGACTCAGTTAAAACAAGTGCTAACGTTGCAAGGAAATAGCCATAATCTCACGAAAATAAGAAAAACAACTACCAATCTGTTTGAGACACACACTGTGGGGATATAGACTCACGTTTGTTGAAGATTTGACCCTTGAAACCTCGATGTCTCCCGTAGTTTCAGCCACAAAAACCTTTCGTAAAACGGCGACAAGCGACGCGATGTGTATATGTCTGGTTCCAAACTGGTACGTCGAAGTCACGTGGGCCACCCGTCATAAACTTAACCGTCAACTGTTTGCGACAATGTCGGTAACCAAGCAACCAAACATGGCTGAGTTTTTTTTCGGATGCGCAGCGATTGAAGAGGAAATAATACAAATGACGTCTGATTGTCCATTTTAGAAATGGTCTTAATTCTCTAGTGTGTTGACAATGACCTGGTGGAACTATGACGAATGAAGCTAAGTGCGCCATTAAATATTTACAATTTTAATGCATGGCTCCTAAAAGCTACACGTTACCTGCACAGTTTAACGACAAGCTTGTGCTTAAGATGATGATTTCAAGGAATATCATATTTCCGAGTATATTCCTTTTTTATAACATTAAATGTTTTTGTGTGTAGTTATGTATCATGTATTTGTATTTTTGTAGTGTGTTTCAATTCTTGAATAAAAAGTTTGTCAAAAAATTAAAAAAATTATTTCCGAAGAGTTGGTAGCACGGTTATATCCTTCTGATAACTCTTGCTGACAAAAAGAGGTTCTATCGGTTTGGGGAGTTTTCACGACTTTTGGACGATTTACGGTAATATGGGTGACCTACCGGTTAACGACATGGCAAAGGTCGTCATGGCAACCGTTGTTTATTTAATAATGATGACGGAGGCCACATATATAAATCTTTTTTTTTTCGTTTCCATGGATTGTAAGCAAACCCTCAAGCTAGAAGGTAAATTTGACTTTTGATTGTCTACAGGCTGGCTACAGCGTTCATATCATGACTGCAAATGCGTTCATTTGGCAAATCAATCAATAAATGACCACTTAGAGCCGTTAGTAATAATCGACCTGTCACATGTGATGTCCCGGCGCCATCACTCACGCCACCACTCCTGTGGGAACTCACGGAGGACTCAGAACGTCCCAGGCGGGGTAAATGCCAATAGAACGTGCGTGTTAGGCGGCGTGTCCGCGAAAGGGCCCTGTCCTTGGTGCTGATAGAACGTGTGTGTTTGGCGGCGCGTCCGCCGTAGGGCCCCGTCCTTGGTGCTGATAGAACGTGCGTGTTAGGCGGCGTGTCCGCGAAAGGGCCTTGTCCTTGGTGCTGATAGAACGTGTGTGTTTTGCGGCGTGTCCGCCGTAGGGCCCTGTCCTTGGTGCTGATAGAACGTGCGTGTTAGGCGGCGTGTCCGCGAAAGGGCCCTGTCCTTGGTGCTGATAGAACGTGCGTGTTAGGCAGCGTGTCCGCGAAAGGGCCCTGTCCTTGGTGCTGATAGAACGTGCGTGTTAGGCAGCGTGTCCGCGAAAGGGCCTTGTCCTTGGTGCTGATAGAACGTGCGTGTTTGGCGGCGTGTCCGCGAAAGGGCCCTGTCCTTGGTGCTGATAGAACGTGCGTGTTAGGCAGCGTGTCCGCGAAAGGGCCCTGTCCTTGGTGCTGATAGAACGTGCGTGTTAGGCAGCGTGTCCGCGAAAGGGCCCTGTCCTTGGTGCTGATAGAACGTGCGTGTTAGGCAGGCGTGTCCGCGAAAGGGCCCTGTCCTTGGTGCTGATAGAACGTGCATGTTTGGCGGCGTGTCCGCGAAAGGGCCCTGTCCTTGGTGCTGATAGAACGCGCGTGTTTGGCGGCGTGTCCGCGAAAGGGCCCTGTCCTTGGTGCTGATAGAACGTGCGTGTTAGGCAGCGTGTCCGCGAAAGGGCCCTGTCCTTGGTATCACCGCTGTCCTTGGTATCACCCTGTCCTTGGTATCACCCGCGAAAGGGCCCTGTCCTTGGTGCTGATAGAACGTGCGTGTTTGGCAGTGTGTCCGCGAAAGGGCCCTGTCCTTGGTGCTGATAGAACGTGCGTGTTAGGCAGCGTGTCCGCGAAAGGGCCCTGTCCTTGGTGCTGATAGAACGTGCGTGTTAGGCAGCGTGTCCGCCGTAGGGCTCTGTCCTTAAGCTTGGTGCTGATAGAAGTGCGTGTTAGGCAGGCGTGTCCGCCGTAGGGCCCTGTCCTTGGTGCTGAATGATGAAACGTGAGGGAAAATGTGGCTGAAATCTCTGTGGCTTACAGACGCATGTTCACCGTGTCCTAACACTGGTCTCCCTGGTAACTAAGATAAACTAAAAACATCCCTAGATCCCTCGCAATAATACTCTATATTCATTGAGATTCACCACATTTGTGGAAGGATTGACATAGCAGGTGACTATCACCTTTTCAAGATGTCAACTCGGAGACCGGATTGTAAGGTTTGAGCCACTCACACAGTGAAAGAACCCTTGAGGTGCTTGAGATGTGGTTATCCTCAAACACGGGACCTGCGGCTTTACTTCATATCCGAGAGGGCACTTCTAACCGAGGCTAGATACTCAACTGCACCAGATTCGAGTGAGGAAATAGGTGTAAAGTGCCTTTCCTAAAAGCACAACAGTGGGGCCTGCCAGGGATTCGAAGCCAGATTCTTCAGATTCTGAGCCAACAACGAGCCCACTTTTGCCACCTACACATGTAGTAACACTCGTTTATTCGAATTCGTTTATTTCGATACCCTTTAGTCTAATGACTAATATTAATCTTCCAGGGTTCAAAACATATTAACATACAAACAAACATACTGACAGCAAGATTAAAAGGGAATGAACATACATATAATCATCACAAATTATATACAGGTTAAACAAAACGATCATGACTTAACTTAATATATACAACTTAACTTATGTACAACTGGTGGATGGCCTTTCTGAATTGATGTGGACTGGTTTCTCTGAAAAATAAGATGAACTACAGCTCCTAAATCCCTCACAATAATACTCTCTGAAGAGGCAACTGTCGTAGCTATAGAGTGCATACACATATAAAATCCTTACATTACCGTAACAATATTTCTCAGTGGTTTAACTGTCATATTCAGAAAAGCCGAACCGCGCACGACGTTTTCATATAGACTCGGCTTATTTTATTTTATCCTTACTCAGTTCACGGGTATCAGCGTTTGTGATCTCCCTCCAGGCATCCTGAATCAAAAGTCTCACTGCTGTATTTTATGAGCCAGTTGGATGCCGGTGTGTCGGTTTTACGGTATTACAGCCTTCGGTTACAGTCCCTAAAACTGGGGCGTGTGTAGAAATGCTACTGTTGAATTGTTACAGTGCTATATAGATACGTGTATGTCGTTAAACTTCCAACGAAATGTACCATCTGATATAATGGAAATGCCTATAAAGCATTATCGTTACATAATTTCAGGTCGTCGCATAAATACATGTTAGAATTGCTAAATTGCATTGTACTCAAACTAAATTGCATTATGCTATATGTAATATCAGTAATAATAATGACGAATAATTCTGTGATAAACACACTTCTTCTCTTGAAACCTGTGGTAACTCACGCCTTTTCAAAACCGATTCAAGCGTACGGATTGACAGACGGACATGTCACGCTATACTTACGTCATAACGCAGTTGCCATGGTTATCACTTAATCAATGACGTAGATCTGAACTCCTCCCAGCCAGATGTAAAAATATCTAAAGGATCTGTACATGCAAAGGTCAATTTTTTTAAAGATATAATCAAGGACAAAGTATATTCCCAGACTAGTATGTATTTGGAATAGATTAGATGTAAACCTCAGGGCCCTGGGCCTCACTGTTTCCCAGCCTCAACACCTGCTTGGGTTTAAACGGCAGCTGTTGAACTACTTTCACAACAGATTCAATGAGATCTACAACGTTGAAACTCCTTGCACATGGACTTCATTCTGCAACTGCTTCACTTGTGTTGCCACAAGGCCACGTTAACCTGCTTTGATATTGTATTATATTGAATCATATCTTTTTTGCATTGCATTTGGCATGTTTTTATGTAAATATTGTATATATGTTTATCTGTATGTCTGTGGGGGAGACAACGTGAAGAGGTGATCATCACCTGTTTTGTCTCCCCCTCCATCTTGTTATGGTGAAGCTTAATAAAGAAATAAAGAAATAAAGAAAGTACGCAATATGTTATATAACGTTAGGGTCTGCTCACAGTCATCGTGGGATCGTCGTACGATCGTCGCACGATCACAAATTGAGGGTAATCTTGGTATAGTCGTGCATGTGTCGTACAAAATCCTGCCGTCATCTTACCGTAAAGGCTGTCTTAGATCCTTGTCGGCAGTTGCATCTGTCACAGCTTGCTTCAAAATCGCACGACCTCGAAATTGTACGATGACCTACGACGAATGCATGTAACCGCGTATGTGGAACGTGGACATCCGTGCATTTGGTTGTACTCTTAGTCCAGCGGCATAACTGAAAAATTGTGCACTTTTGTCTAAAAGCACCAAATGTAGTTAGATGTATTCTAAGCAAATCTGGATGTGGAGGCATTTTCATTTCTGCCCAGGAGCGATTTTATGGCATATTTTGACTAAAATTGTATATTTTTGGCTTCTGTGCCATGACAGTTGAAGCAATAATTATGAAATTTGGTACAAACATGCAACTTAGCAATTACAATGCAACAGTGCATACTAAGTGTTGACTACTCTATTGTTTTTCTTGAAAAATGCATCTGTGAGAAACTGTAATGAAGCCTTTTACAAGCCATAAAGCAATGCTTTTCCCCCTCTCGTTTGTGTAGCTGAACACTAGATGCGCATGGCTGTACCTCTGTAAACCACCAAACAGCGTATGAAGGGAGTGGGCTTTGAGAAATCGTAATCACATGCATACAAAGCCCCGAGCATGATTAAACGGCAGGATCAAACGCTTTGATCTCTTTAGCCACAAATACGCCACATGTTGCAACGTACCCGCCACAGTGTCTATTTGCGTAGTTTCATTTCAAAGCCCAGGCGAAGAGACATCTGTATTTGAAGTTTCCCACTCCATTCTCCTGATAGGGGGTATCAGCAATTGACAATGATATACCCATGTTATTGACAGATGACGTCATCGATAGATAATGTCAGGTCCTAGAGTAGAGCACGACAGCAGAACGTACTGCGCCTGCGCGAAAGCCGGATTTTTTTTACGGTTTTCGTTGGATGTTTGGTCAACGTTGCATCAGAATTATAATATGCCTGTTGCAGATATCTTTTCCGACACAACATTTGAAAACTATATAGACGGAATATCATCCTTAAATACCCGAATTCGACCTTATATGAGACGTTCTGCCGAAGTGCTATGCACAACACATTACGGGTTTTGCGCAGGCGCAGTGCGTTTTGCCAACGTGCTATGTATAGATTAATTATGTAATATCCTGAGTTAAGTACTGGGTAGCTGCCTAAATCGGGTTAATTCCCTTAACAATGGGTTATCAATAATGGAGAACTGTGAGTGACTTGGCAGGTTGTGACGCCCCCCCCTTGGGATACTGGGGTTAACAGAGCTTTGTCAGTGGGGCGCTAAGACCTCTGATGGGCTTGTTGTATCCAGAACCGTGCTTTATCCAGAACTATGCTCAAGCACGGTTCTGGATAGTCCACACGCATCCAGAACCGTGCTTGGGCCAACGCTCTTGGATACACGGAGACTATCCAGAACCATGCCTGATTCTACCCCGAACCGATAAAGCCATAAAACTAGATAGGCACGGTTCTGGATACAATAGGGTACTGTGACAGGTATGGCATCGGAACGATGGGCACTTTCAGTCATTACAGTGTCCAGATTCGCCCCTTACCGCACTCTATCTTATCTATATTATCATTGGTACACTGGTACACCCCAAGGACCGACCTCACAAAGGTACCAAGGCTAATGTAATCTACAGACTCAAATGTGAAGAGCCCAATTGTAATAACACCTACATTGGAGAGACCAGTCGGCCACTGAAAGTAAGATACAAGGAACATTGCAGACCTAGCGCTAACGGCTACTCCTCAGCCATTTTCCACCACCTACAACACAACCAGGGGCACTCTTTCAAACTCGAGTCCACGGATATCTTAGACCGCGAAACCCGCTGGTGGGAACGAGGAGTTAGAGAAGCTATATATGAAAGGATGTACAACCCCACCCTCAACAGGGAGGGGGGGGCTACGGGTAGACCTCTCGGGAACTTGGGATTTGGCGCTCCCAGCCCCAAGGACAGACAACACTTAAGCTCCTGTTCTGAAACAACAGGAGCTTCTTCACTAATTTGTATCATCCTTGTTTTGACTTGTCTAACTTGTATTTCCTTTTGGCCTTTCACAAAAATTGTCTTGACTTTTGTTTCCTTTTGGCCTTTCACAAAAAATTGTCTTTACTTATTTGCATATCAATCAATGGTTTCTGCTTATAAACCAGCAATTCTCCTGCAGTCCTTTAGTGTCACTGACGAAAGGTAGTGGATGCTACCTGAAACGTCTGACCGTTTCCAAAATCATATCCAGTTGCTTGAGTAACTGTTTTTGGCGTATATTATCATTGGCTGTCAAATAGTGCTAATGAGAGGATTGGATACAACTCACGCTATAGGAAACTACTATTAGAAGATAGTACTATTATCTGCTCTACAAGAATCCATAGCTGGTAGAAAAAAAATCAACAGTCACTAACTCATGATCAGTGGCTATATCTGATTGTCCGTAATTAGAGGCCTTCTCAAAATCAAGAAATTCTCCATCAAAAATTAATACAGGAATAATTTCATTTAGAAGTAGACGACAACAAGTCGATTGTTGTAGTGACCTGCACTTTTTAATCTTTCATAGAACATGTGAACATAAAAGAAGTTATAAGTTGACATCCTTTTTTCTGTCAGAAAACTGTATGTTCAGGTTTTAAACGATTGTAACAAAAAGACCACAACAAAATGTCATCTGTATGTTACCTTTACATGTGAAACCAGTCATCAAAAACAGAACTTGCATGTGTTTCCTTTGCTGTATAAAGAAAATGCTAAATAACAGGTTAGAATGCACTCATAGCTCAGACGACAAAGTTATTTCTAAAGGCTAAAAACTTTGATTAGTAAAATAACAACTTTAACTTGCAACAATTTAAAAACTTCCAACATATTGAAAACAAGGTATACATACTTTTCTAAGATATCTATAAGTCATCGTAGATAACTTTCACTCTCTATAAAAATATACTTTTAAAGACTATGCCTAAAACAGACTCTTGTAGTAAACCAACCACAACAAACCTTTCAGAACAATAAATGTGAACTTTTCTACAGACTATATATACTTTGAATGGAAATAAAAGACTATGAAACCCAACCTGTGTAAATTTAAGACATTTTTTGCATGTAATCAAATGGTTTGCAAACAAAAGTCTAGCACAGAAATGTGTAGATACCGGCCAAATTCCTCAAGGCAATGGCATAGGTAACATAACATGTAAAGAGTAACTGGAAATGAGTTGATATGGTATCACACAGGTGTTCCCCAACAGGCTGTGTGGGTATCCCAAAGGAGTTCCACCTCCCTCCTTTCATGGACTCTCATGTACGTTTTATCATCAGATTATGCTCTGTTGCATCTCTGGAAATGTGGGTATCACACCTGCATTCCATCCTCAGATATTTAGGTGTTCCTCAATCAATGAAGAATCCTTCTGAACACAACAGTGTCTCATCAGTGTCCATGATCCTATCTTTGCTTCCTTCTGATTGTCTTGCAATTCTTATATGTTTTTTTTCTCTTTGCTGTCATCCTAAATCTGACATAACAAGAGAAAACCTTAGTATTCCTGGGCACTTTTCTTAAATGCATCATAGTTGAATACCTAATCAGAATACACTACTAGCCACAGTCTCCAACACATTTGCTTATTGTAGTGAAATAAAGCTGAAAAAGTCTGAATATGCTCCCTGCAGCTACAGATGTGTTTAAAAAAAGGCAGTTCTAAAAATTTGATAGTAACCATGATCCTTCTGTAGGAATCTGTTTCTCTGGACAATGAACAAATCATAGCTGGTTCAACAACAAACATGATCGCACGTTCAGTTACTTCTACCTCTACTTTCAACATAAAAATACTTCTTTGTAACAAAATATACTTCTCTTAGACAAGGATCTAACATCTTACACTTTGACTTGAAAAAAAGGCAGAAATAAGTTATATCTTAAGACAACTTTTCTCCACAATCACTCACTGTTGTCTCTTGATGATGACCTTTCTTGAGAATCTCCTTGATTATTTTCTGAACTTTCTGTCTTCTGGATTATGTTTGCCTTCTTTTCAAAGTCTAACTGCCTCCTGGTCTGCCCCCTGTTCTTCTTCCTCTTGGCTTCCCTTCCAGCCTAGAAAAGTTCTTTCTGTTGCTTGGATCCGGATATGTCTTTGCTATTTTTGTCTTCTGACCACCTCCTGGGTGACCTCCAGATCTTTTACCTCTTGGTTTCCCATTCAGAGTAGACCAGAACCTTCTGCTGCCTTGAGAAGGGTTACTCTCTTTTGGACTGCTAAGGGGTTCTGCTATGCCATTAGTATGATTTGCATCCATTGAAACTGCTGTGGTGTCTTCTGCAACAGACTTTCTGCTGCTGCAATAGGCAGTCTGCTGTTCTGCAGTGTTTTCGGCAGTAGTTGACTTCCTTGTAGTGCAAGATGCTTCTTGCTGTTCTTCAACTGCTGCAGTGTTTTCTGCAGCATTCTTGCTTGTGCTGCAAGATGCTTCTTGCTGTTCTTCAGGAACTGCTGCAGTGTTTTCTGCAGCATTGTTTGTGCTGCAAGATGCTGTTTGCTGTTCTTCATCAACTGCTGCAGTGTTTTCTGCAGCATTGTTTGTGCTGCAAGATGCTGTTTGCTGTTCTTCATCAACTGCTGCAGTGTTTTCTGCAGCATTGTTTGTGCTGCAAGATGCTGTTTGCTGTTCTTCATCAACTGCTGCAGTGTTTTCTGCAGCAGACTGGTTTGTGCTGCTAGTTGTTGTTTGTTGTTCTACTGCAACTGCAGCGTTGCAAGATGCTCTCTCCCCTAAAACCTTATCATTTTGCTGCTCTGTACCTGATGCCTTGACCTCTGAGACTTCTTTCTCAATGTATCCTTTACTTGTGGATGACACTGTCCATTTACCACCTTTTATTTTCTTAAATCTAATGGCTATCTTCCTTCTACATTTCTCAATGTCATGCTGGGCAGCTGACATCTGCCTCTTCTGTGGCGTCACGCATCCCTTTATAGCTGCAGGGTGCCTTTTGGCAAAATCGTTCCACTGCCTCTTCTGTTCTCTGGTTGCTTGTCTGGACTCCAGCTGGAGTCCGTAGCTGCCCCTGTGCACGACCAACCCCTGCTTCTCGTGGAAGTGGCCGAGGTAGACGGTCACGTTGAAGAAAGCGTTGCACACGGGGCAGTAGATGCACGGGTCCTGGAGAGCGGCACACCAGTGGGGGTACAGGTAACCCCAGCCGGTAAACCCCAGCCAGTGTCTCCCTTTGGAGGTGTGAGACACCAAGAGCGGAGTACAGTGCCACAGGCAAACTGTGCAGTTTTGCGTTACGGCTGACTTACTTTTCTCAGATGTCACAAAGTTGTCTGGTAGACTTACACATGGTTGAGGTGAGTTGCTTTTGAGGAGATGGACGGAAGTTATAGAGGAATGACCACTGCTCTCTGAATGTAGTTTCCCATCCTCGTCCTTTTGGAAGCACACAGTCGGCTTAAGTGAGCAAGGGCTGCATTCCACTGTCTGATTTCTCTCTCCAATACCTTGGTCCAGTGTCTCCCTACCTCTGCTGGGAGATGGTTTGCAGCAGTTTGCTTCAGTGTCTGAGTACGACAGTTTTCCCTCTACAATGGCTTGAATGGGATACAAACACGGCAAGGCTTCAGTATCTACTTCACTGGCAGGATGCTCGATATCACTAGTCCCATTCTGATGTGTGCACAACATTTCTGCACTTTGTTCTTCTACTGTGTCAGTTTTTCCTTCACATACATGTAAGTCTGCTGCAAGACTACGACACGTATCATCTCTGCATGGAGCCATGTTCATCAGTTCTTCTTGTGCATTCTGATCTTCCTCTAAATCACCTTCAACTGTTTTATCTACTGTTGTTAAGCTTTTCTCTGAGGGGACAACTTCATTTTTGTTCTGGTCTAGTGTTGCTATGTTTTCACCATTTTCTACTAGAGTCGTCCCTCTTTTGTCAACTTTCGGATACACGTAGCTCTCTGTCTCCGCATCCTCAGCCAATGAAATGCCAGAATCTTCCATGATGCTCCTTACTTCTTCCATGTCCCTTTCTAATGTGCTTTGCTCTGTCACACTTTTGTTGGCACACATATCCCGAAAAGCGTTTTCCCCATTTGTGGATTCCATCTCCCAACTTCCTGCAACTTCAATGCCACCCTCCTGCATGATACTCATGATTTCTCCTAAACCCTCTTCTTCTTCTTCTTCTACATCATCTTCCTCCATTGCATCTTCCAAGCACATGTCCTGCATAGCTAAGTCTTCTTGGGTGTTGTACAGACCCTCTTTCGGTTTTCCTGCAACGGTTATTCCAGACTCTTCCATGATGCTTAAAACGTCTTCCATGTCATCTTCGTCTTCACCTATCACATCACAAGCGGGTCTTTTCTTGGAGACATCTGACTCAGATTCCTCCTTGGCTCCAGAAGACGCTTCCTCATCTTGGTCCACACATGAAACTGATGGACTGAAGTCTGACTGTGGGGGACTGTTGCGTCGGTCAATGCTGTCCAGTCTTTCAATGGAGTCATGGCTAACTGTACAGCCTTCTGCCATCCCCTCATCTTGGTCCACACATGAAAATGGAGGACTGAAGTTTGACTGTAGTAGGGAACTGTTGTGTTTCTTGATGCTGTCCACCTGTTTCATCTTGATACCAGAGTCATGGCCAACTGTACAGCCTTCTGCCATCCCCTCAGCTTGGTCCACACATGAAACTGGAGGACTGAAGTCAGACTCTGGGGAACTGTTGCGTTGGTCGATGCTGTCCAGTTTTTCCATGGAAACACCAGAGTCATGGCTAACTGTACAGCCTTCTGCCATCCCCTCAGCTTGCTCCACACATGAAAATGGAGGACTGACATCTGACTGTAGGGACCTGTTGTGCTCCTGAATGATGTTCACCTTTTTCGTCAAGACGCCAGAGTCATGGCCAACTGTACATCCTTCTGCCATCCCCTCATCTTGCTCCATACATGAAACCGGAGGACTGATGTCTGACTGTTGGGAACTGTTGCGTCGGTCGATGCTGTCCAGTTTTTCCATCGAGATGCCAGAGTCATGGCCAGCTGTACAGCCTTCTGCCATCCCCTCATCTTGGTCCACACATGAAAATGGAGGACTGAAGTTTGACTGTAGTAGGGAACTGTTGTGTTTCTTGATGCTGTCCACCTGTTTCGTCTTGATGCCTGAGTCATTACCAACTGTACAGCCTTCTGCCATCCCCTCATCTTGGTCCACACTTGAAACTGGAGGACTGAAGTTTGACTGTAGGGAACTGTTGTGTTTCTTGATGCTGTCCACCTTTTTCGTCTTGATACAAGAGTTATGGCCAACAGTACAGCCTTCTGCCATCCCCTCAGCTTGGTCCACACATGAAACTGGAAGACTGACGTCTGACTGTAGGGAACTGTTGCACTCCTCAATGATGTCCACCTTTTTCGTCTTGATACCAGAGTTACGGCCAACTGTACAGCCTTCTGCCATCCCCTCAGCTTGGTCCACACATGAAACTGATGGACTGATGTCTGAGTGTTGGGAACTGTTGCACTCCTCAATGATGTCCACCTTTTTCGTCTTGATACCAGAGTTACAGCCAACTGTACACCCTTCTGCCATCCCCTCAGCTTGCTCCACACATGAAAATGGAGAACTGAAGTTTGACTGTAGTAGGGAACTGTTGTGTTTCTTGATGCTGTGCACCTGTTTCGTCTTGATACCAGGATCATGGCCAACTGTACATCTTTCTGCCGTCCCCTCAGCTTGCTCCATACATGTAACTGATGGACTCACGTCTGAGTGTAGGGAACTGTTGCGCTCCTCAATGCTGTCCACCTTTTTCGTTTTGATACCAGAGTCATGGCCAACTGTACAGCCTTCTGCCATCCCCTCAGCTTGCTCCATACATGAAACCGAAGGACTGACATCTGACTGTAGGGGACTGTTGCGTTTGTTGATGCTGTCCACCTTTCTTGTCGAGACGCCAGAGTCATGACCAGCTAAACATCCTTCTGCCATCCCCTCAGCTTGATCCTCTTGACAGCAGAACCCCTCTGCATGTGAAATCACAGAGTCTGCCACTTCCTTGACTTTCTCCACTTCATTACTGTACTCCAACTCCTGCCCACTACCCAGTCCTTCCACAGGACTCACCGGTGTCTCCTCGATCGTTTCTGAGTAACCCTGATCCTCGCTGCTGACCTGCTCACCCTCGCTATCCCCACTTCTCTCTTTACTGGCTAGGTCTTCTCCCTTGTCGTTACAAACGGAGATGTTGACTTTCTGCAGGCGTGTTCCCACCACCTTAGTGGTGATGTAGAAGGTTGTCATCTCCTGTTCGTCTAGGTTGGCACTACTTTCTGCCAAGAGATCGATGCTTTGAGTGCTCGTCACCACAGATGACCTTGACTCGTGCCTTCTCCTTGGAGACCTTTCTACCTCCTCAGCAGGTGAACTGGAGGACTCTCCACTAGCACCCAACCCTCTGGAGTGTTCCTGCTTCGATAAACACTTCTCTGCTGTCTCTAACTGTTCACTTTCATCGGTGGTTTGACAAGCAGTGCTGGTCACACTGCCGCAGTGCCGTTTCGTTGGAGGCTCGTGGCATTCTTTTGGGAGACCTTCTCCATCCTTCTCAGTTGAGCACTCCTGTGTTTGACACGCAGCGTCCCTATGGAATCCAATCGATGAAGGGTTATGCAAATTGGAAGTCATACTGCCCCTCGGAAAGAGGTTGTCTGGTCCCACATCACTCTGGAGTAAGTTAGCTGCCGCTGTGTCTTCTTGCAATCTATCAGTCTGATGATTTTCAGGATTGACAGACACCGTCGCTTCTGCCCGTCTTTTCCTCCCTCGTCTTCTCAGGTGTTTTTCTTGACCACAATGAGTACACTTTGGCAAGACGTTCCCTCTCTTCTTTCTCTCAGTTTTCTGCGTCTTCTTCTTCAGCCTCAAGAATGAGTAGTACAGCAACTCTGCATCCTCTCTCCTGATGAGGTAACAGTGGTTTGACCTCCTGTCGATGAAGCGGCAATACGGTCTGAGGAACTCCAGGTACTGGCCCTTACACCGTATCCTACTCATCTGGAAGAAGTTACAACGGCTTAGCACGTACGACACTGTGTGGTTGTACACCTGATAGGCTATCTCCTCTAGAAAGTAGAACTCCTGTCCCTGGATAGTCAGGGAAGTGACATAATGTCCAGCCAGACTGGACATTGATGTAATGACAGTTGGCAAGAGGTCAGGGTGAGCCCTGTTGATGGTTTGAGTTACATTTGCACCGGGGATACAGTGGATGATCTGGCCTGCGGCATTGCCCTCCCCATCTCTCATGTTGGAACCCCAACCTTGGTGTGCCGCTTCGCTCCCGCTTGCAACATTCTCCCGAGTGTCGTCCTCGAGTCCACTGCACATCATCGCCATGGCGACTGCATCCATGCCTTCTGGAGGTATCGCAGGTTCGACAGCGTTCGTTTCCTCCGTTTGGGTGGACTGGTGGCCTTCTGTGTCGTGGGTCGTAACTGGAGCAGAAATGGTTGAAGTTGGGGCCGTATTTGATGTGGCTTCTTCCAGGATTAGCAGTTGTTGCAGCCTCCTTGTCCTTGCCCTTGTCATTATCCCAACTTGAAAGTCAAACTCAGAAGGACAGTCCCCTTTAGTTTCACCTTCGGTCTCTTTGCCACCCTCTGGGGTGTTACTGATCTGAGTGGTGTTCTCCATTTGTTGAGCACAAGGCTTTTCATTCTCAGTGACCGCAGGGGCAACGCACTGGTCAGCACCGGTGGAGTGTCCAGATCTCAGGACCATGCCGCCAGTGGTGGTCACAGTGTGTGTGTCCAGGTCCAACATGGTTGTCGGTTCATCGTTGTCTTGCTGACCCCCACCTGTGCAGTCTGCGTTCACAGCTGACAGGGCCGAGAACACTGCATCTCCAACTCCAGACATGCCTAGAGAAAAAAGGAGAAAGAAAAATAAGATTAAAGTTTATGTCCCTCCAATAGTATTTTCTACAATGTAGACAAGAAGAGGACTTCAAATTATCTAATCCAACACCTACATATAAAGTGTGGTTGAATTTTATGTATGGCCTCTGACCTCCACAAGTCCTTATCTGGTAAGCCTATTGTAATGATTAATATTTGATTGTATTGCCTCTGATTTTACTTTGCTCGATGATTAATGGTGTCCCTAGGTTAATTATGTAAATACTATATGTGTTATTATATGTATGTTATGTCAAGGCACCCAACATCAGCACTGCTGCCTGGGTGGCCTCTGTATTGCAGTTGCAATTTAATAAAATAAAATAAAATAAAATAAGATAAAATAAAATAAGAAGAGGAAATTTAAAAAACAAAACATGTCATGCTGTGAGTCAGACCTGTCTACTTTATATCAGTCCTCTATGCAGTCTTCTTTGCCAGATCTGAATTTATGACTTTACCAAAACTGTGGTAAAAGGTAAAAGATCAGGCACAGGAAATGGGATGCCTCAATTAAAATGTCTTGAACAGCAAGATAGAGATAACTTGAAGATCACAAAACCCAAAATACCTTCAGGAACCTCCAACAAGTCTGAAAAATCTGATTTCTTCTTCTATTTACAGTCACTATACTTAAAGTAGTACATGTACCTTGGGAGCACGTCGGCAGAACGTACTGTGCCTGCGCAAAACCTGGATTTTTGGTCAATGTTGCATCAGAATTTTGCCTGTTGCAGACCATATCTTTTTCTACACAACATTTGAAAACTACAGACGGGATGGCACCCTTATATACGCGAATTCGACCTTATATGAGACGTTCTGCCAAAGTGCTTTGCACAATACATTACGGGTTTTGCGCAGGCGCAGTACATGTACGTTCTGCCGACGTGCTTACCTTGGGTAACTGTGGGTGAACAGGTGGAGGTGACAGCTGGTCCAGGCTGTGTGCGCTGGTCCCGTACTGCTGTCATGACTCCCTCCCCTCCCCCTCCATGGCTGGGGTAGATAATGAACGGTCCCTGCTGGTCCATCAGCTCCCACAGGCTCACCTGGCCCATGGTGGAGGCACAGCTTGTTGCCATGGTAACAGAACTATAAATAGATACAAAACAGAAGTTGTCAGTGCTGATATAAAGCATTGAGCAGGCTAATGTAGAAGAGAGCTCTCCTCCTTTCCCATGTATTTTTTTTACCATATGCCGCGCCATACGGCCTATGGTATAGTGCCCGGAATCACCTTAGTCATTGGGCGATAGGCGTTGGGTCGCAAGAAGTTGCGCAATGTCTAACCGCACGTTACGCAATGCCAAGCCAGGCCTCCAAATTAACATGTGAATGGTGGATGGGTCCCAAGAAGTTGCGCAATGTCTAACCGCACGTTACGCAATGCCAAGCCAGGCCTCCAAATCAACATGTGAATGGTGGATGGGTCACAAGAAGTTGCGCAATGTCTAATATCGCACGTTACGCAATGCCAAGCCAGGCCTCAAAATTAACAATGTCACGATGTCAAAATGATGCTAAATTTCAGCTCGGGACAATTCAAATTATGTTTCGGCAATTTCGGGGCAATAAGACAATTCTGACGTCCACGTCATTTAGGAACGCGATCCATCCGTGGGAAGCAAAGAGTAGCAACACTGTCTATTTTACAGGTCTTTCAATTTACTCTTTTTAGCATTGCTGCAATTCGAAGCAAGTCATTAATAGTGCACACCCATACCACCCAACCAGCTATTCCCATTTTGGCGGCCTATGGACAGCTTTTTAAAAAGCTTTCTTGTTTCATTTACCTGGTCTCTTTTCTGTTGTTGGTACCAACATGGATAGCCCCTCTCTTTCCTTCCAGTGACCTTTCACCTTCACCCGATGATTCCACACATGCATTCTGATTCATGTCGTCAGCCGGTCTCACAAACCCATCACGACCCTGACTGCCGCTGTCTTTTGCTGACACCTCCTTCTCCTTGGTATCCAAAGTCTGACCGACTTCAGGACAACGTCTAAGACCTGTAGGCATGTCTTGTTGCTTGCTTCCTTGTTCTTCCTCTTCTTGAAGAAGTGCACAATCTCCAGTCTCACACAACTGGCCAATTTCCTCCATCAGTGCGTTCAGTTCACAGTTGCTGCTTGCGCTGTCTTGGCTTTTTTGTTTCTCCTCGCAGTTAGAGTTAACCTGTTTATCATAGGATTCAAATTCTACTGGCAATACGGGGACCTGGTCTTCTTTTACATGCTCATTACACCGGGAACTATCACTCTCTGTACATGTGTTTTTCTCCTCTCTTTCTAATACGTCTTGTATGTTTTCCTGAGCCTGTTGGACAAAGTCCAGTATGGCATCACCAATGCTGGAGTTCGGGGACAGGTCATCGAGCTGTGAGAAGTCAATGTCTTTACAGAGTGGGGAATTTAAGGTAGATGAGCCGCTGTTGTCTATTGGTAAGTCCTCTTCAGCTGCATTCTCAACATTTTTCTCGGAAGGCACAGCATCCTGTTTCTTCTGTTTCTGTTCAGGGGGAGAGTGACTTTGTTTATTTACTGTTCCTGTGGTTTCATCTTCAGTTCTTTCTTCAAAGCTGTTGTTGCTTGCCGTTTTTGCAGCATCTTCTGGGTCTTCTATGATCTTCTTCATTCTTGGAGATGAATCCGAAGAACATCTCATATCCTTTGCACCTTTTTCTCCTTGTTCTTCACAAATATCGACTTGTTTTTCATTCTGTAGCTCCATACCGGGAATCTGGCTGCATGAGGCATTGTCAACTTCTTCCTCGTTTCTGTTATCTGCTTTCCTTTTGTCACCTTGTAGCAGTTCTGACGGTTTCTGATTTTCAATCTCTTCCTTGCTGTTTTCATTCCCAGGTTTTGTACTGTTCACATATGGAACTGCCTGCTCTTGTAGTTCTACTCTTTCACCTTGGCCTTGGTCCATCTTGTCAACTTCTTCTGTGGTGTTATTTTGAACTTGGATATCTTGGTTACCTGCATCATTTGATTGCGTGGTTTCAGAATGACTGGTTGGTGCACACTGCTTGTCAACTCTGTTGTCTTCTGTAGTCTCAACTTGAGAAACATCAGAACTGCTTTTACACAAAGCTGTTGATTGTGAGCTGCAAGGCAGTTTCTTAGGTGACTTTGAAAATCTTGGCTGGACAGGAGAAAGCGTAATGTTCACTATAGTTGAGGTGTCCTCAACTGGTGACTGGGCTTCAAATGCCACGGTGCCATCCTCATACAACTCCATGATATCTACACCTGAACTGTTGTCTATTCCTGCATTGGCAGGGGACAGTAGGTCATGATGTCCTACTGTATCTTCCTGTTGCTCAACTGTTTCAAATTTGTGATTGTGTACTTCCAACCAAGACTGAGTTTCCTCATGCTTCTGTGAGGTATCTTCTAGCCTCACTGAGGATCCTTCTTCCACCAGTGTACTGTCTATCCTGTCACAACTGCTGGCCAATACCAAGGCTACCTCTTGCTCCAATGGCTGTTGCTCAACTGTCCCATTTCCGTGGTTTTGTACTTCCAATTCAGACTGAGTTTCTTCGTGCTTCTGTGGTGTATCATCTAGCCTCACCAAAGATCCTTCTTCTACCAGTGTGCTGTTTACTCTGTCACAAATGCTGGCGAGCATCAAGGCTACCTCTTGTTCCAATGGCTGTTTCTCAGCTGTCCCACTTCTGTGTTTTTGTACTCCCAACTGAGACTGAGTTTCCTCATGCTTCTGTGAGGTATCTTCTAGCCTCATCGAAGATCCTTCTTCTACCAGTGTGCTGTCTATCCTGTCACAAATGCTGGCGAGCATCAAGGCTACCTCTTGCTCCAATGGCTGTTCCTCAACTGTCCCATTTCCGTGGTTTTGTACTTCCAATTCAACCTGAGTTTCCTCGTGCTTCTGTGAAGTTACATAATCTTCTAGCTTCACCAAGGATCCTTCTTCCACCAGTGTGCTGTCTATCCTGTCACAAATGCTGGCCAACACCAAGGCTACCTCTTGTTCCAATGGCTGTTCCTCAACTGTCCCATCTCTGTGGTTTTGTACTTCCAAATCACAATGAGTTTCTTCATGTTTCTGTGAGGTATCTTCTAGCCTCACTGAGGATCCTTCTTCTACCAGTGTGCTGTTTACTCTGTCACAAATACTGGCCAACACCAAGGCTACCTCTTGCTCCAATGGCTGTTCCTCAACAACATTTCTGTGTTTTTGTACTCCCAACTGCGACTGAGTTTCTGCATGCTTCTGTGAGGTATCTTCTAGCGTCACCGAAGATCCTTCTTCTACCAGTGTGCTGTTTACTCTGTCACAAATGCTGGCCAACACCAAGGCTACCTCAATCTCCAATGGCTGTTCAACTGTCCCATTTCCGTGGTTTTGTACTTCCAATTCAGACTGAGTTTCCTCGTGCTTCTGTGGTGTATCGTCTAGCCTCACCGAAGAGCCTTCTTCTACCAGTGTGCTGTTTACTCTGTCACAACTGCTGGCCAACACCAAGGCTACCTCTTTCTCCAATGGCTGTTCCTCAACAACATTTCTGTGTTTTTGTACTCCCAACTGCGACTGAGTTTCTGCATGCTTCTGTGAGGTATCTTCTAGCCTCACCAAAGATCTTTCTTCTACCAGTGTGCTGTTAACTCTGTCACAAATGCTGGCGAGCATCAAGGCTACCTCTTTCTCCAATGGCTGTTCCTCAACTGTCCCATCTCTGTGGTTTTGTACTTCCAAATCACAATGAGTTTCTTCATGTTTCTGTGAGGTATCTTCTAGCCTCACTGAGGATCCTTCTTCTACCAGTGTGCTGCTTATTCTGTCAGAAATGCCGGCCAACACCAAGGCTACCTCTTGCTCCAATGGCTGTTCCTCAACAACATTTCTGTGTTTTTGTACTCCCAACTGCGACTGAGTTTCTGCATGCTTCTGTGAGGTATCTTCTAGCGTCACCAAAGATCCTTCTTCCACCAGTGTGCTGTCTATCCTGTCACAAATGCTGGCCAACACCAAGGCTACCTCTTGCTCCAATGGCTGTTTCTCAACTGTCCCACTTCTGTGTTTTTGTACTTCCAATTCAGACTGAGTTTCCTCATGCTTCTGTGAAGTATCTTCTAGCATCACAGAGGATCGTTCCTCTACCAGTGTAGTATTTATTCTGTCACAAATACTGGCCAACACCAAGGCTACCTCTTGCTCCAATAGCTGATGTTCATATTCTTCATCAGAAAGGTCTTTTGAAACAGTGGGCTGGCCTCTCTTCTTCTGCCTCTCAGTGGATTCTGCGTCTTGTTTGGAGTCCAAAACACCTGTGTTTTCTATCCTTAAGGACAGCAATGCCTGTACACCTGGTTTCTCACCACCTTCTACTTTATACATCAATTCCGCAGAGGGTTCAGGTCTAGAGGAGGCCATTTTTTCCAGGTTGTCTTCTTCACCCTGAGTACAGTTTGCCCTGTCTGTATCTTCATCAAGAACTGTGCTGGGTAAAGTTGGTGACTTCTCTGGAACAGCTGGTTGGACTCTCTTGTTCTGCTTGTCAGTGGATTCTGTTTCTTTGGTGTGCAAAACACTTGGAGGTGAGATTCTGTGTTCAACTTTCACATATGGTAGTGATTGTACACCTGAGTTTTCACCATTTTCTACTTTATTCATCAATTCTTCCGAGGATTCAGATCCAGGGGAGGCCATTTTTTCCTGGTTGTCTTCTTCACATGGAGTACTGTTGGCCTTAGCTTTGTCTTCCTCAGTAACTGTGCAGAGGACTGCAGTTGGTGACTTGTCAGAACACATGTCTGGAACAAAGAATTGGGCTGCCATGTTCTGCTGCTTGTCAGTCGATTCTGTCCCTTCAGAGTCGGAAGCACTTGACGGTGAAATTATGTTTTCAATCCTCAAGGACAGTAATGCTTGTAGGCCTGACTTCTTCTCATCTCTTTCTTTAGTTATAGATTCTCCCGAGGGAGATCTAGGAAAAGCACTTTTTTCTGTGTTGTTGTTCTCAGACTGTGTATTGGTGGCCTTGACCAAATCTTTGTCAGGAACTGTGTCGGGAGAAGATGATAGATCGATGCACGTAGGATAGTTGTTGAGAAACTGTTGTCCCAAATCTAGCTCTTCAACAGTTGGTGGATAACTGCAAGGCTCTGAGGATCTGGAAGTAGTCTCCAAGCTGACCGTTTCTACTTCATCTAAATCTGTGGGGTCCTCCCATTCAGGACTGGAACACCCACTGCTGCTAGAGGTGATGAAGCCGGGCTCGGAGCAAAGGAGAGAGCGTGCAAACGTATCTGTGTCCTGTGAAGACGCATCATCTAATAAAGCACTACAAGGAACTGAATCTTCGGCACTTCTTGTGTCTGGATCCTCTGTAATGGCACGGAAAGGAGAGTCTAGAATGGTGGCTTCAGGTTGGCTGCTTTCAGTGCTGAAGATTGTGTCTGCATTGCCGGCACTAGCAGCATATGATGGTGGATTTTGCATGGAAGGAGCCAGGCTTTTGTCTTTGTCCAAGATGACTGCCACCTCCTCATCTACGTCTATACAAGGCGGTTGTCTTCTGTCGTCTGTCTTGTTAACAAAGTCTTCTTGAAGATCTTTTTCTTCTTCAGTGAGGTCTATTACTTCCAAAACTCCAGGTTTGCAAGAGCTATCTTCATATTTTCTTCTTTTTATGCTAGGCTCTTGGGATATGTGTTTCTTTGATTTTTTTCTAGCCTCACTATCATCCTTGTCTCTTGTTTCACACATCAACCTTTGTGTAGTATTGTCAGAGGCTGAGGGTTCCTTTTCTTCTGCGGTAAGATCTATTATTTCTAAAGCTCCAGATTTGCAACAGCTATCTTCATATTCTCTTCTTTTTGTGCTAGACTTCTGGGATGCAGATTTCTCACCATCTTTGTCAGGCTTTCTGTACAAAATACTGCTGCTTTCATCCACAGATTGACACATCTGTGTAACCTCACTAGGCTGTGTTTCACATCCGTATAGTCTGTCCACACTAGACACAGTACTTGCACAACTGCTGGAGGGTGTCTCTGCCTCTGGGCTTTCTTCCCAGACCTCCATCAACAGCTCTATCTGTGCTTCATCTTCCGATTCCGTGTGAAGCAAACTAGAACGACTGTGTCCTGAACGTACCTCTTCATCTTTCTGCTGGCCATCCATTGTGCAGTCTGGGTCTGAGTCTGCTAGATCTACTACGTCCATGTTTTTGTTGGTGCACTGGACAGCTGTTACTTCAGGACCTAAAGCTTGCAACCTGCTGCAGCTCACTGTTGTTGGAACACAGAAGGAGTGATAAGTATAAATTCGAGGGGATTCATTCCTCAAGTTAACCGACATCTCGCACACGCAGTCGTCCCTCAGTAAGACATCTGAAGCCGCAAAGTTCCCGTTTAGAACTTTATTTCAGCCTGACACACGACCGGTTTTGCCTGTGTAGCTTCTTCGAGTGTACAGAGGCTAAATCCCGGTTTCGCCTGTGTGGCTTCTTCAAGTGTACAGAGGCTAAGTGTGTCAGGCTGAAATAAAGTTCTAAACGGGAACTTTGCGGCTCCAGGTGTCTTACTGAGGGACGACTGTGTACGTGTGTGAGATGTCAGTTAGCTGAGGAATGAATCCCCTCGAATTTATACAGAAGGAGTGATAACACATATTTATTACTAGTTAATGTTACGGAAGGAGTATATTAGTACATAGGATAATAAACGAATTATCAATCATATGTCTGATTTTCTTCTTCTTCTTCTTCATTACTGCAGAGCCCACAATACAGCGGATTACTAGTAGCTATTTTAAGCCAATAGTTTGCCTTAAAATGATAAAGTGTTTCTGGTACCAAGTATATTAAAGCTTCAGATACTGTAAATTGTGAAACTTGCAGTGGTTTTATTTTCTCAGTTTGTCATGGTAACCTCTCCACCTCGAATTCATGACACCATGAATATGTCCTCGTAAGACTACTGTATCATATTTGGGTGGACTACAAATTTAAAACACTGTGAAAACCTCCCTTTCCCTCCTATATAAGTAAAATAAAACTATGGCAAAAGTTACACAATTTACAGTAAGCTTTAGATAGAAAATGTTACAACAGATGAGTCATTCAGCACCAAGGACAGAACCAGAGCCTCAGTTTGGTGGATTCGGTCTTTGCATGATTAAACTATAAGAGAATGTAGACTAATGCTTTTGAATCCATCGCCAATGCCTATTTTTAAACAGATTTTGAGAGATGTAAATATTCATTTGGCAACAGATGATAAAAGCATAATCTAAAATTAGTTGGTGAGACCTTTGTGCTATTCTGATGACAAAATCATAATTATGACATTCAATTTTGAAACAGACATTGTAAGATACAAGAAATACAATTCAGGATGCCATTTGCGTAATAAGGGAGGAAATGATAGCATTTCAATCCTTCGGATTATTAAAATTTCATAACCGTATATCATAAATCACATTAATATGGCAGCAAAATCTGAATTATTATATTGACTGAATGATACCTTGTTTTTTTTAGTTACGTGAAATGTGTAAAGCTATTCAGTAGACATAATAGAATATTCACTGATCAAGCAAGCCAGAACATGTTGACACACGCACATGAAAACAATAACACAACAATCCAAAAAGTCCCGCTGGCTTTCAGGTACTTAAAACTTATTCGTCTTCAAAAAAGGACCATCATATTGTCACCAGGTGTTCATCTAAGTATTCAGCAAGTGTTCATTCTACCACAATGGAATTTAGCGAATGTTTTTACCTGTTTTGAAACTTTCTGCCAGTGATCGAACTTTTCACGCCACCACGCGCCTTTCAAATTTGTGACATGTTTTGGGTCAAAGGTCAAACTTTGACGCTTGCAAAACTAACAAAACTTCAACTTTCTTTCGAAGAAAAAATACTTTTGTGAACGATTTAGATATAGTTTATGTCCCTAGAAACGAATTTGCTGATAATTTGTGGCTGTCAGTGTCAACAACTTCATGGTCACATGATTAGTCATATGACGACCAAAACAAAGATGGCGGGATCAAGGTTTCGGGAAAAGTGTTGTAATAGTTGCATTTCCCCTGACGTAAGTCGTCCAAAGGTCTTTGCCGAGTGCAGGTCAATGTTTTCGACTCGAGAAAACTCGCCTCAAGTGTGTCTTGCTAACTCCGTTTTCTGACAACGCTGCGGTTTATATAATTTGAACCATCTGTTTGGACTAGTTAAGGGGGAGGGGGGCAAAATGCGGAAGTGCAACGAGCTAACTGTGATCGTATCTTCTCTTCAGTTTTGACAGTCATAAAACCAGTGAGCTGTTTGGCGCCATGGCGAGCAGAAACGTGACAACACCAGTGGAAGATGAAGAAGCAAGAGTGCCCGCGGCAAAAGATGTTCTTGGAGCTAGTGAGGTTTTCTCTCAACTTCTTGCAAGGTATATAGTGATTTCTTACCAAGTTATAATTTGACTCAGTGATTTGCGCTATTTTACCATAGAACTGTGGCAAAGAGATTACTTTAGATTCTACCAAAATGCAGGTGAGATGAAAAAAAAAAAAACGCTTTTATGTGTTACAAACCCCTGACCATTGAAGAAGACATGACCGTAAATTGTTGGTATATCTGAGTGTTAAATTGTGCCAAGGTACAACTAGAAAACCAATTATCTCACAAATGGTACAACCAGTTTTCCCAAAACATTTACCTGGATTGACTGGTGTGCCACTGTAATCTGCACATTTGTAACAGTTGCATGCATAGCTACAGTCGTGTGGCCCCAACTGAGGGGCGTTGTGCAGTACTCTATCAAGATCAAGATCAAGATCAAGAAGGTCGTGTAGAAATAGGTTAATCAATTGCAGATCAGCCCTATTACTGTAAATCTTGAAATGTTAGCAGCGGTTTTACTGTCACAGTTTAGCTCAGACTTCTCCACTTAATGACAATGGGAATATAGGCTTCTAATGTATGACTACTGACTACAGAATTGCTTCATCTGGGAACTTAACACGCAGCAAAAATTTCCTATCTCCATGGATCTACCAAAATCAAGTTGCCATGAAAATAACAAAATTTACAGTACCTTAACCCCTTCCAATTGGAAGAAAGCACCATTTATTTATTTGTTAGTCTGAAGAGGGGGGAAGGGGGCAGAGGTAGGACAAATACAAAGAAAGCACCATTTCATGGTATGTTGGCCAGTCCTTTTTTCTTATATGAACATGCATGCACATTTTACATGTTCATCCAGACTCAAAAGTTGAAGCATAGTGACAGTGGTACGGACTGACCTTACAGCAAACTCTGAACTTGGCACATCATCATGGCAGTGAATTAACTTGATAGGGACCACGAACAAGTGTTCACATTGGTCAGATGGTCCCTACGTTGTTACTTGTACATATAACGTTATACAAGTTTGACTGTAACTAACGAGAAATGTCACCAAAAAAAAGAAGTAAGAATGTGAAACTACTCACAAGGTGTAGGTGAACTTGTCTCCTAGTGAAGAACAGGTGTATGATGGAGTAAATGCAACATTGACAGTGCATTTGGAGCTGCTAGTAACAGAGTCTGCATGAGTGCTGAGCAGAAGTCCTATGCAGTAGAAGGCTTGCCCTGACTTCTGAGTTTCACAGTGATTTAGACAAAGAACTCCTGTTACAAGTATTATAATTAGCTGTACAAGCCAAAAACTGGTGCCAAGCTAGGTCCCCATGGCTAAAAATGAACCCCAGCCAGTTCAGTTGAAACGTCACTCCTACACATTCCTGTGACCAGACAAGTGTGAATGTAAGAAAGGTCAGTGGTGCCAGACTGAAAGGTCACCTCTGAGAATACTGTAATTCACTTTGTGTTCACGCCAACTTCACGGTAGCATAATTTCACAGTGTTAATATCTTCACAGTGGTGGCAAGTGCAGGGAAGGGGCAAAAGCCGCAAAACACAAATGATTTCATAACAGTAATGATAAGTTCAAGGCACAGAAGTGACAGTGAAAACAGTGAACATAACAGTACAGTGACAAAATCAGGAATTAGAATATCAGGGTTTGAGATCCTATCAATCAATTTGAAAACCTGGCCAGGGCCATTTCCTGTGTCTGACCCTGTGACCTCCTGGAGTCCTGTCATTCCGCCTGTCAATCTTCCCCACCCACGTGGTGTCAGTCTACTCCCTCTGGACAGACACGCAAACCCACAGCTCAGCTATCCAAAACAATCCTTCCATACTTAAAAGTAATGAAGCAATTAACACAGTCATATATCATATATGTTATTATATATACATGCTTAAATGCAAATTGTACACAGTACCTTGAACAGAGACAGGGGGCGTCACTACCTCAGACCTGTATATGACTGTCTCTTGTCACGTGATAATCAACACCAAGTCACGTGACAAGAGAACTCCAAGACGAGATCTGAATTTACAGGGTTGATGAAGAGACAGAGTGCATCTCAAAAGCTCCCCAGAGCAACAAAACAGTTTTCGTTCTGTGTATGGTTAAAATTTTTGTCAAAAATACAAATTGTATTTCTATTCACCTGTTTATCCTTTTCCCTCCTACAGTGAGACATCTGCATGGAGTCGGGAAGACGGCATGGGCGTGGTAGTTGACCCGGGAACAAGCGGGCCCTGGGAACAAGCTGCTGGAATTGGAGGGCAGCTTATACAGTATGTATTTCTAAACCAAACAGTTTATATAAAAAGAGGCAGAATGGGAAATGGCCAGTCCCTTGCAGGCTTAACATGTCACATGATCTAGTGATAGCCAATCAGGGACAGTTATGATTGTTGTTACAACTGTTACAGTATTGTGAAGTGTTTTGCTGTCCTGAAATTTATTTGATTTTGATGATTAACAAAGAAGCTATATGTAGGAGGACAGGAACATTGTCAGACAACTTTATATGATCATCGTCATTATTTGGAAAAGGTACATAAATTATTGTGTGTTGGTGGCAAAGCTGTTCCTTGATTGACTAGTTTCAATCTACATGTAGGTATGTATTTTTAAAGATATTCCAACAATGACAGTCACATAGTTTGTGGGATGTATCTAAAACATTGACACCCTCATCCCAATAACATGTTGGGTAGACCTGAGGTTGGTTCACATGTTTCATAATTGTCAAATTTGTTGTTATTTTGTTAAAGACTGCTAGCAAGTTTTATCAGAAACTAAACCCTTAATCTTTTGACAAACTGATGTTTTTCAAATATAACAGTTCCTATGAGCTTATGACATTTTTTGTTATATTGTGACTAAATGTGAGACAGATACAGACAGTCAAACGTCTAATCACTGACTGCCACAATTTGCTAGATACCACATGACTAGATGTATCACAATCTTTTTTTGGAAAGCTGTAAATGATAAATGCAACAGTTGAAGCTATCCTTAAGCTTTATGTGCTTTGTTTTTATCATGTCATCTTTACTGCTATTCTAACACATGTCCAGAACCTCTATGTTAAAAGCTACCAAAGTCCAGCAATTAGCACAGCAAATGTGTGTATGTTAGACTCAACAATTTGGTTTGTTTGCCAAGGGGAAACATACTAATTTAAGCATGTCGGCAGAACGTACTGCACCTGCGCGAAACCCGTAATGTATTATGCATAGCACTTCAGCAGAACGTCTCATGTAAGGTCGAATTCGCGTATGTAAGGGTGACATCCCGTCTCTAGTTTTCAAATGTTGTGTAGAAAAAGATATAGTCTGCAACAGGCAAAATTCTGATGCAACGTTGACCAAAAATCCAGCGAAAATCAAGGTTTTGCGCAGGCGCAGTACGTTCTGCCGACGTGCTACTAATTTAGAGGTGCTGTTACTTGCTAACTCATAAATTATACTACATGTATGTAGTCAGGATCCAAAGGTGACTGGCCTCATTTGCCCTGCCTGCTGGTCAAAGGTCACAAACAATGTATAATTTTGTACCCAGGCTTCTATGTGTACACGAGAACACATGGTGGCAACAAGCATTTGTATGGTGACTGTTCCTTACTTTGTAAGCTTAGACAAATTTTCAACATTAGGCCACACCAATTTAATTTGTTGCTTCTCGGATTCGCCTCTTCATTTTTTTCTGATTTGCAAAAAAAAAAAAAAAAAAATTCTGGTTCTGAATCAACTCAAAAATGCTCATATTTTGCCTCCAACAGTTGAAAAAAGTCCTTTTCTTCCTAGTTGTTACAGTTCTTACATCTACCAATGCAGTGGTTTGATTAAAAGTTCAAAATTCATTGTTTAGATTTTAACCCAGTCTTTTGTGTTGACTTCATGGCACCTTTTCTAGCATTTGGGGCCATAATAGGATGTCCAGGCCAGTTTTTATTTTTACTTTTTTTCCCCCTGTCGCTTCATATTTTGAAAAAATCCGAGAAGCAACAAATAAAATTGGTGTGGCCTTAGATTGAATTCATTTGACGTAGTACTCATTCAGTGTATGATATTGGTATTAATTATTGCAATGTCATTCCTGTTATGTTCTCACTGTTTGAATATGTTCTTTATAATATTAAGGAAGAGAACTCTCCACTAGTTCTTATATTTTGGCAATTTCCAAGGTTCCAGTTCCATTTGATACCTCGAAAATTTTTCCTGCTACAGTATGTCCACCTTGTCTGATGTGACACATTCAGAACAGAATCAGTTGTTGTTCTAGGTATTTCCCACATAACTAGCTGTGTCAATTGTTTTTTTATGTAAAACTGTGTTTTTCTGTGTGTAAATAATCTCTCGTTGTCATCCTATATATAGGCATGCACAGACTTTGAAGCACATTCACAACTACTTCAAAAACCTGGAGTAAGTATTCTTTTCAACTTACCATAATGATTAACGTTATATATATAATAGAACCTAAGTTACTTGAAAGACTAATTATTAGTTATCAGGCTTTCATCCTCTTTGTTTTGCAAACTAATTGTAACACGAAGCAAAGGTCAATTTGTTGCCCAAATAAAAGCAATTTGCTGAGAGAATTTTTACTCTGATAAACAGTTACAGTAACTGTACATTGGCTATCATTCCTGCATTGATGCAGATATAACCCAATGACTTACCATAATGATTAACGTTATATATATGATAATAGAACCTAAGTTACTTGAAAGACTTACCGGTATTAGTTATTAGGCTTTCATCCTCTATATTTTGCAAACTAATTGTAACACGAAGCAAAGGTCAATTTGTTGACCAAATAAAAGCAATTTGCTGAGAGAATTTTTACTCTGATAAACAGTTACAGTAACTGTACATTGGCTATCATTCCTGCATTGATGCAGCTATAACCCAATAACGGGTCATTTTATAATTTCTGAGAACACCACATTTAATACTTCATGCTTGCCATCGCACTATAATTTAGTATAAAAATTGTATAATGTATAATTTGATCGACAGAGTATTGCTTAATGTTTCTGTGGAAAATAGGTCATGTATGTATTGCCAACGTGATCCTATGGCTAGCTGGTCACTATATGTTTAATTTGGCAACCAAAGAATACATATAGATACCGTAAATGCCAAAACTTTTGCAACAGTTTTATTTCGCAGTAGAAGGAAATGAGGTCTTTGCGGCATTTAAAGTTTGTGTTTGAAACAATTCTATGTGATACAGTAGACTTACAAAAACACATTTTAGGATTGTTATGATTTTGCATTGCGAGGTCATTGTTAAAATAAAACCACCGCAAAAGTTTTGGTAATTTACAGTACATGTCAGGGTGGTTGCAAGGCGAACTGTTGCGTTGTCCTCTCTCTGTTCTGCAGAAGTCGCCGCTGCTGCATGAGTTTAGCAGGCAGACAGACCGTCTTCAGTCATATGAGAGTTGTAAGTACACTACCAAAAATGCAAGAAATAATTTTCTTGTTAACAGAATATATTTCTTGTATAAAAAAAATCTTGCTGTCTCCAAGCAAATAATTCTGTGAGAGGAGCAAGAAAATATTTCTTGCCTTTTTTAAGAATATTTTTCTTAAAGCAAGCAAATTATTTTCTCACAGTTATTGAAAACAGTGTACGAAATACTTTTTTGAGCCATGTTGTCCAGTGGCAACCTAGGATGAAAGCTAGCTATAGGTTGCCCATCAAAATTCCAGGTTGCCCTGAATTTAAACTCTTCTACATTATGATTAACTTTGTAAGAATGCAATGTGAATTTATACATTTCTGACACAGAGTTGTTTGCCCTTACCTGAAGTGATGAGCTCTTCCATGGGAACTTCTCAATAAACAGTTCTCAATGGAAGAAAGGGGCATCCTTACCACACAATTTAGGTAGTGCACTGAGCAACCTTAGGGTGTAGAAATAGGTTGCACCAGGCAAAATATGGTTGCACAGCGCAACTGGGCAACCTAGTATTTCATACTCTGTGAAAGTCTTTCTTTAGATAATTTTTCTTAAAGCAAGATTTTTTCTGTAGAGCAGAATTTTTTTCTAATCCACACTGAAAACTTTTTGCAAGATTTTTTTCTCATATACTTAAGACTTGGTGGCCTGATCTAATATGAAGAATTATTTTCTCATTTCAAGGTTCATGTTCTTGAAACAAAAAAATATGCTCAGAATTCTGATTTGGAGGTATACAACTTGTCTTTGTTACCTTCGCCAAGAAGGTTATGTTTTCAAGGCTGTTTGTTTATGAACAGCATAACTCGAGAAGTTAAACTCATTATTAGATGGATTTTAATGATATCTGGTATGTTGGTAGGTTGGTAGCCTTTGACCGTCTGGCGATCCGACCCACGGTCGGGCTGGTACCTGGAGTGATATGGAATACACCATGTTGTATTCTATCTGTATCATTCTTCTGTCAAAATTATGGAATTGCATTGTTTTGTTCATTAAAACGGTTTTCTGTTATTCAGGTCAAACAAGATGGGGATTCCAGTCTAGAGGAAGGTGAGCAATGTTTTTCATACATAAATGGGGCTGATTAGTCAAAATAATGAACAAGCAAATAAAACACATCTTATGTATTGAACTTTGGTCCAAATGACCCAGTTTCCTTATTTGTAGTTTTGCTCATGCTTTTATCATTTGCTAAATTAATTGGTCATGTTGTTTAAAACTCCTAGCAGAATGGAATACATGATTGTATGACATTCTTACAGTTGTACAGTCTGTGTCATAAAAAAAGGTACTAGGTGAGTGAAACAATTATATAATAATGACATGTAACATTAGCTTTACTTTCGATATGTTTGATCCTTACTTTCACCCTGCTGTACAATAGGTGCTATGTCAGCAACGAAACGGGGAGTCCGAATATCTCACAGACACCTCAGTGATAAGGTAGAATTTTTGTTTATTTGTTTATTTGTATTTCGCACATAGATAAAAAACATAGTAACAATAAATAGTAACTGTTACAATGACAAACATGCAGGGGAGGCCTGAAACCTTAAAGGTTTATATAGGGCCTACCCTAAACAAAATATTGTTTTTGTCTTTTTTAATTGTCAAATTTTTTTACTCCACTCATATGACCCTGACTGCTTTTAATGTTCTCATAATTATGTGTATGTACATTAAAAGCAAAGTGTAAATAGGTAGTCTCACACAAGGCACAAGATGTTCTGAGCAGGTGGATTTCTAAGTCAACTTCCCCTTTACAAGAAGAATTTTTGTCGGTAACAAATTCAAAGGAAGTCATGATAATAGGAAGTAATAACACCAAGAAAAAACATTTTTTGACATTTAGACTTGTATCGTATAGCTTATAGCTTATTTGGAACCACTTAATATGTTTTTTCTGTTCCCAGATTGGCATATTCAAATGATCCTAGATGTGTTTGCATACATGTATGTTGAGGAATTGGTTTAATGCATTCATTATCTTTCACCCCCCTCCAGGAGTTTCGCCTGTACAAAGTTGCGCTGGTCTGTGCCCAGTTTCCCGTGCTCAGCGCCCCTGACCCCCCCTCCACACCCCACACCCCTTCCCCCTCCTCACAACGCAAGTTCCAGTTCCCCCACAAACCCACCCTCACCCCCATCCCATCCAGTCCCCTCCCAAACTCTGACCCCCAAACACAAGGGGTTGGAAGTCAGAGGTCAACAGCCAAGGGGTCAGCAGGTCAAGGGTCAGGAGGTGGAAGTTCAGACGAGGATAAGTTGACGTCTCCGGTGCAGCCTGAGGCGCTGTGTGAGTTGGTGAGGCAGGCATTTGGACTGAGCCAGGAGAGACATCTACAGTACACACGGCTCATAAGGGACGAAACCAACACCAAAAGTACTGCTAAGGTATGGACAATCAACATAAAATCACAACCATTCAAATGACGTATACAATGTATTTACATACAGCACGTCGGCAGAATGTACTGCACCTGCGCGAAACCCGTAATGTATTGTGCATAGCACTTTGGCAGAACGTCTCATATAAGGTTGTATTAGAGCATATAAGGTTGACAGCCTGTCTGTAGTTTCAGATGTTGTATAGGAAAAGATATCGTCTGCAACAGGCAAAATTTTGATGCAACGTTGACCAAACATCCAACGAAAAGCGTGAAAAATCAGGGTTGTGTGCAGGCGCAGTACGTTCTGCCGACGTGCTTGGACAATCAGCATAACATCACAACCATTCAAATGACGTATACAATGTATTTACATACTACTATCATTATGTAATGGTGATCTAAATGTGTGTAATACACAGAAAAACAATCAAGGTGTTTGATTTGATTTAAGGGGTAATTTTCAATGTTTAGTCTTTTAATCTTAATCATACATGTACTACCGGTATGTATCCTGCATAAACCTCTTCTCTAAAATAAGTAACTCTGGAAAAAATGAGGCAAAAGAAAATTTGAAGCACAGTTTTGGTATCATTATTTATCATTATAAGTGTACTCTCTTATATCACTTTATTACATCAAATCTTCCAATCTAACTGTTCTAGCTGCTTGTGGAGGAGCTTGTTGGCCAGCTGTCCATCCTAGAGAACAACAGCCACCCGTTCTACAGTCCTCAGGCCTTCCTGGTAAGTACAGACTGTGCCTCTTGCATCACAAAAGTTGATTTCAACTGCACTCTTTGTAATATTATCATAAAAGTTCATATGTGTTGGTAGGTACATGTTAAACTTAAAGTTAAAACTTTTGATCCAACACAAATGTAATTTCTCACCTAGAGCTTTCGACCAGCACCTTTGGTCTTCCTTGGTAATGTTATTACAGATATCCAGCACGTCGGCAGAACGTACTGCGCCTGCGCGAAACCCGTAATGTATTATGCATAGCACTTCGGCAGAACGTCTCATATAAGGTTGAATTTGCGTATATAAGGGTGACATCCCGTCTGTAGTTTTCAAATGTTGTGTAGAAAAAGATATGGTCTGCAACAGGCAAAATTCTGATGCAAGTCGTTGACCAAAAATCCAGGGAAAATCCAGGTTTTGCGCAGGCGCAGTACGTTCTGCTGACGTGCTCAGATATCCCACATACTCCACACCTTACACATTCTGTACATTGTACAAACAGTGTACTTACGTGTAATGTCACATTAATTGATACCGTCCCTACAGAACACGAATGCGTACGACTTTTGGCAGCAGAGCGAGCGACAGAACATCACCAGACTCATCGGGAAGTTCTGGCACTTCGCCCTCCCCCCTCCCCTCCCCTCCACTCACAAGTACCTGAGGGACCATCACACGGACTACAAAAACCTCATGGCTAAACTCATCAAGTAAGGGAACCTCTATATGGTTTGCGAGTTCTGACAAAATTAGAATATTTCACCGACTTCCAGTGATTGCTGGACATTATACTGAAACAGATACAGATCTGACTCGGATGAAAGCGCAAACTCAACTGACTTTATTCAACTTATAACCGGCCGGTTCTAGAGTCCCTTCCTTTGAACAGGTATAGATCACCTGTTCGAACATGACGCAAACACGTGCGCTCGCACGTGATCGAACAGGTGACCAGCCCCGTCCGAAGGAGGAACTAGAACCGGCAAAATACAGCACATATTCAAATGTATTCTGTTACGTTGTTATATTCCATTACGTTGTTATATTCTGTTACGTTATTACACAACGTTATTACAATACCATGGTGAAAGCACGTAATATTTGAATGTGTAGAATATTCTGTAACTTTACGTAACTTTAAGCAAAAGCTATTTTTAAGACAGTGCAATTGAATTTTCAAAATGATAATCCTCCTGAACTTTTCAATATAGATACTGTATTTCTGATATCATTACAATGTTGAAAGAGTCTACTACTCTAATTCTGCATGACAATTGATAAGTTTATTTGACATTGTATAGCAGCCTTTTGTTGTTTTTTCTGACTATATCTATATCAGTAAGTCACATTAATTCCTAGTCTTTTGAGAAACGAATTGTTTTTTTTTCTTTCAGGTACGAGGAGGCATGTAAGGAGGACCTGAGCTCCTCAGGATCAGATAAACCCCAGAGTATCCTGTCTTCAACCAGCAAGAGGCTTCTCAAGGAGTTCTCTCTCAGATATGGGGTGGTAAGACACTTTATATCATACCCGAGCGGCGATACAGTGTTCCCGACCCGGTCGTACTTTACTGTACGACCGGGTTTACGACCAGGCTTCCATAGGTCGTACTTTACTGTACGACCGGGTTTACGACCGGGCTTCCATAGAATAATTCGAACGCATTTCGCCCCAACCATGTGCGCCGCTTTCGAAAATTCGAATACAGGATTCGGACGTTGGAATTGATGTTGTTGCAGTTGTTTTGTTTAGGGACACCAAATGTTTGTGTTTTCTAGGGTGGGTATGATATAAATAGAATACAACACGGTATATTCCGCATCGCCCTCGGTCTCGGCCCTCCCGCGAATCGGATCGCGGTCGGGCCGATACCTCGGGCAATACGGAATACACCGTGTTGTATTCTATATGTCTCCAGATCGTGGTGCTTTTATATTGCTATGTATGGAAGGTACATTGTATTAAATGAGCACTAAAGTCGGGAAATAGATGTCAATTCCCAAAAAAGGCATACTGCTTCATAGTATATGTACAGTTTTTGTTGTCGTCCTTTGTCACTGTGCATAAAGAGAATGGAATTCTAACCGTGAGAAACTTGATGAGATGTTTTGTTTCCTGTTTTGTTTTGCAGGGAGAACTCTTCAGCAGGATTGTGTACCTGGAACATCTCACTAAGTAGGTCAAGTATCAATAGCTTTTAGAATCAAAGCACATCCTAATACTTTTTATGCCCTTACAGGTAAAGTACAGGTTATAGTGATAAAGTTCTAAGTACAATTAACAGTGATACAAGTCTGGTATCTTACTACATCTATAGTGTACTAATATGTACAGTTTCAACTTCTCTCTTCTTAAGACAGTTATAAGTAAGAACAGATCTAGATATAATACAATAAAAAAACATATATTATATATTGAGACTTGCATAAGGAATATGGATTTTTCTTTGCTCTCTAAATATCTAAAACTAGGGAACTTAATATCTTGTAAACAATTGAAGTCGATATTTCTCTCATTGTTATATAAGGTACAGTCCATAGTGAAATGACACAAGTCTTCTATCTTATTTAAGTTACAATATTCTGTATTTGTATCTGTATAGCCGGTATAACCGCCCTTCGGCGTAACACACCAGCTTTGCAGGCATGCGGCGCGGCGGCAGCTGGCTACAATGTACATTACACCGAACGAGCTGTTACACCTAACCTTTGAACGTCTAACTCTAGACACTGTTTAAAGCTATCTAGTGACGATGCCCCTACTGTACTTGGTGGCAGCGAGTTCCACTCTACGATTGTTCTAGGAAAAAAAGAGTTTTTGAACACCTCAATCCTTGCTTGATGGCTCTGGTACTTGAAGGCATGACTATTGGCAAATTCTTTGTTGTATTATTCCCAGTAACCTGGAGAAGAGCTGGGACACGTGGTACATCCAGCATGTGACGGAGTCCCTGAGTAAGATCATAGAGATCCTGCCTGTCCACGCTGGCACCATGGTCACTGTCAAACAAGAGGTCAGGGGGCAACTCAACATGCCTGGATATGTTCATTTCCTGTGATTTGATTGATTTGATTTATTGGAATTGCAAAACAATACAATACTCGTGGGCCACAGGCAGCGGGGGCTGGTGTTGTGGCCCACACACAAGACAAACTATGTACACACAAACTTAACATACATTTACATTAAAGTGTGACATAACTATATTGTTGGCAACTGTAAACTTGTAATTTTGCTTGCTATGGCATGCACTCAATGTCAAACCATGTGATCCTAATTTTTATGCAAGAATACAACAACAACAAAAATTAATGTAGTGTAGAGACATATAGCTAAGAATCATTTGAATGCATTAATGGTGAAAGCACAAGTCTTAGAGGATAGTCTGAAATTAGATGGTATGAAGTATTCTAAAAATGGAAATTTCATTTGAATTATAGATACGTCACTCTGTTCCCACCCAAAAATATTGGTTCAACTTGTTATATATCCTCATTAGATGTTGGCACAGTTCAATTTCTGTTACATAGCTCATGTATCAATTTCTGCTATGTTTTATGTTTTGTGGGCCCCCTTGGAAATGAACAAATTGCTGTAGGCACTTCCCGGATGTTTTGAAGATTAGATACATAAGATAAATAAATATGACACTATACCAAATGAATGATTGTGTCTCCCCAGCTGACAGTACTAGAGAACTCAGTGATGCTGCTGCATGGACAGTGTGGCAACGCCTTCACCCGCATCAAACGTCTCTTCAAGGAAAACAAGCCGCCGCATGCTGTCGGTAAGTCTTAAACATAATGGACATAATTAAAAGATGATGCAGTTCATTTCATTTTGTGGAAAACTTTCTGTCTGAATCACAGAGACCAGAGACTAACAAACCATTTTCACTGTGTTTGTCTGTGACTGTTACAGTTAATTTGCATTTCCTACATTGTACTCCTTGAAAAACACTTTATGTTATTTATATCTATTAATATTATATCTTTATGCAATGTAACAGTGCCAAAAATCGTTCCACTAAACACTAAAATTTGAGGAACACAATACTGACATGGGAACATGAAGATTTCATTTTGCATTCATTTGTAATGTGTGCCAAACATTATTCTTTGAACAGCACTAAAATTGCCATGATTTGCAAAAGTGGGATGAACACTTTGCCTTGAGGAACACACATCTGCCATGTTTAGTTTGTAACGTATCACAAACTGTGTACCTTACTACAGCATCTCTAATTGACCTGCTGGAGGTTGTGTTGAATGTAAAAGAGCTCCTGACTGGTCGGAAGATGCGGGGAGTGCAGAAGTGGCTGGTCCAGTATGCAAAGGAACGTCTCGCCCTCAGCTATGAGAGACACAAGACCCTGGCACAGAACGAGCTGAAACTACACACCTATGGGCCTGGACTGACTCCTAAACTGGTATTAATTCATGTTTTAGAATAGATATGAAATAATCTTTCAAGAGATTTTCCTACGATAAACATATAAGAACACAGAATCCTTGGATGGTGAATGAGACAAAAGAAGCAGTGTTTATTAAAGGAAAGATGATGATGATGATGAATGGTTTATTCACAATATAAATCACTTGCAGCCCAAAGGCTGAATTGCTGATTCATTACAAACTTTCTAAAAACTTGTTCTAACATGAGATATAAAACATTACATTGCTATCAACATATTCTGGTAAAAACATAGTAACAAACACTTACATACATCGATTTCATAACATCTAAGGCACCAAAATGAGAAATCATATCGTTATTTTAAAAGCATGGCAGTATTTACATACATGTAAATGTATCGTCACAGTAAATCTTCAAGACACCGACAAGGTACACGTGAGATAGTTGTCACTTAGTAATCAGAGCATATGAGAATATGAAATTCATTATTTTCCAGTAGTCTACACATTAAAAATTTGATATACTTCAATTTTGACATTAGTCCGCCAAATAATTAATTACCCTGTGCACCCGTTTGAACTTCGCACTCTCCTAGCTTGACCGCCGCGATGGCAATGATTAATGCTTTGCTCTGACGTCACCGTTCCGAATCAGCTTATTTGCATATTGGCAGTGCCACTGGGAGATCACTGGCATTAATCATTGCCATCGCAGCGGGCGAGCTAGGAGAGCGCGAAGTTCAAACGCGTGCACAGGGTAATTATTTGGTGGACTAATGTAAAAATTGAAATATATCAACTTTTTAATGTGTTTACTACTGGAAAATAATGAATTTAATATTCTCTGTTGCTTTCCTTTAAGGAATAGTAAGAAAGTTGAAAAAGCTAAGCACCTGGTCACGTTTGTTGTATGATCATTGTATACAGATACAGATACATGTTGTAAATGTAGGCTAGATATGTAACGAGTCTTTAAGTGTGTGACACTGTATCCTCCCCACAGTTGAACATCTTGTTGATCAACATCCGTGATGAGATCCAAGACTACAAGGAGAACTTCCAGCATGTGTTTTCCAAGTAAGCACAATTCTTGCATGGTACAGAAGTATTGTTTTGGGTGGCTGAGTTGTGGGTTTGTCTCTCTGTCTGTGCTAACTGCTTTGTGGGTGGGAGGTGATTTTGACAGATGATTGATAGAAAGGTCAAGCATGAAGGTGACCCACAAAGTGATGTAATACCCGATTAAATTACATCATACAATCCCTCCATCCAGTTCCAGTACATACACAAAAACCCCAAACACTTCCCAGAGGTCTGTGAACTTGGAGGTCACAAAAACCCAAAGTACTTCCTGGAAGTCAGAAATCTCTGATTTCTTGTTATTCCAAGGCCTTTGATTAAGTTCTAAGAGTGATTTAATTTTTTTCTAATCTTACAATCACAATGAATTAATCCTACATCAATTCTACTGACATTTTAACCCAGATAAATTAGAAGATGAATTTTATATGTATTCTTTAAAATATATTTTGCCCATGTCAGGTACTTTGACATGGTCCAGCTGGCAGCTACAGAGTACTACAGCTTCTTCATGGAGGATGTGGTGACTATGTGTGAACAGGGCCTGGGGTCTCCTGTAAGTATGGAATACCTTCATCTCTGGGAAAATAGCCAATCAGCACCAAGGAAAGATGACATGAACAGCCAATCAGCACAGTTAAATGCTTATTATATATATAATAATTAGATAGCAAATCAGCACCAAGGAAAGATGACATGAACAGCCAATCAGCACCAAAGAATGCTTAATGGCATAGCCAACCAGCACTATGTAAGAATAGATGGCATAGCCAATCAGTACAGTTGAAGGTTTAATGGATAGCCAATCAGCACCAAGGAGAGATAGAATAGACAGCCAAAGAGTACCAACAAAGAGCGAATGATACAGCTTATAATGCAATCATGGAACCTTGATTAAAACATGATAGATGGTTACTCAATAGGGACTAAAAGATCTTTAAATAGGGGAGACTAACCTAACTAATAGTATGTGTTGTTGTAAGATAGGAGACAATATATACGGGCTGCACTGAGTTTAATGCTTACTTTGTGAAGTGCTTGATGTTAGGACTATTATGATGATTTCAAATGCTTTAATTTGCAGTAGGCTACATCTTTGTTGTAACACAGCTTCTCAAACTGGTTGATTTATGTAATCCATATTTCCATTTGTTAGAATAATTTTTAGCAGTCAAGGATATTACTGCCTAATTTACCAAATTAGAACACTTGTCAAATTTGTCTATTTCATGTGGTTTGTTTTGCAAGACTTGCATTTGTGTGATGTTGTCAGATGATGCTGTACTGAACTGACCTTGTCCATGCCCCCATAGGACATAGAGCAGGATCACCTGATGTTGTACTGTACTGACCTTGTCCATGCCCCCATAGGACGTAGAGCAGGATCGCCTGATGTTGAGTCTGGCTTACCGACTGAACCAGCTGGATGAAGACCTGACTAACTACATACACCCCAGGTACTGAAAAGTAAAATCTAATAGACACAAATTGGTAGATGTAGATGTAACTATGATTTTGTAGTAATGGCCCACTGTTCATTGTGCTTGTCAAAAAGAGCTAGGGGAACTTCCCCCAGTACAATGAACCTGTAAATGCTGTACATAGCGTCTGTCTTCACTGTCATGACCAGTGGTAGAGTAGCTCTTCAGTGAGCTAGAACTGGATCGAGGTCACTTTTCTTGTTTTTTACAGAGATTGCACATTAATGTCAGCACCACGCAGCACAAACTCTTATCAGGTCCTTTGGTTCTTTTTTCCTCTTCAGTCAGCAGCGATGGCGGCGCTCGTTCCTGAAGCAGGCTCTCCATTGGCTGGAGGTGATGAAGGAAGATGTGCAGACACTGGTGGTGGAAGCTGTGGGGGCTGACAAGGTCTGAAAATTTTTTTCTCTTTTTCTTACCCCCCTTCTTTTGCTTCAAGGTAGTTCAAATAAGTGACAGTTATATGCTCAGCTTAGGGGAAAGAGCCAGTCAGCACCATAGAAAAATAGATGGGATAGCCAATCAGCACCAAGGAAAGATGAAATGAACAGCCAATCAGTAGTAGAGATTGCCAATCAGAACAGTTGAAGGCTTAACGGGATAGTCAATCAGCACCAAGGAAAGCTGAAATAAACAGCCAATCAGTAGTAGAGATTGCCAATCAGAACAGTTGAAGGCTTAACGGGATAGCCAATCAGCACCAAGGAAAGCTGAAATAAACAGCCAATCAGTAGTAGAGATTGCCAATCAGAACAGTTGAAGTCTTAACGGGATAGCCAATCAGCACCAAGGAAAGATGAAATGAACAGCCAATCAGTACAAAAGAACACTTAATGAATAGCTAATCAGCACAGTTGAAGCTTTAATGGGATAGCCAATCAGCACCAAGGAAAGATGAAATCAACAGCCAATCAGTACAAAGGAACACTTCATGGGATAGCTAATCAGCACAGTTGAAGCTTTAATGGGATAGCCAATCAGCACCAAGGAAAGATAAAATGAGCAGCCAGTCAGTACTAGAGATTTCATAATGGCATAGCCAATCAGCACAGTTGAAGCTTTAATGGGATAGCCAATCAGCACCAAGGAGAGATAGAATGGACAGCCACTTAGCACCAAAGATGCTTTAAATGGTATAGCCAATCAGCACAGTTGAAAGTTTAATTGGATAGCCAATCAGCACCAAGGACAGATGAAATGAACAGCCAATCAGTATTACTTTGCATACTTTGTTAACTTTTTAAAAAATTTGACCTCATTTCATCTTCTTTCCAACAGTACAAGCCTCTAACAATCATGGACAAGAACATTTCGACCAAGGTCATGTTGCAGCATCTCAGGTCAAGAGTCGGAAGGTCGCTCACCCCCTCCCTCCACTCTGCGTTTAACAGCGTGACCTCCTCCATCACTTCATCCCCAAAGATGCACACCCCAAACTCCGCCTCATCTACTCCCAAACCTCCCAGCACTGAGGGAACTCTCTCACCCAATCAGGAGAGAGATAACCACCATGTGACTTTGTCAGCCAATGAGAAGCTTCCACCCAGGATGCCCCAGAGGAGCAGCAGTTTACCAGATGCTTTGCGTGATGATGATGATGATGACGACGAGAAGCATTCGTCCTTGTCATTCAGAACTGACCCCGGTAGACACGTGTCTCTGCCTATCGGCAGCTACCAGTCCGCCTCGGAAAAGATGTCCATTGCTTCAATGATCATAGAAGTGTCCACAGTGGAAAACATGTCAGATGACAGCCAAGAGAAGAAAGATGACGTGCCAGCATCAAATGCTGCTGCTGCTACTACAACATCCTCTGAGTCAACTCTTGTAGATACACAGATCCAGTCAGACCTTCCGCAGGATTCTGCCAATTCCACCCTAGTACCAGAAGACCCTGGTAACCCTGGTAACAAAATGGCCAAAAGTGTGAAGAGAGACAGGCGATCTTCCAAAAGGACTTCAGAATCCGTAGAGTACGGACTGGACCGGTTTCAAGACTTGGACTCGAGCGAAGACTCTTATAGTTCAGACGACGAGTTTAGGTTCATAGAGGACTACCAGAAAGGGGAGAAATCCGTAACACAACAAACAACAACAAGTGGATCCGAAGACACCTCTGACAGCCAGCAAGTCGGACTCCCGCCTTTGGAGTTTGTCAGCCTTATGGAAGGTTTCCAAGGGTTCTCTTCCAGCGATATGCCTATCAAGAGGCCTGAAGCGTTGGTAGCAGGCAAGAAGTCGAAGGGTTCCAAAGTTGACAGAACTGTAGGTACAGACACAGTGAAAGAGGGTGCCAACGGGCAGAATAGGACACCAAACACTGTAGACAAAACCCTACCAGAAGGTTTACAGAATGGTATAGACAGGGATAGGACATACAGTGGGAGCGTTGACGACAGTTTTGCCAGTCTGTCCAGCTTCGACACTGCGACGGATTCGGACAGCAGGGAGGGAAAGATAAAGGTTCTTCCGTTGTCGTCGTCGTATGTGGATGTTATATGTATGATCAGGAGAGCAGCTGAGTTTGTGGAAACACTGTGTAAAGTAAGTACTTCTGTAAATGCATTTACTTTTGTGGTGGTTTTATTTTGCATTATGCTGTGCTTGAAGTTTACTTTACCATGACTATATAAATAGTTCTGTAGTACTGTTGAAGTACAAGACACGTATTTGCAGTGATATGATTTTGTGGTTAAGAGGATACCAAAAGAACTGCGATAAGAAAATCACACAATTTACATTTCACAATTCATAGTGGGACTCTCCCTGGAACCATTTCTGCTGGACAAGCATACACACAAACCAATCGAAAATCCCAAATAAACTGTATATAGTATACCTCCATACCCTTAGGTAATAACCACAGACCATGAATGTCTTCTTGTTGTAACCCCAGGTTCTATGTCCGGACGAGTCCGTTCTCGTCCCCATCTCTGAGGTTGAGACTGATGCAGAAGAGGTCACAGGTCACCAGGAAGGATTGGAAGATGCCCACAAGTTGGTGACAGACATCAGATATGGACTGTACCAAAAGCTACTTCAGGTAAGACCTAGGAGGAAAAATGTAACAGTTGTGTTTCTGATTTAAGTCCTGAAAAAATATATGAATGAATTGAATGAATGAAAGGTTTATTTATCAAAACACATGGCAGCCAATGGCTGAATTGCGTGTTTCACATGACAAATTAAAAAGTACACTTAAACAGTACATACTTAAACACATTGAACACAATTAAAAGAAAGTAATTCCTAAAACCTACAGGTCCGTCGGGTCAGTATTTAGGTATTCTCTTCTTTTTTTTTCGGCTGAAGTGATCCAACAGGGCTGTCTCCAGGACTCGTCCCTCTGTTTGCTTGTGGGGAAGGGACAAATGTTTCGCACGATTTACTCAATAAAGATTTGCTTCTGAAATTGGGTGCAATAACATACATGTAGAGGGTTTGAATTTCAGATGTCAGATTGAGAAAAAGTGGTGGCCTTGCTAGCAGTTGAGAATATTGACAGATTCAGTCCTATTATAAAGTGATGCCACCTTCTTGTCAAGTCATAGAAACATCATAGGGTGAGGATGTAAATTAGACATATTGTTTACAGTGTTAGTAATGATTACGTGGCTTTGCTTTTTGTGACTTTGCAAAAGAAACATGTTTTTCTCTTGCCACTTAGGTCTTCTCCTCGGTGCTATGTCTGTATGGAGATAACCTTCTCTGCCTGGATCTGTGTGCAACACCAGACAACATTGCCAGGGAACTACTGGGGACCATGGTAAAATTTTCTTTAGGTTTTGCAAAGTATAGTTTTTCATGTCTCCTGCCTAATAACTGTCAATTGATGACACCTTGTTCTCACAGTCACATATTTACTCACGGACACAGAAGTAAAGTTTCAGGTGGCTAAGCTGTGGGTTTGTGCGTCTGTTTGATCAGACAGTAGGTTGACAGCACATGGGTGGGGGAAGATTGACAGGCACACTGGTGTGTTATGACGAAGGGCGGTTATACAGATACAGATACAGACAGGCAGAATGCCAGGAGGTCAAAAGGTCAGACACAGGAAATGAGGTAAACTTGAAGGTCACCTGATAACCCAGAGCACTTCCAAGAAGTCTGAAGATGTGATTTCATGTTTCCATTGTGCACCTGCCATGTGGCGCCGAATGTCCAAGTGGCTAGGCGAGCCGACATGAGATCGAGAGATCGATTCCTTGCATTCCTGGCTAAATGTTGTGTCCTTGGGAAAGGTAGTTACACATTGTCAACTTTCCTCACTCCACCCAGGTGCAAAATAGGATGGGTACCTGACTTCAGTTGGGGAGGTAACAGGCGGTGGAAGGAGAGGGATGGGCTCCGCCTTCCAAAAACCATGCCCTAGACACAGTGGACTAACAACCCATTGCCCCTAAATGGGACTACCTTTACCTTTACCTGCCACAGATGGTGCTGCACCTGATGGGAGAGAAGGAGAACTTCGCCACCTGGGGCTGCCGCCACATGCTTCGCGGCATGAACAGCTGCTTCCAGTACCTCAGCAAACAGGCCAACTACCTGTGCGACAGCTTCGAACCGGTCACAGAAGAGGTGAGGCCATTTTTACTTCCGAGTCCGAAGTATGGTTTTGGGTGGCTGAGTTGTGGGTTTGCGTCTGTCTGTTATAATTGCTTCGATTGCATGGTGGGTAGGAGGGGATTTTGACAGATGATTCATATACATGTATATAGCTCTTCTATTCTAATACAAGTACATATATGTGTGCTTGTATCTATCATACATTTTGTAGCTATTTGTGAGGCAACTAACAGTCCCTAAATTCGTGCTCAGTTCTTTGTGTCTTTTTGTAATGTGAGGTTCAAATCAAGATGGGTTCTGTCATTGTTATGTTTACCTTCGCTGAAGGAAAACATATTGTTTTTGCTCTGTTTCTTCTTCTTTTCCAAACAAATAAGATCAATGATCTGGACCTGACGGCTGTCACCATGGTAACTGGTGCTGTAGCAGTTGCACCCTGCAGTGTTGTGTTACATTTAGCAGGACAGAGCTGGAGGGGCTGGTCACCATACTAGAAATTATATGAATGTGTTTGAGTAACAATAAACAGAGCAGTAGTTTGTTAAACAATACCATGTGAAGGTAAACATTTTGCGTTTGCTTTGCAAATGTTAAAAAGTTTGTACTTACTTATTTATTTGTTTGTTTAGATGTGTGTTCGTATCAACAACGTCCACGCCCTGCTGGACGTGCTGCCCAAGGTAGACGGGCTGCTCCACAAGGCCGTCGGCAGCATCAGCTGTAAGGACAGCCGCTGTCAGGATGCTGTCGATGAAGGTCGGTGCTGTCCAACTCAGGACTGGTCTTTGTTGTTACAGTAGCATTAATTTCCTTTTTTCTAGATCTGTTGAAAATGAAAAAATAAACTCAGGGCTCGAAATACTTTTTTCTGAGTACTTGCACTGGTGCAGGTAACAATGAGAATTACCTACACCTGACAAATTTTACCTGCACCACTCAGACTTTAGGAAGTACATGTATGAATCACACTAAAAACTGTTCAGAAACCATTTCCATTATTTCTTTTATACTAATTTGGTGGTGATAGTCAATGCAGCAAATAAAAATCCATATATGCCTACATGTATATATAAACCCAGTCCATGGCCCAGTGCAGGTTCGGTGCAGGTAGACATCAGAAATACCTGCACAGCTCCAATTTTACCTGCACTAACCTGCATATATGGGTGGTATTTCGATAATCTCCAAGCAGACCTTTCATTGGCTGCAAAATTAAGACAGTATCAAATTGGAAAGGCTGTATCCATTTGCCAGGCAGTATCCATTGGTCACCCGAGTATACTGTCTGGCAAATTGATACAGCCTGGCCAATTTGATACTGTCTTTGCGGCCACTGAAAGATCTGCTTGGAGATTAGTATTTCCTAGTCTCTACCAGACTAACTGCGTGGGCTATAATAGGGAGATATTTTCCAGGGGAGTTTGCCCGCCTTGAGGTTGACTGGCCGCGCTTCGGAGGGGGGAAACTAACCCTCCCGCGGACCGACTCTACTGGCCAGCTATTCCCTTCTTTTGCCAAGTTCTAAGATCCGTACCCCCGTAGGAAGGCTTGGTGGAGGCATTTCCAGCCCTGCAGTCCATTGCACAGTTGGTGACTTAATTCTCACACTGTTTTCCAGATTATGTAGTGGTGGACCTGTGTACTCCAGGCACCCCTTCCACCTCACCTTGGACAGACAGTGACCGAGACGGCACAGGCCACAGCAGCAGCACCCCCCACCCCAGCCCCACCAGGCAGGTCAACAACAGTCAAAGGTCAGCAGGTGAAAGGTCAGCTGGAGATGGGTCACCGGGTCAGAGGTCATCTGAGAGGAGGTCATCAAGTCAGAGAAAGCGAGGGAATCGTTCGGCGTACGTTCCGTACAGAGCGATGGCAGTCTGCCACGCCAGATGGCACCTGCACAGGGTCAGGAACGGACTGATCAGACTTCTGGCTTACAAGGTAGGAGTGAGATATTAAAGACAGATCTTCCTAGTTACCTCCTTTAAACTTTCAAACCTCTTTTAATTTTTCAGATTTGGTTACCTGAAAGTTATCAAACAGACGTGTTTTAAAATAGTGTTATCATGTAAGTCTACAGCTGAACACATTAAACAGTTGCAGTGGCAAAATCAGTTGTCTTTTTTTTTTAAACAGGTTGTTGAAGATCAGATTCAAGTCAGTTTCTATTCAAAAGTTGCTGTAAACCTGCTTTCACAGCTTCAACCATGCAGTTCTTATTGGTATTACAAGGGGGCTCTGTGAAACACTAATCTTGTTCTATTGTTTGCAGCTGTCAGCTTCATGTATGTATGCAAGCAAATGCATACAAACTGATATCATAATGTCCGTTTCTGTTTCCAGATCAACCTGTTCTTCCACCAAGCCCTGTCGCTCCTGTTGTCCCTCCCCCTGTACGGCTACACCATCCAGCAACGGCTCCAGCCATTGGCCGAGTTCCTGTCCAATCACTTCCAGGCCTTCTCGGACTGGCTGTACTCCGAGTGTGTGCCCAAACTGCAGAAGGCAATATGGGAACTCATTGTAAAGGTGAGGAGGGGAATAGATTCCGATAGTCTCATAGGAGTAGATAATCCTAGGCAGAAACTATGTACTTAGCTATGACAGAGAACTAGAGCAGCTGTCACTTACTCCGTTGTACCTGAGACGCCGTAGCCTCTGTATGAACTTTGCAACGTCTATAGCTAAATCCCCCACATTCTCTAGTTGGCTGCCTCCTAAACGTGGAAGCCTACATGGCAGAGAACTAAGAACAAAGGACAACTTCACGCAGTTCAGCTGCAGGACTTCTAGGTTTAAGAATAGTGTTTTACCTTTTATTGTTGACTTGTTGAACCAATCATGATGAATTTTAATGTGTATCATGCCCCAATTCAGCCATGTAAGGCTGCAATGGTATGTGTTGTAAATAAACCAGTCTATAGATATTAGATTTTAGTCATTTAAGGGGAGAAAAAATAGTGTCTGAAATTACAAGTTAAGTGGAGAAGGCACACTTACTTACATGTAGTTGAATGTACATACATTGTACATGTAATTGACTGTTTTGAAATGTCGATTTGTTATATTTGGTTCAATGTACAAAGTGTTTATCATTCAATTCATTTTTTATTGGATCCATATTACATGTATATTTGTTATGTGGATATACATTAGGTGTCAGCAAAACAACTTCTGGGCAATTTTCAGTTTTTGTATCTCATTTTCTAAACATACTACTAGTAGAGGCATGTGTTTTAGGTCACAGATGGCTCCTGGTCTTGGGAAGACGTTGTGTAAGTTTTGGCCTCCTAGCAGCTTTTTTCGGAACTGAAGGGGTCAATTTTGTTTGAGACTTTGTAATGGAATATTGTTGTTATTTTCTACTGTAGGACTTTGAGGAGGAGGCAGCCAAATTGAAGCATCAGAACAACTCTGCAGCCAAGGCCAAGACTCTTCTGCAAGCTGTTGCAGTATGTTTCTATGTTGTTGTTTTTTTTCATTGCAAAAATATACATACACAGTGCTGCTGTGCTCAAGCATAGAGCTTATGTTAGTGGGGAGTGCACACATTGTGGTTCTGTTTATTAATATTACATGTTTTTAATTTAAAAGCACAGTTAATAGTAATATGATTATGTATTTTCATATTATATTACATGTATTTGATAATTTTCTGATTTGATGACTGAAATGTTGGTAACTGATTCATGTATATTCATCAGTAGCCTGGCTTAGAATTTCATTGAAGCCGGCATCAGACATCAAGAAATTAGCTCGCCCAATGATTCTGTGAGCGTTAAAGGACACTTTCGGTTTTTCGATTTCGATTTTTATTGATTGTCCAACGTTCGCAGGTCCCTTAGCTCTTCGCAATGTAACGGTAGATTTTCAGGCAAAAGATCATTGTACACATGTATACTTTTAGGTTAACAGTTACTGCATATTAATGGCTGGTTCTCTCTGTTGTTGTTTTAGTTCCTGGTCCAGTTTGTACACGCTGAGGGACAAGGGCTGGACCTGGAGAACCTCATGGCACCTGCTGTAAGTCTTACTCACCTGTACACCTGCTGTACGTCTGACTCAATTGTACACCTGTATACCTGCTGTAAGTCTAACTCACATGTACATGTACACCTGTATACCTAGGCCTGCTGTAAGTCTAACTCACCTGTATACCTGCTGTACGTCTGACTCAATTGTACACCTGCTATTGTGCTGTATACCTGCTGTAAGTCTAACTCACCTGTACACCTGTACACCTGCTGTAAGTCTAACTTACCTGTACACCTGTACACCTGCTGTAAGTCTAACTCACCTGTACACCTGTACACCTGCTGTAAGTCTAACTCACCTGTACACCTGTACACCTGCTGTAAGTCTAACTCACTTGTACACCTCATGGCACCTGCTGTAAGTCTAACTTACCTGTACACCTGTATACCTGCTGTAAGTCTAACTCACCTGTACTCCTGTATACCTGCTGTAAGTCTAACTCACCTGTACACCTGTACACCTGCTGTAAGTCTAACTCACCTTTACACCTGCTGTAAGTCTAACTCACCTGTACACCTCATGCCACCTGCTGTAAGTCTTACTCACCTGTACATTTGTACACCTGTACACCTGCTGTAAGTCTAACTCACCTGTACACCTCATAGCACCTGCTGTAAGTCTAACTCACCTGTACACCTGTATACCTGCTGTACGTCTAACTCAATTGTACACCTGTATACCTGCTGTAAGTCTTACCTGTATACCTGCTGTACGTCTAACTCACCTGTACACCTCCTGCAAGTCTAACTCACCTGTACACCTCATGGCACCTGCTGTACGTCTAACTCACCTGTACACCTCATGGCACCTGCTGTACGTCTAACTCACCTGTACACCTCATGCCACCTGCTGTAAGTCTAACTCACCTGTACACCTTATGGAACCTGCTGTACGTCTAACTCACCTGTACACTTCATGCCACCTGTTGTATGTCTAACTCACCTGTACACCTTATGCCACCTGCTGTAAGTCTAACTCACCTGTACACCTCATGCCACCTGCTGTAAGTCTAACTCACCTGTATACCTCATGCCACCTGCTGTAAGTCTAACTCACCTGTACACCTCATGGCACCTGCTGTAAGTCTAACTCACCTGTACACCTTATGGCACCTGCTGTAAGTCTAACTCACCTGTACACCTCATGGCACCTGCTGTAAGTCTAACTCACCTGTACACCTGTACACCTGCTGTACGTCTCACTCACCTGTACACCTGTACACCTGCTGTAAGTCTAACTCACCTGTACACCTCATGGCACCTGCTGTAAGTCTAACTCACCTGTACACCTTATGGCACCTGCTGTAAGTCTAACTCACCTGTACACCTCATGGCACCTGCTGTAAGTCTAACTCACCTGTACACCTGTACACCTGCTGTACGTCTCACTCACCTGTACACCTGTACACCTGCTGTAAGTCTAACTCACCTGTACACCTGTACACCTGCTGTACGTCTCACTCACCTGTATACCTCATGGCACCTGCTGTACGTCTAACTCACCTGTATACCTCATGGCACCTGCTGTAAGTCTAACCTGTACACCTCATGGCACCTGCTGTAAGTCTAAATCACCTGTACAACGTTCACCTGTATACAGGTGGGCCAGGTGTTCACTGTCAGTCAAAACTGCTCAACAAGAAGACCACTCAGAGGACAGATAAAATCTGGTCTATATGGACAGGTGGTCACTATAGACAGCATTCTTAATGCTTGTGTCAATGGGAAAATAATGTAAGGGATAAAAAATTATCTAAAAAATCTTTTATTCACTTCAAACAGCTAAAAAGATAACATTACCCTTAATTTTTGTACCTTTTAAGCACACCCAACAAAAATTAAATTTTTTTCAATTATCATAACAAAAATAGTCTTCATTTGACAATGTTGACATGATACCATATTTTCCAGGCAGGAGTGTTGAGTGAGTTGGAGTGGTACACGGTGCCAACCAGACAACTGATATCACAGTACAGGCGACTGGCTGCAGAGGTAAGGCATTGGACTTATCTTTGAATTACTAAGATGACAAGTCCCTGTGGCATAAGTGGTTAGTGGTCCGCTCTGCTATGCAACATGGATCGAATTATGTGAATCCATGGGCAGGGGTTTAATGCTAGGGTCGGTCGCAGCTTGGACATGTTGCAAGGGATTCCATTCATCATTTTGGATGGTGAGGTAAAGCCGGCAACCTTTGGGGGAGCTTCAGGGATCAAACCCCTGCACATAAAAGAACCCAACACAACTTATCAAGACGAGTAGGGGTGTATGTGCTTGGCTGAAAATGCAAGCCATAGCAAACTATCATTGCACTACTTTCTGTATCTGAAAAAGGATCATTGTGCTTCCCCTCGGTTATTTATTGAGAATGACTTCAAACCAAACAAAACATTTCATAATTATGTAGAGGAAGGTCAGACACAAGATACACAAGAAAACTGTTACTAGTACTCAAGCAACTGGATAGATTTTGAAAACTGTCAGACGTTTCAAATAGCATCCACTTCTTTTCATCAGTGACTAACAAAAAGTAGTATTTTCAAAATCTATCCACTTTTGCTTGAGTAACTGTTTTCTTGTGTAAAACATTTTGTACTTACAGTACGTACATATATCTGGAAACTGAGACTTTTTCTGTGTCCAGAACCAGTATTATGTGACTTTCATATGATGTTGTCTATAGCTTGCATATGATCTTTCTGCAGCCCTTGTTTATGCTACTTTAATGATTTATTTATCTTTTGTTGACATAAATATCGGGGGCAGGTACAAGTGGTAAAGCTGTGGTCTTGCACAGAAAGGGTTGTTCTGTTTTTACATCAGCAAGGAACAAAGACTTTCTATACACTGTGGCAACAACAAAAAAACTTCATGGGAAAGATTCCAACAAATGCAAATGAACCATTGGTATTTCAATCATGTTTAGAAGACCTTTCAAGACTTTTAAAAGTGTCCCTTCGGTTATCTCAAGTCCGATCTTCCAGCAGAGTCTTTTCCTTGACATTTCTTAAGTATCACTTAAGGGTCCGCGAGTCTTGACTCTGTCACTATCTTGGATCTCGATCAGTGAGAAAGTGACTTTCGCAGGAGCCCCTTGTGTGTTTACATTCAATAGCACAGTGGACACTTCATGGGGATTAGCACAGTTAATGTCCTGTTGGGTGTTGTGTAAATGTTGCCAACAAAGTGCCGAGCCCTGGGGCTGCTCGGATGAACTTTCAAATGGCAGCTTTGAAATTGAAGGAGTCACATAGAGCATACAACACGGTGTATTCCGTATTGCCCGAGGTATTGACTCGCGGGAGGGCCGAGACCGAGGGTGATGCGGAATACACCATGTTGTATGCTATTTATATCATACCCACCTTAGAAAGCACATCTTTCAATGCGAAATGAGCGAAAATTTGGTGTCCCTAAACAAAAAAACTGCTACAACATCCATTCCAACGTCCGAATCCTGTATTCGAATTTTCGAAAGCGGCGCACACGGTTGGGGCGAAACGCGTTCGAATGGTTCTATGGAAGCCCGGTTTATACACCCGTGTTGTACGGGTGGATACAACACGGCCGGGAGCACTGTATCGCCGCCCGGGTATGATATAAAAGCCAATACAACACTCTGTAGAACAATCTGTATATAGAGCTAGTAAGAGCTAAAACAACTGCTGCAGTTATGAGGATCACACTACATATTAAATACAATCACGTAATTCAGAATCTTTTAACCATTTTGTCACCTACATGTATATACATTTGTACCTTACTTCTTGACTGTGTACCTGGATACTTAATCCTTTAACGGGCTGACTGAGGTCACCCTTCCCTAGAATTAATTCTTATCTTGGATACTTGGATGCTTGCATACTTTATTTACTCCATTAGCTTCATACACAATACAAAATACAAATACAAAGCTTTTCTTTGTGGAGTTTTTAAAAGAACATACATGTATGATACAAATACATCCTGTCTATAAAGAGAGCTGGTCGTGTATTTGTTTGTTTGTTTGTTTATTTGTTCACACAAACTTTGAAATACAATAAAAAGGGTTAAATTGACATATGACAAACACTATGTGCATGAGGGGGCGGAAAACCCTAATGGCTTATGCATGGCCCTCCTCCTTCCTATTTCTAAGTTAATTAACATACTTTAATGAAAAGGACATTTATGGTAATGAGAAATATAACTACGATAACTTAAACATAAATGAAAATCATAAAGCTAACATACTATAAGATAATTAATTAACAGAAAACAAATCAGTCGCAAAGAAAGCTAATACAATTTGATTGTTTAACAATGGTGATCACTAATTACAAACTTTAAGATACTTCTGAAGGAACGGAAACTACATGTATATACTGGAAAATAAATACACTGAATTTTTACACAAATGATCTATTGCGTATGCATCTTGTGCTGGCACCCCAATAGTCCTATGGGTTGACTGTGTACTCTCTGGTCTGACTCTACTGTCTATATGTGTTAACGACATGTTCCAAACGGCTGAGTTCACCAGGCGGTTCACAAGGGGTGATCCTGGGGCTTGTCAGTCCAACCAGGCGGTTCACGTGGGGTGTTCCTGGGGCTTGTCAGTCCAACCAGGCAGTTCACGCGGGGTATTCCTGGGCCTTGTCAGTCTGTGGCGATGGTGGGAACGTGGGGACCTCTCCCGGAGGTTGTGTACTGTATGTATGTAGACATGTGTACAGGTCATGAGACGCACCTCAGGGTGAACTTGACATTTGGTGTTTAGGCCACACCAATCTGATTTGTTGGTTCTCGGATTTTTGCAGGCAATCAATGGCCCAGGCGGACAAAAAACAACAAATTGTTCATAGTTCAACACAAACAGTACTATCCCTTCCGTGAATAGTTTCATTAGGTTGGTAAGTCACTGAATAAAGAGACTCTTTGTACACAACCAAGTGTTTTATTCAGCCGACGTTTCGGTGACCGTCTGTCACCTTCCTCAGGGCAATTCTGACTAGTTCACATCTATAGCAGCGACACCTATGCTGCAGTGCAATGTGAACCAGTCAGAATTGCCCTGAGGAAGGTGACAGACGGTCACCGAAACGTCAGCTGAATAAAACACTTGGTTGTGTAGATTTTCTAAAAGAGTCTCTTTATTCAGTACTATCTCTTAATATGTGATATCATTGTTTGGATGGTACAAACCCCAAACAACAGTTCACATGTTCAGTCAGATGACCCTCAACTATAGTTATACAACGTACACAAACATTCAAGTTCAACTTTTATGTGAGACTTTCTGAGCCAAGTGACTGTTGACCCCACTGTTGTTATAACTACAAACAAATGGTTTTTTAATCCGCTCTGCGCCAAAATAACGTCTTTGCCAAAAGGTTGACCACCTTGCACAGTGCAACAACCTTTCAGTAAAGACGTCATCTGGGGGCATGGCAGATTGAAGAACCAGTTGTTTGTGACCACCCAAGGGACAGTAGCAGTTCCTATGGTATATACTCTTCCAATAGGAACTACCAGTATCTAATTGCCTTCGTCAGAAGGGTTTAAATTCATCCATTTTTAGTTTGGTTAACCAGGATTTAGCGGCATAACTCTTGAAGGAATGATTCAACGTCGATGATTTTTGGCAGGCAGGTTACTGTTGTTGAGACCGATGTCAAGTGCAAATATGGGCTTCGTGGGGGGTCCGTACGTCATTGTAGTGGACTTTTTGTGTTTGTCGCTTGTTTTATTTACAATTGACAGCGACACTTAGGAGTCTTTGTTATGTTCAACCGTTTTTTTCCAGTTCTTTCACATTTGATAAGTATTTGATAAGTATTATAATTGACTAGTTCTGTCAGTTCATTTTAGTCATGCTGAAGAAGAGTAATATGTGTCGCTCAAAACGTCTGGAAATAATCTGCATAATTTATCCAGTAGTAGCATTGTCCTCTCAGACAGGACGGAAAGCTGGAGGTCCCGTGTTTGAGGAGAGCCACACCTCAAGCATGTTAAAGAAACCACCACACTTATCGAAAAAAGTAGGGGTACTTCCCAGTGTGAGTGGTTCAAACCTTGCAGTCTGGTCTTACACAGCTTGTACTTACTGTACAAAACTGATTGTGTTTTTGTAAATTATTTTTCAAATTGATAAAAGTGGTTTACTACTTATGCTAAAACAAACGAATAATATGTATTTAACTTGAAAGCCTATACATGTATCCTCACACACTTACAGTTTGTAACCACCTAGCAAACGACTGTCATCACGGAGACAAGCGTGGCGTGATCGGTACATAGCTCTTCGCTGTAGGTTGTGTGTTGGTGCTGACAGAGGTAGCCGGCCCTGTGGGTGGTGAGGAGTCTGACAAGTTTGGCATGGTCCAAGGGATGAAGAGCGAACTCAGTGCTGTTATAAGTACAGAACTGAATGTATCTTTGAACACATAAATATCGTGTACTCTTACAAATCAAAGTAGACTATACATGTATATAGAATACAACACAGTGTATCGGCCCGACCACGATCCGACTCGCGGGAGGGCCGGGACCGAGGGCGATGCGGAATACACCGTGTTGTATTTTATTTATGTCATACCCACCCAAGAAAACACGCATACCGTAAAGTACCGACCGGTCAGGAACACTGTTATCGAATGTTATCGCCGCCCAGGTATGATATAAGATGATACATGTATATAAATTATATAATTCCATTGCCTTTTGCCAGCCCAGCATACACAAAAGAACCCTGGTACAAATAGAAGTCATATGCCAGAAAGAAAAAGGCACAGTACTGTATAAATTAAAGGCTCCCAAAAAGCCCATTCGTAGAGGTTAGAGTAGAGAAGCACGTCGGCAGAACGTACTGCGCCTGCGCAAAACCTGGATTTTCGCTGGATTTTTGGTCAACGTTGCATCAGAATTTTGCCTGTTGCAGACCATATCTTTTTCTACACAACATTTGAAAACTACAGACGAGATGTCACCCTTATATACGCGAATTCGACCTTATATGAGACGTTCTGCCAAAGTGCCATGCACAATACATAACGGGTTTCGCGCAGGCGCAGTGCGTTCTGCCGACGTGCTGTTAGAGTAGAGAGTACTGCACTGTGGTTACATCCATGGGAAGAATGTGTGATTTACATCCCAACAAGTGCGACTTCCTCGCAGTGGGAATAGTTGGCCACAGCCACATCCTGTTCCCTGGGAACCCAGCCCAGTTTGCAAAGGTTTCGTGGTTTGGTGGTGGAACAAGAGCGGAACATCGGATATGCCCTTAGTACAGGAAAGGAAGACTCTAGCAAACCAATGTTATGTTGTCATTTGCTTTCTGCTTGTATCATTATGTACCATTTAAACTTCAAGTAAACATTCAAGTCTAAAGAAATTGACGGAAACTCTATATAATTAAGGCCATACCAATTTGATTTGTTGTTTCTCAGATTTTTTAACAAAAGTTTATGAAGCGACATAGTGAAAAAAAACAGGCCTAGGCATCCTATGATAGCCCTAAATGCTACAATAGGAGTCATGAAGTCAACATACCAGGGTGGTTTGTAACTCAATGAATTTTTAACTTTTGATCAAACGGCTGCATTGATAGATGGAAAACTGTAACATTAGGAAGAAAAGAACTTTCTTCAACTGTTGGAGCCAATACAATGAACAATACAATGAACAAATAGATAAATGCATCAAGCACAATCCAGGCTAGGTTCACAAAAAAGTGAGAATTCAGATTAACCCCTTCAAAACTCTTCACAGACAAGTCCTGCAAACATCTGGAAGTGAGACTCAGTGTGACTCGTTTCTCTTCCAGGATTTCGTGCCTTCCCGGAGACTCAGCGCGCAGACCGTCAGCCTGGAAATGAGACTCAATATTGTTTCTCTTCAAGGATTTCGTGCCTTCCTGGAAATAAGACTCAATGTGACTCGTTTCTCTTCCAGGATTTCGTGCCTTCCTGGAAATGAGACTCTAGTGTGATTCGTTTCTCTTCCAGGATTCCTTCCTGGAAATGAGACTCAATGTGACTCGTTTCTCTTCCAGGATTTCGTGCCTTCCTGGAAATGAGACTCAATGTGACTCGTTTCTCTTCCAGGATTTCGTGCCTTCCTGGAAGTGAGACTCAATGTGACTCGTTTCTCTTCCAGGATTTCGTGCCTTCCTGGAAATGAGACTCAATATGACTTGTTTCTCTTCCAGGATTTCATGTCTTCCCGGAAGTGTGACTCAATGTGACTCGTTTCTCTTCCAGAATTTTGTGCCTTCCTGGAAGTGAGACTCAATGTGACTCGTTTCTCTTCCAGGATTTTGTGCCTTCCTGGAAGTGAGACTCAATGTGATTCGTTTCTCTTCCAGGATTTTGTGCCTTCCCGGAAGTGAGACTCAATATGACTCGTTTCTCTTCCAGGATTTCATGCCTTCCTGGAAATGAGACTCAATGTGACTCGTTTCTCTTCCAGGATTTCGTGCCTTCCCGGAGACTCAGCACGCAGACCGTCAGCCTGCCCAGTTTGGAGGTGCTGTACTGGATGCGCCACGAGATGCACGCCGTCCGCAAGTGCTTCTCCGGGAAACAGCTGGTGGACTGGATGCTGCGGCACAGCCACCTGCTGAGACAGGACCGCCCTTCCGCCTGGTACAACAGGAGCGCATCGGAAGAGGAGGAGGAGGAGATGGAGGATACATATGATGAGGAAGATTCAGGTATCCCGTTTTGTCTTGTCCATTTAGTATGCAGAAGCAAATGTATAAATCTAGGAAATTACATAGTAGGATACCAAATGTTATTTAAAGCAGTGGACCTTTGTCCTCAAAAGAAACATATAAGGAAAACACTGAATGGATAAGGAAAATTAAGAAGATGGGAGGGAATGTACATTTAGTGTTGTTAGTATATGATTGAGTAACAGTTGTTGAAGAGATTCATTTATCACGTATAGATACAGTTACTAGAGGATTCTTTCAGCAGTGACAAGTTTTTGAAGGGTAAGAATACTAACCTGCAAATTTTCGATGACAATCAGTCTATCTTGTTCGTGTTCTCGCGAGACTAGGCCACTCCGTGAAAAAGATGGACTGATAGTCATCGAAAATTTGGAGGTTAGTATTCTTACCCTTCAAAGACTTGTCACTGCTGAAAGAATCCTCTAGAAACTGAGTAACAGTTGTTTTTTATGAAGACTTGAAGTGTAATTTTTTTTCTGCAGATGATGATGATGATGACCTGGAACAGAAAGCGATCCAGCTGTGTCAGGCGTTCCTGGACAGCGGTGTCATCAGGTCTGTCCTGGAGGACAACAGCAGAGCAGGTGAGATAACCAGCAAAACTAGACAACATCACAGTCGCTATGATTATGGCTTGCACATGTACATATTCACATTTGAGATCAATTGAGCTAGCGCAATGTTACATAATGATTTTCGTTGACCTCTTCAGTATGACTTCCGGGTACGGATTCGGAGTATAATTGTTTTGGGTGGCTGAGCTGTGGGGTTGTGTGTCAGTTTGTCCAGACAGAGTAGGTTGCAGCATGTGGGTGGGGGAAGAATGGCAGGCAGAATGATGTGAGGTTGATAGGTCAGACACTGGAAATGGGGTGAACCTGAGAGTACTCAGTAGGTTGACAGCACATGGGGGATTGACAAGCAGAATGACAGGTCAAAAGATCAGACACAGGAAATGGAGTGAACTTGAAAGTACATTGTACATGACTTGTATGAAAATCCAAAATACGTCCTGTAAGTCTGAAGTCTCCAATTTCTTGTTTTGTGATAGATAAGTAGTTTTGCCCCCTGAACATTAAACTTAAACCTGGACCTAAAATGATTTTTGTATTTTTGATCAGTATTACAGTATCTGATTTCATTGTAAAGGAACTGTACTATCACGTTGTTGTGCGCACTTTAATGTCATAGTGTCCATTAAACTGACTGACCATATGTACTATATATGATAGTACAATGTAGTTTATTTCACGAGAAAGTCATTTGTCGCACATTTTCCTGCGTCCCTCCACAGGGAGTAACGTCCTGAGTGAAAACTCCAGCCTGGCGGGTCCATTGCCAGAGTTAGTGGTGGTGAGTCGCCCCGCCTCTGGACTGGCACTGCTCACCACAGGCACCGCTGTGCACACCGGTACCAGTCAACCTGACCTGTCCGAGGTGGATGAGGGACACTTGTCAGGTATGGCAATTATTATGTTTACCGAAGGAAAACATATTGTTTTTGCTACGTTTCTTCCTCCTCTTCTCCAAACAGTGACCTCTGACCTGGTCAATGCCCTGAACCAGACTGTGTTACCATCATGGTAACTGGTGTTGGGTTACATCATGTTGGCTAGCAGGAGGGATTTAGACTCCTGTCTGACCACATATATGATTATGAATGTGTTTGAGCAAGGAGGTTAACCTGACTAAGAAGAGAGACCATACATGTATGCGAAGGTAAACATTATGCATTTGCTTTGCAAATGTTACCTTTCTAGTTATTTATTTTATTGGAATTATTGCAACACCACAATACAGTGAGCTACCCAGGAAACAATGGCTGATATCGGGCAAAATGGTTAAACAAACACATACACATACATGTATAACTAAATTAATCCTTAATGATTAAGTTACATATACTAAATTTGTATTGTTCGGCACAATTGTTATTGTTCGTATGACAGTTGGTTGCCAGTGGTATAATGTATTTCCAGAAAATGAATACATGAACTACATGTATGCTTTGAACTTGATAGTGTTCTTCAATAATGTCTACTAGTAGTATTATGAAGTTTACTGCATATTGATACTGTCATTGATAATTGCTGGTAGTGTTTGTCTCATGCTTTAAATTAGCTGTTAATGCAACTTACAGAACTGTATTTAAAGCCTTATGACAGGTTTGCTATATACAATTTGCATTATGTAATGTAATTCCGACATTGTTGCAGCATAGCTTGGAAACTCCTAATTTGCATGGATGGGAAACTAACTTGCATAGATGGGGAACTAATTTGCATAAGTGTTACCCTCCTCCAGAGTCCAGCCAACCAGAAGACAAGAGGGTGTCTTCTCTGTTGAACAGCAGCCGGCTTCGCTCCGTCTCGGAGTCCGACCCGGATTCCAGCTACCACTTCCCGGAGCGGCTGGAAAACGACCCACGCGTCACGCCGCCCCTTCAACCCCCCGACGACCCAGGTGTCTTCGCCAGCACCGAGACCCACCTGTACCGATTCACCGACATCGAGGTGTGGCGAGTCAAGAGGAGCACGGAGAACCAGACCACACCCAACGGCAGAGCGGCCAGAGATCAGAAGGATCACAAGTGCCCTAAACCGGACTTTCTGTTGGACATTCTACAGACGAGGCGACAGACGGATGACTTGGCAAAGAGGTTCCTGAGGGAATTAGCCAAGGGGGGTCAGCAGCAATCTGTTGGCTGCCTAGATGTATTCTGGCAATAATACTTACACTGCAACTTTATTATTTACTAACAGAAAGAGAAAGAACATTTTAATCAAGGTACAAAATCTAGGCTTCCCTTAGGAAATTCTGTATCTTATGTTATCGAATGAGGTATGAATTTACTCAAAAGCAACACCAAATGCAGTGTAAAACATCCTTGGTGACCAATGCAGGGATTTTTTTTCAAAGGGGGTCAGCTGTTGCTGAACAGTTTTCTAAAAAAAGCCACCATATCTGTGATAAACTGTAGTGACCTGTGATGTAAAATTAATGCACAAAGGAGAATAAGTGAACAAGAACAAGAAATAGTCATGCCTTCACGTACCAGAGCCATCAACCAAGGATTGAGGTGTTCAAAAACTAATTTTTTCCTAGAACAATCGTAGAGTGGAACTCGCTGCCACCAAGTACAGTAGGGGCATCGTCACTAGATAGCTTTAAACAATGTCTAAAGTTAGACGTTCAAAGGTTAGGTGTAACAGCTCGTTCGGTGTAATGTAGCCAGCTGCCGCCGCACCGCGTGCCTGCGAAGCTGGTGTGTTACGCCGAAGGGCGGTTATACCGGCTATACAGATACAGAAGTGCGATGTTTTAGTTTTCTAATTGCAGAGATAAACTTATGGCTGAGCCATGACATTTTAGATAAGGAGCTAGCACTGCACATTTTGTTGCAGTTAAAGGTGAAAATGAATGTTTTGTAATACAATCAATGGGCCAGTTGTTAGATTTTTTAAATCGTGTAAAGCTTTCAACCAAAGTACATTGTACTTTATTCCAGTAATAGTGGAAGAATGATATTTCAGGCAAAGCCATATTTTCCTCAGTAGAGAATAATGTTTATGGTAAGCAATTCTAGGGGCTAAATATGGAAATAAATGTATCAATCAACAGCTGCTATATATTATGAGTGTCCTTCATATAGCAAATTGTTCCATGGCAGGTAGGTAGGTTTTAATAGTGAACCAAAGCAGGTAAAAATGTCCTGTTTTTAACAAACTTTACAGTAATGTGCAATCTATGACATTAAGTGACAACCTTTAGCCTTTTATTGTGCTTTGTCACGTGAATTAGAAAAAGTTATGAAATGTATGAATTATCATACATTGTTACTGGCATTTTGCAGTAATACTATACGTTTTGCAGGTGAATTTCATTTTTATTTCTTAACTTAAAAAGTTTTAATAGATTATATTTAAATTAAATATCTAATAATGTTGCTTTTCTTTTAATTTGTGTGTCAGACAGAGGATTCAGGAATCAATGTATGTGAAATGTCTAAACAGGATAGATAGAATTTTAATATAGTTTTGATTTGTTGCTATAAGTGTATTATCTGCCTGATTCCTCTTCAGGTTTTGTAAAAAAAATCTACTCAGTGAATAGTGTATTAAATTTTAGAGAGTCAATGGAGGGGGATGAGTTAAATATGACTACTTAGTATCCAGCTCATTCTGAAGGACTCATGTGAGAAATGGTCTCAGAATTGCAGTCATTGTACTGTAGTTTTACCATGAAGATGGTTCTGTTCATACTTAGGCCACACCAATTTAATTTGTTGCTTCTCGGATTCGCCTCTTCATTTTTTTCTGATTTGCAAAAAAAAATTCTGGTTCTGAATCAACTCAAAAATGCTCATATTTTGCCTCCAACAGTTGAAGAAAGTCCTCTTCTTCCTAGTTGTTACAATTGTTACATCTACCAAATTGCAGTGATTTGATTAAAAGTTCAAAATTCATTGTTTAAATTTTAACCCAGTCTTTTGTGTTGACTTCATGGCACTTATTCTAGTATTTGGGGCTATAATAGGATGCCCAGGCCTGTTTTTATTTTTTTTCGCCCTGTCGCTTCATATTTTTTCTGAAAAAAATCCGAGAAGCAACAAATAAAATTGGTGTGGCCTTAAGTTTTAGGTTGAACATACTTACTCTTTACCAGGCTTCAGAGGTGGCTGGAAAGAGTAGAAATTGACAGATAACATGCCGGGGGAGTTGGTCTGCTAAAGGAGTACAGTTCGCCACTCATCACTGAAGCCTGGTAGAGGCTAGAACATACTTGGTTGTACATGTATGTTGAGGCCTTGTTCATGCTTTGAATATTAAAAAGATTAATTAGATTGAAGTACATGTCAGAAACCCACCATCTCCATCCACACAATACAGGTACAACTTGCAAGCCTGCAATGTTTAAACATAATGGCATGTTTAACTTTCATACCTATTGGACAATCAAGGAGACCCGTTGATTACTAGGGCCAATCTTACTGTACATGACACTTGAAGAGTTACTGTAATAAAGTGTGACAGTCTTCTTGCAGTACTGCTATTTTTTTTTCTGTTGACACTTTATAAAGCGTACTAAGCGTACATTTTGTACTACTGTACATTGGGAGTGCACAATGGTTTTGACCTCCCCTCTCAAGATTTGAAATGGCATAGCCCTAAGCTTTCTGACCAGCAGTCCCAAAGTTCATTGCTTAAAAACTTAAATAATCTTTTGAATTTTGATGCCTTCACATGGGATTGGTTCAGATCGTATCCTCAAGTAAGTAGTCGCACACAGCACCCATTTCAGCCACACTCCAGACACCAAATATAGCCACAAGACTTCCAGCTTTATTTTTGAGTCGACATTTGTCAAGGTATACACCGTTTGTCATATACATTTTATAATATAATATATATATCTTAGTTCCAACTATATTTATCTGCAACACTAACTAGTATATATAGTTATTTTTTTCCCTTTCCATTGAAAGCACACAACATAAACTACTACCAGCAAAGCCAGTGCTGATTTTTGACAGATCGTACAACACAGTCGGAACACCATTACGCACAATACAGGCTATATTGAGCGGAGCATAGAATATGTTAGAAACAGTCCTGTCAAGCCCTTAACCAGTAGTTTGACACATAGGAGCCAGCTGCTATTAGCCTTGTGTTGTGCCAGGACTATTTCTGACTTTACCACAGTATGTGAGGAATGTCAAGTAACAACAGTCTGTCCAGCAATAGCAAACGCTCGGGAGGACAGTCCGTCTTAATGTCTATGTAGGCCGATCATTTACATGTATACAACTTTCAGTCATGTTGATGTATGCAAGCTCGCCAGTCATGAAACAATTGAGAACACTGTTCCTCTGCCTAATCATTTCTTCCTTGGGAAGTTCAAATAAAGTTGTCCTTGTGTCTTTCAAAGATCATTCATTACAAGTTTGTGTGCTATGGTTCACAACCGAAAAAAACAAACACTACCAACGGATAACAATTCAACATTCTCTCCAAGAACAATCTCTGAAAACTAGTATCAAAGATCAATTTTAACGCAAAGAACAACCCTTCTTCTTACACTTTCCTAGAATCAGTAGTAGCATTACCAACATTTTTTTGTACTTTTTAAGTAGAAAAAATAACACTTTGAATAAAACTTCTTTTTTGGAATTTTGTCAGTGAAAAGAATACAACAGCCTACAGCAACAAACTTCAAGAACTAAACAGTCAACCATTCTTGCTTTCTTTCCTATAACCAGCATCCAACTTCTGGATGGTTAATCACACAACTTCTAACTACCAAGAATTGCATTCAGCCCTAACCTTAATCACAAAGTGATGCAACATTGGCAGTGCAGCACTAGATACGATAATAAAGTACACAGGTCTGGTACTGAACACCTACAGTAAACTGTACAAACAATTCCAGTAAAGCTGATGATGATAAGATTATCAATTATAGAATTACGCAGTCTTCCTTAATTTTTCTCAGTATCTACTAGCATTTTTGTTACATTGTTGTACAAGCTTGTATTATAGGCTTCATTTTGTGCTTACTACCAACTGGCAGCGGTCAATTATTCTCTATTAGTTCGGTTTACCTTATTCATTATAAGGAAGTCATCATCATTATTGCGAGAATTAACAGCACTACATGTGTACATGCATCCCGAATTTTAACAGTTCTCAGTTTGGCATACATAGCTTCCTCCAAGAACTAGACAGGCCTGGTTCAGAACTTGTGTTACTCCAAATTAGTCCTACCAATTTTATGAGTTTAAAAGACTTTTGGACACTTATCCAAAGGATGTCTTTTCCGGAGCCAGACCCATCCAGTAGACCACAGAGGAAGCTGTGCTCAACCGATGTCGTTAACGTACAATGTGGTTAAATCTGGACTACAGCTTATGCCTCTAGTGTATTTCATTTGTGCACTACTTATAGCCTTCTACTCTTAACAGTTTGCATGTTTTTCTAATGTTCATTGTTTCATCTGTGCATTACATGTTTGTCTTAGTTATTGAGTACAGTACTTCCAATTCACAGTGAAGTAACTTATAAACTACCGTTAACTTCCACCATACAGCGACAGTGATTGTCTTGGCTTATCTGAAGACTTAAGCTCCCCGGAAAGTTCCCAAAGACATGTACGATGACTTAAATTTTGTTTCTCGCAAGCGGGTTCTTCGATCTTTAAAATCTATGCAGTAAAAAGTAATGGCAGTGTCACATATTTACATGTTTATCACTTTGTTGAAAACACTGAACTACTAGCTGTATAGCGGATCTTAGAAGTTGAAACAAGATTGTACCTTAAAGTTTGCAATAGCATGTCTGCATTATTATCGTTCATAAATAGCACAGTTCAGTTGATGCAGGCAACAAGTTCTCAGTTCAGATGCGTGTATCCTTCTAACAACACAATGCCGGGAATTGCTCCTGTCATGACCCAGGCTGTATATTAACAGTGGGTGAGGAGGTCACATAGCTACATGTGAGTAACTGTAACTAGGCAACTAAAGCTTGAGCTCTCGTAACGTAGTCTGGTATTATAGTGAAATCAATGTAGGCAACAAGTTTTCCTCAGTGTTCGTGTGCGATGCATATCCCTGTTGAGATAGCCCTATGGAAAACAAAATGTTAGGTAGCTCATACCACTGTTTAACTTGTATAGCCATCTTAGCTTCTGATAAATAGCGACATTTCTGTTTCCATCTTCAATACAGGATGATTTGCCTTGCATGAGGAAAGACCTACATGTACCTTCCAGTTTATGACACCTACATACAATGTAGCCTCTACCAGGCTTCAGGAAGCAGCTGGAAAGAGTAGAAATTGGCCAAATAGACAGATAACATGCCAGGGGAATTGGTCCACTAAAGAGTACAGTTTGCCACTCTTTAGCTCACCAATTCCACTGGCATGTTATCTGTCAATTTGGCCAATTTCTGCTCTTTCTAGCCACTTCCTGAAGCCTGGTAGAGGCTAACTCCTACAGCCCATCTAAAGAGAAGCAGAGTCAGGATACTGCACAGTTATTGCATCCAATATACATCATCATCATCATCATCATCTCCCACCTGCGTCGCTAATTTCTCTGCCGATTTCGGCCCCGTTTCCGTCCCGAGCTCCCCTCGGCCCGCGAATCGTCCTGACAGCCCTTTTTAAAGGAGCGCGAGGCTTTTCGGAAGTCCTTAGACCGCTTCCACTGGCGGATGACGGTGACGATGAACTGCTTGTCGACCTTCTTGCCCATGATGAGGAACTGGGACTTGGTGTCCTGGATCTCGTCGCACGTGCAGACGTCGCTGTCCTGCAGCATCAGCGTCAGGTTGCGCATGTCCCGTTTCCGGATCCCAGTCTTCTTCATGACGCGTTTGCGGCGGCCCACCACGATTTTGGTGTCCCTGCGGGTGATCTTGATCTGCTCGATCTTCGCTCTGATAACTGCGAAGCGAGACAGAACAAAAGGAACAAACTGATTAGCAAATTCCAGAGGTCATTCATTTTATTATATTATTTTCATGATTAATATTTGTTAAGTTTCAAGGAGGAGGCCTTTGTATAAGCCTTGTAGGCTTCCTGCCTCCTTGTTTTTTTCTTTTTCAAACATTTCTTTACTTATAATGTATCTGTATATCAGTTTGTGGGAATAAATAAATGAATATGAAATATTTTACTGCATAAAATTCCTCCAAATCTAATCCAAATCTTTTTAAACAGAATTGAATAATCACCTCTGGACTTTTGGAAAAAATTCTATACCTGGCGAGGTATCATAACAGTCAACAGGAAGGAGCATTTCACAAGTTCTATCTTCAAGTTAACAGAAGTCAAAACTTTTCTGCACTACTGAGACATAAACGCAGTACATAAAGGGCTCTCATTGGTTGAGGGGTAGTGGCCATCTTCTAAAAAAAGGAATACAGAGTTACACTCTTGTATAGTACTCTGAATTATTTTTATTGACTAACTAGCACCTCAACTTTTAACAGTCTGAGAGTAAAATATTCTTACAGAAGCTTCACCTGTGGACATCACCCCCCCCCCAAGAGACATGATTGACAGCTCTGTGTGGTGATGTTTGGAAGCCGGTCTGAGCCCACAGTAAGAACAACAATTGACGAGCCATCAATCACGCAGGATTAAGTGCTGACGACAGCTGGAGAATGGGCCTGACATCCTCGTTACTCCGCTACAGTAAAGGCTGGTCAACACAACTGAGCATCCAAAAATACTCTAAGTACCGGCCAAATTTGACCAAGGAAAACACTCCTGACAATACAGTTACAACTACTTTTGCCAGTCAGAGAGCATTTTCTGTACTCCTACATGTATTTAACCACTTTAATAATGAATGGTTTATTTGACATCATATCTACATCATTACAGAGACGTACCACTCTTGGAGTCAGGAGACTAAATTGCGGTGGTATTACATGAAACTTATACAATTGTAGTGGCAATACATGAGACTTATACAATGATACACTAAAGGGTTAAAAATATATTACACAAGCATTTTAACAAGTCATATTCAAGACCCTACTACTTACTATTTACAATATTGTCAGAATTGAAAGTTTGGTTCTCTTTCCCATACGGAAAGTACCCGGTAATACATCATCAGAAAATAATTGCCTCAACATGTATGTAACCAAGATGGTTTGAACAAAATCTCCTAGACCTAACAGGACAGACCACTTTGGTAAAAGTTTAACGTTGATCCAACACAAAAAAGATTCATCTGATGAAGGTTGACGAGATTGACCGCAAAATTTATGGTGAGTTACTCCTTTGTGTTGGATCAAAGTTAAACTTATAGTATGGATTTCATCAACACAGATGAGCTTTCATTCAAAGGACAGACCACTGTTTGGACAAGAAAGGGATGATTAGAAAACAGTGTGACAGAACCAGACTGAGCGTACGTTCCTCCCAAAAGAACCATAGCAGATTAGTTCAAAGACGTCATCATCATCATCAAAGACGTAAAGACCTGTCTTATGTAACCTCTCCCCAAAGGGAAGGAGATTAGTTCAAAGACTGCCCTTTCTTATGTAACATTGCCTTAAGAAAAGGAGGTAAGCTCAAGGACTTCTGCTTAAGCTCCTTACGTAACTTATCCAGTGGAGATCAGTCCAAAGGCTGTGTAATTTTCCACAAGGGACTGATGACTGTTCTAATACAGGACCCCCTGGTACAGGAAACCTAACACATGTTGTACCTTTCCCACAAGTGATCAATAGACACAGGTTGGAGGGATGCCAAGCATGGTTAGCTCCATGGGTAGAACTTCCTCCCAGTTCACCATGTGAAAGTGAAAGTGATCTCGAACCAGTTTAGCTCACTGAAGAGCTACTCTTCCACTGGTCGTGACAGAGAAGACAGACGCTATGTACAGTATTTACAGGTTCATTGTACCGGGGAAATTCCCCTAGCTCTTTTCGACAAGCACAATGAACAGTGGACCAGGGCTTAACGTCCTGTCCTAAGGACTGCGTCCCTCTCCCGTAGCATGCATGTCGGGTGAACGACAACAGCTGGGATTCGAACTCCCAACCTCTTACATGTAGTCCAGAGGCAGGGTCGCTAACCACTGGACTACGCACGCTACGCACGCTCTTGTGACAACAAGGAGGGTTGACATACATGACATGTATAAAGCACATAGGAAGAACGTACGTATACTGCCCCTGCGCGAAACCCGTAATGTTTTGTGCATAGCACTCCAGCAGTACGCCTCATTTAGTCGTATTCATGTATTTAAGGATGACATCCCACCTATAGTTTTCAAATGTTGTGTCGAAAAAGATGTTATCTGCAAAATGCAAAATTCTAAATGCAACGTTGACGGAAAAGGAAAACCGTGAAAAATCCAGGTTTCCCCACAGGCACGGTATGTTCTGCCAATGTGCTGACATATAAGACAGACATCACCGGATAATAATTAATGTATAATTTTCATAATATACCATAAGAACTTCTAGGAAGGACTTCATTTACGTCCATAAAAATGAACCTGTCATTGCCTTTTGTCATATCATTACTATTTAAAAAGCTGTTACTGAGAAGTTACACAGAGTGTTTAGAAAAGTTTTGAGCATTTGCAGAAGACTCAGAAGCCGCTTGAAGGACAAATCCTCTCTTTCTGGGAAATCCCTATACACCATACATACCGGCCTTTAGACAAGCCATTTGATACCACTCAAGTACATGCTTTTCTCTGTCCAAAAATGAAAACACTAAAGGTGTTATCTTAACACTCAGTTGACAGATCCCAGTAGGAGGCATCACTATCAGTTTTGGACAGTCATAGGCCCTTTAAGGGGGGGGGGGGGGGGGTCAGAATACCAATGGGTTAAGACATCACATTATAACAGGTGACTACTAGTATCAACCCAGAGACCAGACTGTAAGTTTTGAACCACTCACACCGGGAAGGACTCCTACTCTTTTTGATAAGTGTTGTGGGTTCTTTAATGTACTTGAGGTATGGCTCTGCTCAAACACGGGACCTCCGGCTTTACGTCCCATCTGAGAGAATGTTCCTAACCAAAGCTACATGAAGATACTCATACTGAGTCGAGTGAGGAAATATTAAATGTAAATTGCCTTTCCCAAAGGCACAACACTGGGGTCAGCCAGGGATTCGAACCCATAACCTTCAGATTCTAAGTCAACAACAAGACCACCTTGCCACCTTTCCTGCTGAAGGTATAGAAGATGGGGTTGGCAGAAAGTTGGGAAAAGATTAAGCTAGACAAGCTATTGGTGATGGTGTAGAACTAATGCTAGCAACAAGGATGACCACCAAGGGAACAATTATATTGAACAGGAGGGGATGGTGTTAAGAGGATGAACAAGTCTGAATAGCCCTCCAATGGGTTTGGAATGCACTGACAGGATCAATACAACACATTTAACAGACTCTGTGTAGACATACATGCACTCATCCATTGAAAAATGTTCAAGACTTAGTGGAAACATCAATTTTCTCCCGCTGTAGTATGAAACCCTGAAAAAAACATGGATTGATTTTAAGAAATAAGGAAAATATTGTTTCTTTTAAAAACATGTCTCTTTGAAATCTCCCCTGTAAAAGTGTAATTTTTTAAAATTCTTTAGTTTTAAGTCCTCTTAATGGATTTGAAACAACAAGTATAACATGAACACTGTTCATTTAACTTTGAATACACAGAAGTTTTGAAAACCAACACTGGCAATAGGAAATTCTTCTTTACATAAATGTACTTACAAACATTTAAAGCCAGGTTTTCTTAATAATAATAAACCTCGATGACAATAAAAAAGTAGAAAAGTCTGAAATGAAACCTTGAAATATTGGCAATTACAAACTTAAAAGTAATCATTGAACTTTTGCCACTCAGCAAAGTAGGATCAAATGTAGTGCCAAAGTTTCTCACCTACATGTGAGTCTAGACTACCAGGCACCTTACCTTCACTTTTTCTAATGAATGTGAAGTCTGTAATGATAGTTCCTATGTTTAGATGTTCTCGGAATAAAGTATTACAGTGCGTGCCAGACACACAAGTCATGTCAAACGGCCCGCTGCATGCAATATCCCCCGCCCCACGTCACCTAACTACCCATAAAAGACATAAATGTTAAGTGGGTTGGCACAAGACAAATCTGTGGCACTTCAACAAATGGCCAGCGCGGGACTCCCTGCCTCCAACAAGTCTGCCCAGAAATTGGGCGCTGTGTCTTAAAGAGGCCAGATAATGAGACTGTCTCCATGTGGCGACACCAATTGTCTGCTCAGGATTTTTTCCAATATTCGGGGAGACAGCTAATGGCGTGGTCAGACACCTTAATTAATAATCCCAGCTAAATTAATATCAGTTTTCCTTAATGATCCTCTGGCGATTAATATCCATCCCTTCTTGGCTCCTCCCAGTTTGGGAGCCCGGCAACTTTCTATAATGAAGTTGCCAAGAACTGTTGCTTCTGTCCGGAAGGCAGATAGATGAATACGTTAACAGGACACCGTTCTCACCATCTAACATCCAATTCTACAGCAGGGATCCATGTTTTGACAAATTTCCAATAAGAAAGCCCATATACATCTGCAGTGAAGCATCCCAACAATGAACAGCATGCTTCCATAGCCTGTGTTACACAATCTCTTGCTTTCGAGGACTGAATGGGTCTCCTCCCTGACTAGTGGTACCCTGGGCACCAGTTACTGCTGACTCTATACTGTCCATGGTAGCCAGTGAGGATGGCATCCAGGCTAGAAGGGACTGCTAGAAGCCTGATGTAGTCAGGCTAGCTTGCCAACAACATTAATCATTGTTCTGTTCTATTCAATATGACTGCTGCCTTGCTTTCTCAGAAGTGCGAAGGATCGTGGCTTGTTTAGTTGCACAGTAACCATTTTGGCAACAAGTTTAAGAATTTATACCCAAAGTTGACACATCATCTTCACAAGTACTTGCTTGTCTACATCAACACAGGAAAGGACTAAAGATGTCTTGGCTATTTCCTTTCTTTTCAGTTGCTTGAATGAGGAGAAAAGTGGATGCAACAAACAGTTGGTTTATAAATTTGTACTTTGTGAACAAGAAGTTAGTTGTTAGTGTGTATATAAATGGATACCACAGACATTTTAACGGTACAGTCTATAAATGATTCACCTTGAAGATGCTAATATATAGTATGATCTTGTTCTTTTGTGTTGCCAAACTCTCTGTTCTAGTAGCAAAAGCCAAATGGGAAGTCTTTATCAAAGTGTAGTTCTGACAAGCAATAGAGTAAGCTAGGGATCATAAAGTTAACACAGACAAGAAGTATAAGTGGCACATGTCATGTGTGCTTGAACTACTTTGTACACATAAAGTGGCATTCAGGGTTTTCATTTCTATTTAAAATTACTAAAATAGGAAACTATTTTGATAATTTATCAAACTCCGAAAAAGGCATGGTTCAGAGTAACATTGTATTTCACCACCAAAGCACAAAAAAGTCATACAAGACAAAAAGCCATGATACAACAACACAACCCAAAGTTGCCAAGAACTATCCTTTTTTTTCTCTCAAGAGCAAGTTGGTTTCCCTCCATAACTTTTTCCCTGTTTGGCAAGTGGAGACTGAGAGAAATTCCCTGCATAGCGTCGGAATGGCACAGTTCCAGAGCTGGTAGGTTGTGTATCTAGAGGAGAGGGCAGGGTGGTGCTCCAGTGATGAATGATTAGTACAGCTTGCCAGCCTCTCCCACTTGAAACAGTCTAGTGATTTTTGCAGAGCTGAGACAGCCTGTCTGGCCCAACCAGACAGGCCTAAAATATTAACCTGCCCAGAAGTGCTGATGAACATTCAGAAAGGTGAGAACTAATGATGGTCAGCTCATAATAAATGACACTCCCCTTCCCTTCCTCTGCTCCGAACTTTTCCCTCAACTTCCCTGGCACCTCAACTTTGCTTAGAGTTCTCCCGAACTTCCTGGCAGCATGGCACGGGTTCCCAGTCACGCCTGACCTTTCACAATGGGTAGTGGTGAGAAGTCACTGTTCTGTCAGTTCAGTTTACTTTGCTAAATCGTCCTGTACGGTTTCTGGAATGTCAGTATTGACAGAAAGGTGGGGTTTTCGTTCCTTTACAAAGTAGAAACGCATTGAGTTTGAAGGGTAAAAAAATACATTTTGGGCTTACATGCTGTGAAGATAATTGTTATTTAATACATTGAAGGTTCTTAATCAATTTTTGTACTTTTTTAAATGTTTGTACACAACAGTCACATGGTTGAGGCAATATCTCTGACTTGAGATCTAGATTTGTTTAGCTTTAGCCCTGTTAACATGACAGTTGGAGCAGACCTTAGCAAAACAAAGCCTTATCTCAGGCTATTCAGCCCCTCTATGGCTAAATGTGTCGTACTTTCGTTTTAAGGTCTTTCATACAATGTACGGTGGTCCTAGACCTTGAACTTTCAACTTGAGATCTCAAACTGAGGGCATTCTTAGAATAGTCATGCATTCAAATGTCCTGCTAATTTCAGCTGTTTTGTTACGGAAAATGCCGTCTTAGATCCTTGTCAGTGGTTCGTTCTGCCACAGCCTGCCTGAAAATTTTTATTCTACTGTACAGTACAACAACTGCAAACTAATACATGTATAACCATGCTGTTACTCTCTCATCATTTTACCAAACTTTTCCCTGTATCACCCATGTAATCTTTCTTGAAAACAGTTTTTATCATCTATGTACTTCACAGTACAGAAAACCAAGCAAAGTTTCTTTCTGATACAAGTTTGGTGCAAGAAGACATCATGAACACCTGCTCATCTCTTACATGTATCGGATCCCTTAGTCTAATTGTTCCATTGTTGGGGCACCACAGATCATCGATAACCAGTTTTCTGTTCCACTTAACATTTCACTTAGTGTCATGCTGGTCCGTTCTCTGATGTTATCCTCCCATCTTTCCTGCTGCCTACCCCTCTTTCTTCCTCCCTGTACCGTTCCTTGCTTGATGGTTTTGGCCAGTCCCGATGGCCGTGACACGTGGCCATACCACTTACTCAGTTTTCATTTCTTTACAAATACTTGTACAACTCCTATTTTTATCTACCTGTAAGGATGTCCTCATACGAAATAGCTTCAGAATACCTAAAAGAGAGAGATCTTCACATCTAACACAACTGTTATCATTGCCTGTTTCCCTTCAAGAGGATTACCTGTCCTTATTTCCTTATCTGATTGGAAGGACAAGCAGTCATTTAAGTAGCCTGGTGACCATTCTCTACTGGCTAGCTGATGACAGTGCTTTACTGGCCCCAGTCCCACTGAGCACTAGCCCAGTAGTCAGACCACAGCGTGCAAAATACTAGGTTGCCCAGTTGCACCGTGCAACCATATTTTGCTTGGTGCAACCTATTTCTACACCCAGGTAGCCCAGTGCACTACCTAAATTTTGTGGTAAGGATGCCCCTTTCTTCCATTGGGAACTGTTTATTGAGAAGTTCCCATGGAAGAGCTCATCACTTTAGGTAAGGGGAAACAACTCTGTGTCAGAAATGTATAAAATGCACTTTGCATTCTAACAAAGTTAATCATAATGTAGAAGAGTTTAAATTCTGGGCAACCTGGAATATTGATGGCAACCTAGCTTTCATCCTAGGTTGCCACTGGGCAACCCGGCTCAAAAAAGTATTTCGTACACTGGACCATCATAGGCTCCCCGCTGGTATCTCTACAGTGCTGAGCATCACCCACCTACCCAGGTCCATTAGCACGCGTCAGGGGTTTTTACATGTCGGTTTCAATTACTGAATAGTTCGTCTACGGGACAGCAATAGTTAGTAAAGTCAGCTGGAAAGATTAGGACTGGGGCCGGTAAAGCACCACTAAGTCAGCCTGTAGAGAATGGTAACCAGGCTAACTGAGCACAGGCCTTTCTTTCTGACAGCCTTTCTTTCCTGCTAGCCTTCTGATTACTGCCTACCTTTCTCATTAGGCCCAGGAAAAAATTGTTGTGTATCTGGATTCAGTCCTGAAAAAACTACGGATGGTATTCTCTTTTATTTCTTTTTAGATCTAGGCAGAAGTGATCCAACAAAATTTATATACAGTTCAAGAAATTGAATGTAAAACTGAATTGCCTCAGGACCAAGGCTGCTCCAGGAGCCGTTCCTCCGTTTGCTTGTAGGGAAGGAATTAATACAAGTATTTCACCCAATTTATGCAATGCAAATTTGCTTCTGAAAATCCTTTACATAACGTTTCAAAGAGTTTGAAATTCAGATATCGGATTGAAAATTTAATGGACAAAAAAAAAAGGCTAGATCGGCACGTTTTTGCTGGGGTCAGTCGGGAAACAAGAAACACTACATTTTTTCCTAGGCCTTACTGCAGTCCCACTACCAGGCTATCACCTAAGCCCCAGACAGGCTGCACCAAGACAGTCCCTTGGGAGTAGACCTCTTACCACCAAAAGATTTATAAGCCAATTTTCCTTCTCATCAGAGCCAAATGTTACACTGTAGTGATGGAGTGATAATATTGTATTTCACCGTGTAACAACTGGGGGAACATTGAGCCTAAACCAGGTTGTCTGGAGAATACACACTTAGACAAAATCATGTTCAAAATGGTTTTGAAAATGCTTTGACTTTAGAAACTCAATCCATTGGTGGTAGAGTTGCTGCCTTTGTGGAATGAAAACTGTTGGAAAACCAATTCTGACATTGCCTTTATGATTAAGTAGCACTTATTTTGGTTTGTCTGGAGAATACGCACTAGACAAAATCATGTTCAAAATGGTTTTAAACATGCTTTGACTTTAGAAACTCAATCCATTGGTGGTAGAGTTGCTGCCTTTGTGGAATGAAAACTGTTGGAAAACCAATTCTGACATTGCCTTTATGATTAAGCAGCACTCATTTTGGGGGCATTCCATATCAGTGTGGAAAACTTGCTTTCTGTTACTCTCCAAGCAGAGGTTGGTGGGGAAAGATCGTTACCTTTTTATATGCCCCGTTTTTTTCTGTCGCTATACTTTCCAAGCAGAGGTTGGTGGGGAAAGATCGTTACCTTTTTATATGCCCCGTTTTTGGGGATAGCGACAGAAAAAAACGGGGCATATAAAAAGGTGACGATCTTTCCCCACCAACCTCTGCTTTGAGAGTACTTTCTGTAAGGTACACGTGTACTGTAAATTGATTTAAGCTCCGGTGGAATCAATTTTTCATGGTGCCAGGGAAGGAGGCATTCACTGTGTTTTAAGGTCACGGTTGAAAGGATTCCATGGTAAAGCAATACAAGGCAGAGCACGTGGAGTGAGTTCCCTGTGAGAACTGCCCACGAAAACCATGAACATAAAACCACCGCGAATATTTCCTGGTCTACAGTACAAACAAACGCTGCAACTTTCAATTAGGACAACTTTGCCTATTTTAAAAAAAAACTTTTTTTAAGTGTTAAGGCCACACCAATTTTATTTGTTGCTTCTCGGATTTTTTCAGAAAAAATATGAAGCGACAGGGCGAAAAAAAAATAAAAATAAAAACAGGCCTGGCCATCCTATTATAGCCCCAAATGCTAGAATAGGTGCCTTGAAGTCAATACAAAAGACTGGGTTAAAATTTAAACAATGAATTTTGAACTTTTAATCAAACCACTGCATTGGTAGATGTAACAACTGTAACAATTAATAAGAAAATGGCTTTCTTCAACTGTTGCAGGCAAAATATGAGCATTTTTGAGTTGATTCAGAACCAGAATTTTTTTTTTTTTTTGCAAATCAGAAAAAAATGAAGACGCGAATCCGAGAAGCAACAAATTAAATTGGTGTGGCCTAACATTGCAGCTAGGCCAGCATATTAAGCATTACACCAAAGTGAAGCTACATGTTGTAGCTCCTAGACAAGTAACACCCACCACCACTCAAATTTGTATCATCTTTGCCCATATTGCAAAAATCTTCTTTTAGGTTGTATGCATTGTAGCCAGGTCAGTATAAAGTATCACACCAAAGTGAAGCTAGCTCACACAGACAAGTCACACCCAGCACCAGTGCTGCACCACACAAATTTGTATCATCTTTGCCCATGTTGTGAGGAAAAAAAATATTTTTTTAAAGGTTGTATGCATTGTAGCCAGGTCAGTATAAAGTATCACACCAAAGTGAAGCTAGCTCCCAGACAAGTCACACCCAGCACCACCACACAAATTTGTATCATCTTTGCCCATTTTGCAAAAATCTTTTTTTAAAGGTTGTATGCATTGTAGCCAGGTCAGTATAAAGTATCACACCAAAGTGAAGCTAGCTCACAGACAAGTCACACTCACCACAAGCACACAAATTTGTACATGTAGTTCCATCCTCTGACAAATAGCCAGAGCACAACTGGCGGGTCAAGTCCCCACATCGCCAGACTACCTAAAGACCTCGTTAGTCGAATTAACTGTGAGGGACAACAAACCAACTGCCCCTCATCACCCCTAATGCTGCCGAGTGCGGCTCTAAGGTGGACATGTACTTGTCAAGTGCCCCGTAATCCGTATTGACGCGTTTGCGGTACAAGACAGCGGGCTGTAGGGAGGAATGTGCGTGTATGGCAGGGGTAACAGGAGTGTTATTGATGGCCGGCTAAGTTGACGTTGAACAGAGGGTCAAGTGTGTGCTTCAGCCCAGATCAATTTCAACCGGCCCCAGCTGTAGGAAGTGCGTACTTAGCGCAAGGCAGTCGGAGGAACAGACAAGACCACCGGCGTGCCCACAACTTTCCGGCCGTACTGCATCATAAACATGTATGGGGGCCTGCATGCCCTTTTTCGTAAAGGCGTAATCAGGCCTATTTAGTCTCTGTAATCCGTAGGCAGCCGCCCCCAAAATCAACGTAATTCATAATCAGTATGCAAAGCATAAAGGCGTAATCAGCTCTGAGAATTACACGTAATTCGTAATCGGCGGTGAAAATTTTGCGTAATTCGTAATCACTACCCCCCATGCAGGCCCTCGTGTATACCCAAGCTTGGATACATGGTTTTAGAACAGCGTGAAATATCATCAGTGCCTGCTCAACTACATGTATAAGTTCCTGACTGAAAAGAGCTTTACTGGACTCATGACCACTCTCAAAGACTGTGATGAGCTAGAAACCATAGTCATACCGCATTGTACCATAGCCTGGATGCCAGACTGTTGCCAGGGTCAGTATAGAGGCTAGCCCCTTGGCTCCAGGGCCAACATGTTCCCAAGGAAATTTCACCAGACCCCCTCAGTTAGACCCTGAGCTTCTACTCAGGGTCTAACTGGGGGCTGGCCTACATGTATGTATTGGCCCTGAGAACAGTCTGGCATCCAGGTTAGTTATACCATTAGTTTGAGAAGTGATTTTAAAGCAACAGGAAATATCATTGGTACCTGGTCAACTGACCCTAATAGAAAAGAGCTTTAAGGTTTACTGGAATGACCACTGTCTCAAAGACTGTGATGAGCTAGAAACTAAAAATAACTGGCATTTCTTCCTGTCTAGCAATGTATGAAAATCCTCTTAAGGAATTATCTTCACACAGGTGAGGACATATACAGTACTGTAAATATTGAAATGTTCGCGGCAGTTTTATTTTCGGGGTTTCCCCTGTGACCTCTTTACCAAAATTTGTAACATTGTAGGTATTTAGTTCCAACATATTACTACACTACCGAAACATTTCAATCATGAACACTGTGAAAACCTCCTTCACCTTCTACTGAGAAATTAAGTCCCACCGAAATAAATGAGTTTACAGTACATGTATACAACCTTGACAGCTTGTTTAAAGAAGTCTGCTTGAGCCAAACTACATAAAAACTAATGACCCTTAAAATGTTTGCGCTATAGTACTTCTGCCATATACAAAAATTTGTAAAAACACTGCAAAATTAGTCCAGAAATATAAATTTTTGAAAATACAATGTTAAAGACATCCATTGAAAATGCTTGTTTTATACTGATTCCACTTTTTATTGGTAGTTACATGTGCCACTGGAAGCACTACAGAATACTAGTACTACAGTAGTATGTCTGTTCAAAGGAATACATACAGTTTTAGCAAGGCAAATCAGTGAAGACAGAGAATGAGCTTGGCAAGTCAGTTTTCTCAGAGTGGCACAACATACTTACAACCCAACTATCTTCCCTTGGTAACTCAATGATTAACTTGAAAGTTTATTTATTTTCTTTCTTTCAGAAACCATTTAGGCTTCCCACAAGAGAGAAAACACACATGTAGTGGTGTGTGTACATGTGTGGCTGGCTGTGGTTGGTTTTTCACCCACGGAAAGGATGAAAAATGAAGTGTGGAAAGGGAAACAATTAGATGAATATTTCAGATTGAATTAAAACCAAGAGACTCAATCAATCAATCAATCAATCAATCTTCCGCAGGCGTCATGCGCTGACGCATGGCGGCTGTAGACAGTTCTCTCTAGTACGCTCTGTTCTCGGCATAAATTAGACGGTAATAAATTTTTATTATTTAAAGCCAAGACACTGCTGTTACTATTTTTGCCCTTTGCAACCTAATGACCACAAATCAGTTCACCCTTTCCTGATATACTGCCTGTCAAGATAAGACTGTGTCAGATTTACAACTAGGCAGGCTGAGCATTCAATTAATTTTCCCTCCACACAAGAGACAAGAGCCTTGGGAAAGGAATGGTACACTCATTTGCATCCTCGTGGACATGGCGATTATCTCGGTTGCTAGGGAAGCCATAAAATCCATTTCCTCTTTTTGAGACAATGTTACAGCTAGAGGCAAGAGGTACACAAGAACTGAGTGATGGACTTCTGACACACATACAGTTTTGCAGCAGGTTCTTTCCAACAGATAAAATTGGGGATGACATTAAAAGTATGGTGGTGTCAAGGATATAATGATGCAGTTGTGTGTATATCTTCTTCTGATATATTACATCCCTGTACATTGTACTTTACAAAATGCCCTACTGGCAACAAGCACGATTTAATAATCTAAATCAAATTTGTGGAAATTGTATGAAGGCTGGCTAAGAAAAACATCCTCGTCATATCTTTGATTCTCAAAAGTTGTAGAACGGCAAGGATCGGACTAACTGTATCTCTAAAAGTGGTAGAAAAGAATCAGACTTCTGACAGTGTGCTGAAAAGTTTTCTTTCAGAATGTCTGTCTGCGAAGCGCCGACTGGTGAGAGACAAGTAACACAAAGCAGAGTGACAACATGTCAACAAGTTGTCAATCAAAACAACACTTACAGCCCTGAGTTATGGAACCTGAAGGTTTACAGACATGTGATAAGAATGCACAAATATTGGCTGGACAAATACCTGCAAGGAAAGGTCCTGCCCGGGACATTCCCCCCACCCCAACCTGACAGGCCACGTCCCACCAGACGTCAGGGCCCAACCCCTGGCTGACCTATCCCATTCCGGGCGCAGGACGGCGCGGGAAATGGCGTGAACGGATGTGTAACTTACCAAAGTCGTTTTGGCAGTAGTACGCTACCAGATCCTTCCAGCCTTCCCCGTTGCTCTGACAGGCCATGCACACTGGCTGGGGCTTCTCCCCCTCTGGAAAGACATGTGGAGCAGAAAATAGTGTCAGCCTGGTCCCAAGAGTAAACTGTTTACACAGGAGAATACTTTTCCCCACCCCTTCCCTTTCACCGGGGCTGGCAAATGCTGCCTATTCTTTCATAGCTTTCCAAGCATAGCAAAACCCACTCTGCAGGAGTAAACTATTTACACACTACATGCACTTCCCCTCCCACACATAAAATGCTCCCCCGATGGGCTGAAAAGCGGCTAAATGGATAAGCCAATAAATCTATGGCAATCAATTACCCAACAACACATTGTTTCCGCTGTTAACACCTTTGGAACAAGATAAGGCCGGCTGATTGCACCAAATCATCTTGCAACAATTTAACATTAGGGAGGGTGAACTTTGGAGCGTGGAAAAGAATCACTGCTGTGGGTCTGAACTTTGTTCTGGTTGACTCAACCTCAAAAATATGCCCCGTGCTCGGAACAAAAAAACAAGGGGATGTGAAAAGTGGAACAGCTAAAGCCCGACTTCCTGACAGGTGAAACTTTGTTTGAGTAAAAGAAATCGGTCGCTAAGCCTAAACCTTTGCTACGACCGGGTGGAGGGGGGAAAGGGAGAGATCTACGACAGGCATGGACTTGCCAAAAAGTAAACCAGACACACACACACTCACCGGGCGGTAGGGGATCCACTTCCCCGGACTGCGTGGTGATGCAGAGGTCGTTGTCCGGGGGAAACTTGTCACACCTGAGCATATCCGGCCACGGGAAGCCGAACTTCAGCATGACCGGGGAGCAGCCGTCCCGGACGGCCTCGCACAGGGAGCGGCAAGGGTAGATGGGGTGTTCCAAACATACTGGGGCAAACAGAGAGCACAGAAATAAACGGGTGTTTGGGTGGCACCGTTTAGACAACAGTGGGACCCAGGTACCGGCCTGGTCCAACACTTCGGTCATTGTCTCGTGGCCTAAGAGGTTGGGGAGTCTCATCTGCGCGTACGCAATGTTTCTGCACAGAGTCAGCTCCGAGGGAATGGGCGTACACTGTGGCTGCTTGTTGTATATACGGTCGCCGTAGCCATAGTCCATGCACTGCACTTGACAATGGGTCAGGAGCATGGAAGCCACTGCCACCAGGGGCATGAGGTTGGGAAGTCGAAGCTCCATCCTTACTGCCTTGGGAGCTGCAGCAGCCACAAGTCAGGTCTGCACTTTCACTGTGTGAAGAGGGACCATCCACACTCCGATCCCACTTACAAGGAAAGTAATACCTCAAACAATTACCCCTCCTCGCATGGGGCCACTGCTGTCCAATCACAGGCCCCCACACCGGTCACCCACCAATGGGCTCCCACCCAACCCGTCTGCCAATCAACTACTCCAGCCATTAATCAAGTGGCAGGTTGTAAATTTGTACAAGCCCTGAAGTGTCCTGGGGGATATCATTTCATCTGGCTCCAAGCAATTAACCACCACACTTTCACACTGTAATACAGACCCCAGCCAAGAATGTAAGCTGACTGGCAAACAACACACGTTGTGCCTGTGGGTAAAAGATAGAACCTGCCCTTGTAAAGCCAAACACACACGGGGGACAGCGGGACATGTGGTAATACAAGCCAACATTGTGCCTTTTTGAGGTTTCCAGCCGCTATGGGGTGGGGTAACTTGGCACCCCCCAAACCCAAACATGAAGATACGATGTCATAATGGAGACAGCTTTGACGTAAAGATTGGACTTTTATGGGCAGGGTGACGTTTGTGATGTCTCTGTCGCCTACAGGGACAGGTGGCTGGATCGTTTTTTGCAAAGAGGCAAGTTGGGAGCCGGATAGACAATACAGTCTATATTAATCACTGACGGAGTCATGATTTGCAAAGCATAAGAAACCGAAACTAGCATAAAGCAGCAAAGAAAATGTTACACTATAATTCATATAACGATATTTAAATATTTTCACCAACACAATTGCAAATGTCTGACAAGGTAATCCACAGACACGACTGTCTTTACTCGACTGCTTTTCTGGAACACTTTTAGAACCCATCTCCTTTTGAAACCATGACACTAGCACCCCGGGACATCACTACTGCAAAAACATTGCTGAGTTTCCCTAAATAGTGGCTAATTGACATCTGATCCCCTATTGTGAGTCGCAAAGTGGAACTAATGGAATTAACAGCTTGTCGAAAAGAATATACCGGTGTGGTAATGAGAGTCAATATGACAAGGACTTGATAACGAGGATCAACTGGGATTTTCGACGCCCCCATTCAAACCGTAAATGAGCTGTGAAAATCAAGCAGTCTCTTACTGGTCTAAAACCCTGTGAGTTACTTTTGTATACAATAAAAACCTTTTCAGACGACTTATTTTACTATTTCTAAACGAAACAGGCAATAAACAGTGGCCACAAACATCGTGAAGTCTTGTTAATAGAAAAGAAAGCAAAACTGTGGCCCATATGCCACTGTGAGCACAACTAATTCTGGGACTTGTCCACAGGCAACGCCACCATGCCCCATTGGCCAATCCTTTCCATTTCATGCACCATTTAGGGAGCATTGATTCTCCCCTGCCTAATGCTGTAATTGAGCCCTGGCACCAGTCTGCCAGCTCCCCTAAGCAAGACATAGGTGACATTATTTTTATCGCCTGCTCCTACAAGTGAAACATCTGACAAATTATGGCGTGCATCATGAAAATTAGAGTGATGTGGCTTTGTTTTAACTAGTTTAAGCTGAATAAAATTAAGATGCTTAGACTAAGACCAATGTACATTCAATTTGAGATTTCTTGCAAGATTGTTTGACATTCATTACGGAAGGAGCAAGAGGGAAAGCGATGGACAGAAGAGAGTGGAAAGCAGTGGTGGCCCATATCGTTGACAGAGTGGCGACAATAATGATGATCTTTACCCTGGAACAGAATATATTCAAAAGCAAACCTTTGAGTTTCATATACATGTAGAATAGGCAATGCCATTTAATAACTGTGTCGTTGCCTCACACCACCTGTTGAAAGCTTTTTTCATTGGCTATAAGCCCTTTTCAATGCCCGTCAGTCTACATCATTATAGTTTACAAAGGCAGGCTTACAAAGAGAAAGGGGGCAGTTATAAACTTTTGAAAAGGGGAAGACATAAATTACAGGAGAGCTCTATTTTCCCTTTGTGTTGGAAATTACAGTTCAATCCTGCTACAGAATAAGTCACAGGTAGTGCTGTGTACCTAAACCCATGTTTAGGTTCAGGTCCGGATTCAAGTCCAGAGGTTTAGGTTCAGTTCCGGACTTGTAAGTCCGGACCTAAACCCACGGTATATAGAAAATTGCATGTTGGCAACCTTGCAATGTTGTCTGGGCGAAACTGTGGACATGGAACACGGAGGCCGACACTTGACAATGCCCGATGGCAATGTTTTCTTCATTTTGCAGCACAGATTTTGCGATCTATGGAAGGTTTTATGTGGTTCAAAACAAAAAGGGGTACTATGTGACATGTTTTTTTTTTCCAACCAAGTCCGGAACTGATTCCCGCAATTCAGGTTTTTTTTGGACTTGAACCTAAACGTTTTTACAAGTCCAGAACTGAGTCCAGCGAACCAGTACACAGCACTAGTCACAGGTGTTGTCAGCAAGTGAATATCACCTGGATTTTGGGCAAAGTGACAGGGGGAAAAAGGGGGTTTTCAGGCCCCATTAGGCTCAGAGCCCTGGGAAAACAGATCAGACACAGTCCTTTGACATTAGGACATCCCGGGTCCCTTCAGCTAAGGTGCAGCAGGAAACCCTCCTACCATAGGTTGCCAGGGGGAAAATCAACCACTGGTCATTAATCAACCACCAACCACAGAACACTTAACAGTTTGACAGACATCTTAAAATGTTGACCCGTGCCCCGAGAAAGTCAACAGCCACCATAAACAACAACGCGATTCCTAGACGAAAACTCAAACATCTCAAGTGTTTTCCATCTCTCGTGAGTATACAATTATCAGATGACTTTACATATGCAGACAGCGGTGGTGTAGGAATGTTTGGACTCACCGTCGGTAGTTTTTTAGGCGCCGTCATTCTGTAACCCGACAAGAATCTGAAGTAGTTTTTCGACACCCACTTTAACCACTCCCCGCTTGTTAAACCCTCTCAGCTCCATCCTCCACTTGTCACTTTCGAGTGGCGCTGTGCAAATTTCCTGCACACATGTACCGCACACTTTCCCCGGCAGTTCTGTGTTTGTCTGGACTTACAAGGATGCAGATCGCAAAGCTAGCAGCCAGTGCCAGTCATCCACGGAAAAGGGAACTGTGAATCGAGAAACTTTCGCAGCGGTTTTATTTCCCGATAGGAAGGAAAGGGAGGTTTTCGTAGTGTTTTAAATTTGTGGTTGAAACAATTCTGTAGCACAGTATACATGTAGTCATACAAGGAAGACATACTTGTCGTGTCATGAATTCACGGTAGAGAGCGGTCACTGTAAAAACCGTGAAAATAAAACCATGGCAAAATTTTCATGATTTACAGTATAAAATTTACCATGTCAAATATCTTAATCATTTCAAACTTCTTAAAAGAGAGTTGAGAATACACCATGGTACCTTAGGGATGTCTAACATATTCTAAAGTTTTGGGAGATTACCAACTTGATCGTGAAGGCTCAAGGCAAGAACCTATTCCTCTGATCAGCCCACAAAACTCTGAAACATCTCTATATTTACTTGTGACCAGCTGGATTCTATCGACTATAGATTCCACTGTGAAAGATCAGAGTAAAGGGACTTTATCCAAGCCTGAAGGCAGAAGCACACAAGTGGTTGGGAAAAACATATATACATATTTTCTACACTGTAATCTTTACACCAGTCAGAGAAGTACTCTGTTATCATCTCTTTCCAACATAGTAGAGCTACAGCATTTCAATGACAGTACTTTATGTTCTTTACTGCTACGAGGGTCCACGTCACTCTCACATTCACAAAACTGTAATATCTTCGACGTTCAAACATTTATTTACTGTACAGGTAGATTCTCTTAATTGATAGATCACCAACTTGTCTTGTTTGTACTCATTCTCCTTGACCCACTTTGTAATTATGTATGTATTTTGTCATTATGTTTTACTCTTGTTTTTATATTTGTGTTTTTGAGTAGAAGGTGTCACATAAGCAACTGTGCTTCCTGCCCAATACTCATTACATATATGTGAATAAATAAATGAAACATAATATACCATCAACCATTCTTTTCAATTTGCCTGGTATCAGTATTTCTGATGAGCAGGACAACTTCTGGTTGATACCCAAACTGTATCAACATAATGAATATGGCCGGACCTGAAACAATTTAGCATCAACATTCAATGGACTATGACATCTAATTTTGTCTAGATCTGCCATAGGCACACTGTTGAGTAATGGCATGGTCGCATTCATTGTGCAATTTTGATGCAGGATTTTCAAGCAGGATGTGGCAGAACCAATCACCAACACGGGTCTAATTATATATTATTAAGCAGCCTTTTCCACAACAATACAGATAAATATTTCGAGACTCATGCACAGCACAGCTATCCCAAGAATGCCCTCAGTTTGCAATTGTTCTACAAATGTGACCAGGCCCTACATGTACGTACATGTAACCCTCTTTATATCATACCTGGGCGGCGATACAGTGCTCCTGGCCGTGTTGTATCCACCCGACCGTACAACACGGGTGTATAAACCGGGCTTCCATAGAACGATTCGAACACGTTTCGCCCCGACCGTGTGCGCCGCTTTCGAAAATTCAAATACAGGATTCGGACGTTGGAATTGATGTTGTTGCAGTTTTTTGTTTAGGGACACCAAATTTTCGCTCATTTCGCATTGAAAGACGTGTTTTCTAAGGTGGGTATGATATAAATAGCATACAACACGGTGTATTCCGCATCACCCTCGGTCTCGGCCCTCCCGCGAGTCGGATCGCAGTCGGGCCGATACCTCGGGCAATACGGAATACACCGTGTTGTATGCTCTATATCTGTATAGCCGGTATAACCGCCCTTCGCCAACTCACAAAGAATTCTCAAGCAGTTTCTGGATCAAAATAATGTATGGCTTAGAATTAGGCCCATTAAACCACAGTGCCCTTTTTGACATCCTTCAAAGAACTGTTTTGATACGAGGGGAAAGTTGGCCACAACACGCGGCAGGTGGGCCCCATTCATTTCAATTATAGTGATGAGCTCCTGTATAGGTACACAGTATAGATGTTCCCTATTGGGCACAATGTTACCAACTGTAGCGGCGACACATGATAACAATTAAGCCCAGTTTAAACAACATTTTACATCGGATCCTCCTATCAGTGAGGTCACTCAGAGTCATGATCGAAGGCCGTAGAATATAGTATATGGTATCTTAGAAAATAAGTGACATTATGCGATTGCTAATGAACTGAAACTATTATTTATAAAGCTACAATTAACTTGATGTTTGTGTAGGATATACATTGTATGTACTGTTATGCTCGAGAACAAAATCGCATTTGCTACACAAGAGAACCCCATAAATGCAGTTAATGGGCTATTTAGGCACATGCCGGTTTACATGCGGTCATTGCACGTACATGTAGTACAGTACATGTATAATGTTACACAGATGTCATGTTCCAGTTTCATATGCCTTGTAGGTATGTGAACCATTATAATGGCAACATTTCATTTACAATTTAAAAAGATTTATTCCGTTGCCAGGGAAATAAATCGTGGAAATGAATACTTTCTTTGATGATTTGTTTCTTGGAAATTCTAAGACCTTAGAGGCTTTAGCTGGTGGACGACCATATCTGGTTGAAACGAAAAAAGAGATTCTTGGAAATTGTGAATTTCATTGACCTCAGACAGTGGATGACCATTTTTGGTGGGAAGGTACCAGGTGGTTTCCAGGAAATTGTAGAATGACCACAGGCAATTAGTGAAATACACCTGTTGTGTTTGTTTTACAGCGAAAATTATGACAGTGTAGAAAGTTTACATTCAAGAACTTCACCAAAAAATCCAAGAATTCAGACATTAAAAGAGAGGTCTACTGGCACACATTCTTCAAAAAAATTTTAACTAAGAAATTTTGAGGAAAGGCTATTAAATTGGTGTCAACCAGCTAATATTGGGTTTCTATTTTTGTGCTAACAAGATAGGAAGGTACACCTGGGTCTTTCCAATACATTGTACATATCCATATTAATTTAGAAGTAGGTGAGAAAATGTAAGCAACACTCTTTTGTCATGCAGTTTCTAAAGACAATTCTCCCTCCTACAAATAATACGAGGACTTAGGATGCATGGAAGATTCAAAGTTGATTTTCCTACTCTCCAAATCTTGGAAACATCTCAGAACCTACAAGTTCAGCTGCAGTACCAAGGCCAGCCACCAGGAGGCCCATATTTGACCTTGACCTTTGTCTTTCTATGACCTACCAACATACCCAATATCATCACAATCTATACATGCCTTCATAAGTTATGTTGACCACAAATATGCGGAAACACACATACACACAGACACACAGACCCAAAACAATATCTCCATTTTTCATGGAGATAAAAACAAGAAGCATACCAATTTCAAATATATCTTCAAAACGTATAAGGAATACTCAACCAATAAAATTTTCTTTATCAATTGAGTACAGTCATGTACATATTAAAACACAGATTTTCTCGTCCAAATCTGAACTGTTCCAGTCAAAAAAAAATGCTGTTGTTACTCTTTCCAAAATTCCTTGGGATCAACTCCTCTTTTAAACTCAGCAAAATTTCGCCTAACCTGGCAACCGAAAAACACAGGAATGTACCATAGGATAGCCTACTAGTAGACTTTGTTTTGAATACACAATGTTTCACGTATTTTTAGACGCACGCGTTCTGGATCTGTACGTCTGTCATCGTTGGGTAGACACATTAGCTGCCTGTCCTCTCCTTGACATGGCTGGAAGAGGTTCTGGTATCATTGTGTCCTGGAATGTGCCTCAGGTCAAGTTACAAACTGTCAACATCTTAACTCCGCTGTCAGGGAGAGATAACCTGCTATTTTGTCTACACGGTAAATCTAGACGACTGACAACAGCAAACAAACCTACGCCTCTTCTTCTAATTGTATGTCGTGTAACACAGGATAATAAAGAGCCGGGTTAGAAGGAAATGGTTGAAAAAGAAAAGATGCATCTGTTAACAGACAAACAAAAGGACACAGATTTCATTGTCAAAGACAGTTGATGTCTTTACGATGAGGCACTGAAAAAGGAAATACTGTAAATAGGGAAATAGTTACTGTAAAGTTACTGTAAATAGGGAAAACTTTGCTGCGGTTTTAAGTTCGCGGTTTTCGTGGTGAGCTCTCGCCGTGGACACATCATACCACAAACATGTGCTCTCTCTTACTTGCAAGCTTAACAAATTTTTCTTTGGTTTACTTTTTTTTTTATTTGAGTAAATTGAAGTACTAGAAATTCGAGAACCCAGGTATCTATAGTCCCATGCAGAGAGGAAGTCCTTTAGCACATGGTACACAAAACTGTTGTACGTCTGAACAGATCTAGTCTTGTATGCTGAGACATTTGACAAACAGTGCTTCCGTTTTCTTGTTTGCCTCTCCACAAAGGAAGAAGGCTGCTTTGTAAGAGAAACTGGTTGACTCTGCCTCGGAGCTAACATTTGACAAAGGGTAGAAAGTAACCAGCAAGGTTAGCACTGTCAGTTCCAGCAGAAAGACAGGACAAAGAACGTGCCACCTGTGGCTTGTTGGTGACAAAAGGTTTCCCACCTGTGGTGAATGTGGTATGGTGTTACACCTGTTCAGCACGTCGGCAGAACGTACTGCGCCTGCACAAAACCCTGATTTTTCACGTTTTTCGCTGGATGTTTGGTCAACGTTGCATCAAAATTTTGCCTGTTGCAGACGATATCTTTTCCTATACAACATCTGAAAACTGCAGACAGGCTGTCAACCTTATATGCTCTAATACAACCTTATATGAGACGTTCTGCCAAAGTGCTATGCACAATACATTACGGGTTTCGCGCAGGTGCAGTACGTTCTGCCGACGTGCTCACCTGTTCACAATATAAGGACAGACAATTGCCAAACCTGCTATGTCAATGGCTGATAAATTTTAGGAAAAAAACTTGTGATCACTTTTCTAACACTACCGTAGTAACAGAACCTGAAATTGGAGTCTTTATTCTACTGAGCACATTCTTTTCACATTCTTTTACAGCATTTAGAAATAACCATTTATTAAGCTCTGATATTGAAAACTGCATGCTGAACTCTTGTATTCTATTTTCTCAAGGTTTTTTTTTTACACGCACAATAGCCACGCATGTCGTTTGCTGGCACAAGAAAACAAGACTTAATGAAATCCTTCTTTACGGCAAAGAAGCAACAAATTACCCATAAAAAGCATTCTGTGTACTTCTGCAAAAATAGCCAAGTGCTTGTTTGTAGTCACATTCCTTCTACAACCACATCAATTACCCTTCAGTTGTTTAAAAGCTCCAGGGCAGGGTATCCCAAAAATGTCCAGATATAAATGCATGCTTGCATCCCCCCCCCAAAAAAAAAGAAGCCAACAGGCTGTTATGTATGAGAACTTAATAATTATATATAGAAACAAAGGTTTCTACTAATATAATAATGTCAATAACTGCCCCCCACTTGGTATAGGTGTTGGCCCAGTGCCTATGCTACCACCTGCCTTTTACGTCTGATCAGTATTCTAACATATCTTAGCAAGATTCTGACATTAACTGTTACAAATTTCATATTGTCAGGGCAACATAACATGCTTTACAGATGTGAGTGTGAAGGGGCAAAATGATTTTCTTTTTAATACGAAAGAACTTCCCTCTATGTCTGACCAAGGTCTGACACTGTCTTAGGATGAAAATTCAGACTAAGTCTTAACATGCTCTTACTAAACCATCTTAAGTATGGCATGCATGCCAGGGCTCTCCTCATGGTCTGTCTCATTCACGCGATCTTCTGATGGGCTATTTTAAAATGGAAACCTTAAGGGACTGGGTCACGGATACAGTTTTCCAACCTGTTTGGAACTTCTCTCACATCAGATATAAATGAGCAATGAAATTGTTATGAACATCGGTTAACAGCTGTTAAGAATTTAAAAAAGATAGACTTCCAACTTCTTGTTTTCTTTTATACTTTTAATCAATCCTACTTGAGGGTAGACTTCAGGATATGTTACATTTGTGTACTTTTTATAGCGAAAGAAGCCACTAAGTTTGACCCTCACTTCCACACATTTACAGATAAAAAGAAAACCACCCTATTTTTAGTATTAACAATATGAAAACCCAAACGTTGCAGAAAAAGTGGTATCCTTTGTTTTCCTTTGTCTCAAAAGAAAAAGAAGAAGGTGAAACCAGTACAAAATGTATGTCAAGGAGTTGGCTTTAGTTCCAGTTATGGAATATTCTTGCCACTGTTTGTATTTCTTTATCAATTGTTCTTTTTGTACTTCAATTACCCCTTGGGCAGAGTTTGCAATAAACAATTACAATGTAGGAGAGGCTGTACTGACTGTCACCAAGGAGGTTCAAATCCTTTCTGTCACCACCTATGAAGTATGAAAGAAATAATGGCAATGGTTTCTTAACAGCTTTGTATATCCATACTTCCTAAATTCTGAGTGGTGCAGGTAGAATTTCTCTGGCACAGCTAATTTTCAATGTTAGTACCTCCACCAGTGCAGGCATCAGGCTTTTAGCTAGGGGGGTGTCTGGGTGTCTTTTGGACTCCCGGTATCGAAAATAATAAGAAATTGGACTCCCTACTTTTTGGGAGGACACCCTAAAGACGCCCTATTTTTTCCATGCCCTCATGTCTCCCTTCAGCCTTACTATAAATACAAAAATGAAGTAACGAAGGAAAAAAAACTGGCTGTATTCCTCAAAATTTCCACCTCAAAATGCAGTGAGCAGTGTTTGAGAGCATTACGAATTTCAAAAAAGCCCCCATAAAAAGCTTGCACCTGCGCTGCTCGCCGTGTGGCTTCGCTGCGTATAGAATACAATGATAAATAGACACCCAACAAAAAAATCCTAGCTAAAAGCCAGGCAGGTATACAGAAAAAAGTATTTCAAGCCTTGATGACTATAGTTTCTTTATCAGGACAGACGCGAATGTCCCGAGCTCGCACGGTTGTCCAAGCTTGACAGGTAGGAGACGGGGATCACCTGCCAGATAAACAGGGGGATCGCGGCTCTCACACTCCAATTAGACACATTCCGTGCCATCAAATACGTGTCTGGGGCGCATGTCTGCTGCCAGGTGAGTGGAAAAGCATGTGAAACATCCCAAATCCCCTTTCACACTGACTTCCCCCTGTCAGCGGGGCAGAAGCACCCTTAAGTGGCCATCAATCTGCTTGTGTTGACAGGCCTCAGTCTGGACTTAGGGGGGAGTTAAGGGATATAAATACCCCCCCCCCCCCCCCACCATATGGCTTGTACCTTTAAACTTCAACTCATAAGCCATCATGCCTTACCCCCAGGCTTGGAAAAGCATCACGATTCACAGGTTCTTAAGCCTTTCCAATACCGAACGTAAGCCGCACGCCATCCTTTAAGCATGCATTTGGGCACGGGTATACGACATTTGAAAAGCATTTAAATGGCCATAAATGTAGGATATTGAGTCAGGTAACGGAACAAAATCTCCCTCAAATCCTGCATGACAGCGTAGCAAGGAGCCGGAAATATGTGACTAGGAGAGATTTCTGCGAAGGATTATGGCATTTCTACGCACTATCTAAACATCCTCCTACAAGTCTTACCACAAGTACGTGGAGTGGAACGGTTGACCTGGTTTTAAGTAAAGCTGAGGCTACGGCTTCAGACTAGCCTTTCATCTAGTACACATACCTCTACCTTGCCCTTGTATTTAAGGATCAACTCTGTGGGGATACAAATAAGAAGAATCCACAAATACGCACTGACTGCAAGACCAACAGACAGTGAAAGAAGACTTTTTAAATGGCCATGTTTCCAGTCATCCCAACACTTGCCAGACACTGCTCATGTTGTATAGAGGAAGATTCCCCTCCTTTGGGCCAACTATGTAGCGCCCTCTAGCAGGCCAAACAAGTACTACAAGTACAGTGTACTGTGGTAACAGTTTCAACTTGTTGGCCAGAAAGAAATCTATGCCAACATACTAACTCTGCATGTTTTGTAAAAAGTTCCATTCCAAGTTTTTCCTGGTCAGGCACCATGGGAAGAAAGTTTGGTTATCATAGACACAAATTTTACAATCATTTCAGAACAATTAATCTTCAGTTTTAATGCAGTTTCTTTGCAAATTACAGTTTCTGCAGACATGGTGACAATTTCTGCAGACTGCTATAGTTAGTATGAGCAACAATTCTACATGTAGGTACATGCAAACAACTTCACTCTAATTTGCCAAAGTTTGTGGCTAACTGCTTCAGTTTCTACAAATTTTAATTAAAGTAAACTCTGTGTTGTTAATGATAATAAGAAGATAATGCAATCATGAATTTAAGCTCACTAGTAATATTTAAGCTTTTGCCAGTTTAACAAATATCATGTTATATATGACAATTGGGACTGGGACAGAATATTACAACTTACCTCCATACACTTGAAATAAGGTTACGTCACTGGAGTCTGCCACCGCTTCAGTTATGATGTATATTGCCTCTCAGTCTCACACCAATTCATACTGATTCTGCAACGAAAGAAAATACACCCTTAAGAAACAGCATGATGGTAGTCTTTTTTCTCCAACCAAATGTTGCTACGAATACATGCTTCAAGCATGGTGCCAACTTGTGTTCAAGCTTAGACAGTTGCAACCATGAACAGCTCCCCCTTGTGGCTAGTGACTGAAATACAGTTTGCAAGTTGCATTGCATTCAAACCCATATGTACTAGTACACCAAAAGCAGCACAAAATTTCTTAAGAAATGAGCAACACCAATTACATGATGCTACTGAGAATTAGGAAAGAAACCATCTTTATTACAATAACTACAAGATGGTCAATGAGAACATTCAGAAGATATTTTAATGTTGCTTTTAATTAACAGATTGAGATGCAGACACCATCATCAAGGTAATCATTAATGATATAACAAACAAGCCACCAGGGAGCCCAAAATCTAATCATTTCGAAGTCTCATCAAGACCTACCCACTTACCAAATATCAAGACAATCCATCTAAGCCTTTTGGAGTTATCGTGTTGACACACAAACACACAGACACACATGAATGCTACCGAAAACATAACCTTCTTGGCGAAGGTAATAATTTTATGTTATTCCACCAGACTCACCAAATGTTGTTATTGGTTCAGGCGGGTACACCAGAGCCACACTGACGTCCACACCGTCACCCTTTGGGCATCTAACCGAGGCCGGCTCCCTGGGTCTGGGGAGGGTCAGCAGTTTCCCTGGAAACTCGTGCGGCTCGGCAGCCCCGTGTTGCACACAGTGGGGACACACCACGTGGAGGGACTGGAGCATCCCTGGCCACTCCTCCAGCAACGCACACAGTTCTTTAACCAGGGGGACGACCGCCTGCCAGGCTGACCACGTGTTCACCTGCAGTGGTAGAAATACTTTTTATGTTTACCGAAGGAAAACATATTGTTTTTGCTACGTTTCTTCTTCTTCTCCAAACAGTGACCTCAATGACCTGAACAAGACTGTCTGTTACCATGGTAACTAGTGTTGGGTTACATCATGTTGCAATTTTATAGCAGGAGGGATTTAGACTCCTGTCTGACCATATACATGTATATATGAATGTGTTTGAGTAAGAATTAACAGAGCAGACCATATGCGAAGGTAAACATTATGCATTTGCTTGCAAATGTTGCCTTTCTAGTTTTTCAGTGTTTCTGTACCTTGTTTTGCAATAAAAGCCTTGATTAATGTCTATCTAATATGTTCATCACATCTAATGATTTCTGCAATATTGCAGAATGTCAAAATTTTGTTCTGCAATTCTGAAATGCTTTCTGCAAAATTTAATACACACTGTCTTATAAGTCTGGGCCTAAACCCATGGCATATACAAAATTGCATGTTGGAAAACATTTTACATCCAAAAATTGCTAGTATACTATACTAATATATAATAGAGTCAGTAGTAAACACAAAAGCTCTTAAACAATATTGAACCCCTAGCCTGATTTTTTTCAGTCTGCAAAATTGCAGGTTGCTTAAAATTTTTCTTCTGCAATATTGAAAATGTCTCTGCAAAATGCAGACTGCAGGTGGGTACTTCTATAAACACTGACCTGGGTCATCTTGGTGGTAAGTAGTACACAGGTGAGGTCTTGAGACGTCTTCAGTTCGACCAGGACGGGGACTTTCCCGCGGTACACGATGCAGCTGTTGGACACGTCCATTCTGTGGACGATGTGGGGGTGGACGGTGGCCGTGAACCTCTCGAACAGGCCCGGCGGACAGAAGTGCCATATGCAGCACTTGATCTGCAGGGTTTCGATCTGTACTGTGGTGTGGTAGTAGGGTAGGGTGAGTCTCAGCCCTGTTTGGCTGCCTAGCTTGTGCCTGAACCACGGAACAGAGTAGGAAACCAGGTCTCTTCCCACTGTGTCCTGTTGTTGCGAGGTCCCGTCTTCTCCCATAGCAGCATTGTGGCTTGGGTGGTAAGGAATTGGGAAAAAGATCCCTAAGTCACAGAGGAATCTGCCCACCACTTCTTGTGGCTCTGTTAGTCCAGCTTCCTGCAGTACTGTGTGCAAAAGATAGGGGGACACCACACCATTCTGTAGCAAATCATCTGTCGCCAGCTGAATGGAGGAAGCAGGCAAGTTGCTGGGATGTGGAGTTGCTTGTTGTTCCGACTGTACCCTAAGAGCATAGCTGAACAGACAGTTGAACAACTTGACGAGTTTTACTGAGGTAGGGACGACATACTTCCTGAGATGGGGGTTGTTACCGAGGTACAGGACGGAACCTCTGTCTTCTAGCCACTGTAGCACCTCCAGTCGCTGCCTCTTTGGTACCCCTGCGATGGCAGCCATTCCGTGGAAATCCTCCAAAGTGATATACAACATTTCCTGCCTCTCCTTTATCATGTCCTCCAGATGCACCCATGTTGTGTGCACGATAAGGCAGCTGTTACGGAACAATTGCACATTGTTGTACAAATAAGGCAAGAGGTCCTGGATGTGTTTGATGCCTCTTTGGTCATCGCCCACGTTGACAGGCAGAACAGCTGACAAGACCCTATTCTGACTGCTATGAAAGTACCTGATTCTTCTTGTAGGGCTTGACGGTGAAGGCACAGAACTTTGCACGTTGCTTTCCTGCAAGAGTTCTTCCATGCTGTTGGCAATGCTGAGGAGATGCGATTTTGTCTTCATGTCACTGAACATCTGTGATATCTTCTTATGAATGTCCAGACTTCTACTTTCAACTTCATCTCCCTTGCACCTGTCTACATGGGTCCCCACTATGCACACACAGGCGTAAGGCACTCTCGCTATGATGACACTCAGCCAAAACCCCACGTCGTCCCAGAACGTGGAGTCCTTGTATTCGTAGAGATTGACAACTAGCAGGTAAAGGCAGTTTTCCGTGAAGAAGAATTGCTGTGCAAAGTGGTACATGGCGTTGCCTCCAAAGTCATACACAACTGTGTCCACGCGAGCGCCTGAGTCAAACGTCATGGTTGATATGTTGAGGAATTTGGACATGTGTGTTGAAGGCACGTTGGGGTTGCCATTCAAGGAATGTTTCAGCTTTGTCTTACCCGAATGCTTCCTCCCAACAAAGGCAAGTTTGAATCTTGGGGTGACAGGGACCTTCACTCTTTGCAGCTCTTCTTGAAAAGCTGCTATGGCCTTGACACCGTTTTTGCAGACGTCTAGTGGAGGTTGCAGCAAGGGGTTCTCGCGTACGTCCAAGCAGTCGAGGTTCGACAGTTTACCGAAACCCTCCGGTAAACACTTCAATCTGTTTCCCTGGACGGACAACTCTTCCATGTTCACCAGCGTGGTGACGGAGTCGGGAAGGCTTTCCACATTGTTGTGATCTAACCACAGCACTCGGAGGTGCTGCAGGAGGCGGATTTCCTCTGGGATATGAGACAGTCTATTCCTGCTGAGAAACAATTCCTCTACTTGATTGAGAGCTAGCACTGCATGAGGGAAAATCTCGTAGCAGTTGAAGCCTAGATTGAGAATTTTCACCCTCTGCAAGTGCTTGAAGTCACAGGGAAGATTGTGCAGCTTGTTATTGTCTAAGATAAGTTCTTCTAGCAGCACGAGTTCTTGGATACAGTTCGGAAGAAGGGTAAGGCCATTGCTGCTGAGCCAAAGCACTTGTAGGTTTGTGAGGAAGGCAATATTGCATGGCAGTGGTCCTGAGATTGCGGTGTTGTGGCTGAAGTCGAATTCAACCAGCTCTCTTAGTTCAAAGACTTGTGGCGGAATGTAGGGAATTTTGTTATGATCCAGATCAAGAGTCCTCAGCCTTTTCAGCTGCCCAAACTTGGCTGGAAGGTAGGTGAGGTAGTTATAGCTTATGTCCAGCTCTTCTAGCAGGAAAAGCTCACATATACCATTTGGTAGCACCTGGATGTAGTTTTGACTGAGGAAAAACTTCTGTAGCCTGTTCAGCTGGTTGATCTCTGCTGGAATACTTTTGAGCTTGTTGTAACTGAGGTCCAGTTCCGTAACGCTGGCCAAGTCTAATATTTGCCCCGGAAAGCTGGCAAAGTTGTTCTTCTTCAGGTCCAGTACGCCCAGGTTGGTCAAATAGTGGCTAAACCCAGCAGGCAGTTCCCTCAAGTTGTTTCCGCCAAGGTCAAGTACGTGTAACTCTGCCAGCTGGGTGAGTTCGGAGGGAACCCTCTCCAGGCCTTTGTCCCACAGCGATAGCTGCCACTGCTCCTCCAACGCAATCCCTCGGCACATCAGTTCCCTTAGATACTCTGCTTTCAACTTCTTCTCGTCTCCTTCACTTGCTGTCATCTTTCTTCAGTAGACCCACAGCGAGCAGGTGATATGTAGGAGTAGGAGATTGCCTTCAGTCTTGTTCTACATCGTGTATACTGGAGCCTCCACCTTCATCTAGCAGTTCCTCTTTCAAGTCTGCTTGTCAGACAGCTGCTCCTGGACCTAAAAAAGGAAGAAGACAAATAACCTTAATTGATTTACAGAGGTGGAGAGTGCCTGGATGGAGTGTTCCTGCCGTAATTGGTTTGACACTTTAGTGCAAAAGTGGCTGGGTGCCCAGACTGCCCACAAGGTAGCAAAACACAGTATTCAACCCCGGGGTCTGTGACGTAGGAATATAAACTGAATAAAGAGACTCTTTCTACACAACCAAGTGTTTTATTCAACCGACGTTTCGGTGACCGTCTGTCACCTTCTTCAGGGCAATTCTGACTGGTTCACATTGCACTGCAGCATAGGTGTCGCTGCTGTAGATGCGTTCCCAAACGTATTTACATATCTACAAGTACACATGCACTGTTTAGGGAACTGTATTTACAATGCAATCTTTATTCAGTGACTTACCAACCTGATGAAACTATTCACGGAGGAATATAAACTAATAAAGTAGTACAGACAAAAGTCTTGAAGAAAGGGGAGAAAGTGTTATGTGAGAGGCAGCCAGGAAAGAGATGGTCTGACATACTTTGAATGTTCTCTAATATTGGACATAAACCTTGCAGGCTGAGGGCTTGTTGTAACTATGTGGGTGAAGTCTCTTCCTTCCAGCCGGCTGGAACTCGGACCATTGAGACTGGCAACTTGACCTCAAGGTCAATCCTACCACTGTACCGCATTTAAATACTGTACATGTACATGTACCTATGAACACACGAAACAATACCCCCTATCCGGAGGTAACTATCTGGCCAAAGGCACTTCTATTACATGTATTACTAGACAGTGTAGCTCACAACATGCCAATCCCTTTCCAAATGTGCTGGTCAACCTAGGACTGTGTATGCACTGTGTGTAAATAATGATGAGTGGTTTGTTTTAGTAGGCAAACACGAACGAATGCAACACAGCCATAAGTAATCATATTGGTTTATCTAATAGTCCTTATGTAAATTTGCTAATCAAACATCATTAGCTTGAGCACATCAAATGTATTCCTGGCATTTTGTTGGGATATCAACAGGTTTTAAAAAGTGGCTTAAGAAGGGGGTTTGGTCAAGTTTTTAGGTGGAGATCATGTATGACATATTATTATATAACAGATTCTATTATAAACAGAGATTTCTCCATTATTATAAAGGGGCTTTTGTTAACACTGTAGCAGACTGTAATTATTTTGTGATACAGTATATGATTGAATCATGTACACTTATTGGGTATAGATATTGGATAAAATGAAAATAAAAAATATTGGATAATGACACTGATAACAGTTATTTTAAAGCACTATACAGTATAAGGTAACAAAGCATCAATTGTCTCCAGCATAACCTAAAATTTCCCCTGCTACAGTCTTCTCTTCCCCTCTATTTGGGTGTGTTTACATTTCCATTTGACCTCCCCCCACCCAAACTCCATTATAATGATGATAGCCCATACTGTAATTCCTGATTTTTTCACTGTACTGTTATGTTCACTGTTTTCACTGTCACTTCTGTACCGTGAACTTATCATTGCCGTTATCAAATCATTTGTGTTTTGCCCCTTCTCTGCACTTGCCACCACCGTGAAGATAAAATTCCGTGAACATGTCCATTTTCTTCAGACCGTGAAATTTTGCTACCGTGAACACAAAGTGAATTACTATTACTGCCTCTTTAGACTTCAGCGTTGGTACATACATATACCTCATAAATATTTCAAGCTCATACTTTTCCTGGGGCGACTTAACAGGCAAAATGGGAAGGTTACTGTTTCTCACTCATGTGGTTGGGACAGTTCGACAGCTGGACACAGTAGTTGGTGGAATTTATATCTGTATCAGTGGTAAATGATACGAGTGATAATCTTATCGACACACCGTCCCATGGTGATAATGCTAAGTGTCAGGAATGACGAGCATTTTGACACAACCACAAACCCAGTAGATAAATCTGTAGGGGACTGGATTGTAGTGTAAAAGGAAAAAGGATGAAAAATTAAACATGTAGCCCCAGGTTTTTATAAGAAAAGGGAAAATTTGAATCATCCTAAAGATCCAAGATTCTGATGTCCATTGTTTATGCAGTCTAGGAGTTTCTATCATATATATACATGTATAATGTATACGCATCTATAAGCATTCTCTACACCCCACCCCCATAAATAACTAGTTTTGGAGATACAGAAGTATCTCTAGCCAGGCCATAGCCAGGCCATAGCCCCTAGCAACTGTTCTTCATCTAAAACCAACATCCACCAGCCCCTAAGCGTACAAATTCCCCACATGCCGGGTGTCTACATCACCTAAACAAATCCCTTCATGTACACCATTTGCTGGTAGGCGTTGGCAGCTCAAAGCCCAGCTGTGCATGATTTACAAGATTCCCTTTAAAAATGCAGAAAAATTTCCTGTTATTGATTCAGATATCTCTGTTTTGTAATCTGATATACACGACCACATTATAATAGAGTCAATATCAATGGCATTAATGGTATTTGAGGAGGTCATCAAAGCAATGATGTCAACCATATACAGTGAGTGAGATAGTACAGCCTAACATGGCAGGTGACATGCAAAAATGTACTGCCGACATACACCAGATAACGTCTTATGTCATTTAAACCAATTAAGAGTACTAAGAATGCTTTCAAAACTGTTCAACAGTCAGAAAGATAAGAGACAGTAGCTTTACCTTCAACAGAAGACACCACCACCACCTGTGTCCTATTAGTATTAGCAGTGCTCCACACTGAAAAATCTACCATCCTGTCTACCATGATCAGAAAGTCATGCCAATGGGACAGTTTCATGGCACTAAAATCACTAAAATCCCCATAGGGCCCTTGTATCTGGGAAACATCCAAACTACAGACTCTGAGTCAATTTTTGCCAGACAACAAAGCCTAAGGACCAGGGTGACTGGCACTTAGATATCCTAGATGGGATCCTGTACACTGAGTCATCCTCTTCCTGTGTGATAAGAGGGCCAACTTCCCTCCCACATGGCGGACAGACAGTTCTGAGAGGCTGCCACTCCCCTGTTCCTGAATCCTGGCACATGTGTACCTGACCTACATAAAGTTATATTGGTACAATGGTAGGACTGCGGCCAACTTGCAGCATGTAAGTGTTGGGGGGGGGGGGGGGGGGGGAAACTTGACCTTGGGCCAACACCCACTAGATTAACAATCTGGTCCCCAACCTCTTGCACTAGTTACAGCAACATTATATTGCATACAAATATGAAATCATGAGTCGGAGATTATATGGCTATGTTTTGTAATACCCATATCTGCACATCTACAGATAAATGTACATGTACATCTCAATTTTATGATAGCATTGACAGGCTTTAAAATACGTGTATAGCAGTGTAGCAGGCGTGGACAAGGTTGTATACATAAATATACTTGGGGCTATTTTTCTGGCTTTTAGAGTTGACAGAGATTCAATTATAAAATTACAATGCTTTATTTCAGATAACTCAATGTACAAATGTACAAATTGTTAAAGGCTTAGATTTTAGGAATCTAGAACAAACAACTCCCCAATTTATCCAAATATGAATATACATATGGTCCTATGCATCTGACGAATATAACACTACCTTTTTAATTAGTGGTATATTCCTTGTGGGTCAAGGTCAGCACGTCGGCAGAACGTACTGCACCTGCGCGAAACTTGTAATGTATTGTGCATAGCACTTTGGCAGAACGTCTCATATAAGGTTGTATTAGAGCATATAAGGTTGACAGCCTGTCTGTAGTTTTCTGATGTTGTATAGGAAAAGATATCGTCTGCAACAGGCAAAATTTTGATGCAACGTTGACCAAACATCCAACGAAAAACGTGAAAAATCGGGGTTTTGCACTCTGCCGACGTGCTGTCAAGGTCAGGTCGTGATGGCTGGCTTGAGATCCTGACCCTAACTGGAAAAAATGTGGCACCACAACTTAAACCATATGTAACTTTTCTTCTGATGTCCTTTGAATCTGGGGAGGGATAGGAAGGAACCATTCAAGTTGTAAGGCTTTAAGCACATTGGCAGACATGTCTGGGAAAAATATATATGTATATAACAAATTTGCAGATGTTTGTTGCTCTTTGGTAACATTTACAGATTGTACATTGCTAGCACAATGTACTTGTAATATAAACCTGGACCCTAGCCTTGCTGTGGTAACAATGACAGATCGTTAGGTGCTAATTACAGTGTATTCATCTTCTCTAGAAAATACATTACACAAAGGAGGGACATTTAAATGCATATAGTCAGAATGAACATGCATACATTATTCAATACAGTGAAAAGCAAAAGGAACATTACACATTGTTAGCCTTCTAATTGAGCAAAAATGGCACAAATAATACAACCAGCAAATGTAATGTGCATGCAAATTTCATGATGTCTACATATATGAGTTACAAATTGGTACAAAAAAATTAGTAAATGTTCAGACATATGCTATGATGATGGCCATAACAATATTTAGCCAGTGTCACGTTGATTTGATTCTCAGAGGACAAACTTAATGTTTCAAACTTGATAAAGAAACAATCATCTGCAAATACAGCTCAATTTTGTTTCCATTCTAGGAAATGACTTTGGTTGGAAAATATTTTCAAAACATCATTTATGCTAAGCCTTTTCAAAGCTTCTAACATTGAAAGGTGTGAGTCATACTTTTTGGTGGCTAGGTCATAATGTCACCAAGTCCCATGAGAATTTCACCTGTTCTGTACAGGTGTATATATGCAAATTAAGGTGTGCATCATAAAAGCAAACTAGACTGCCAAAAACAAAGGTCTATTTGGTCATACTAAGGAGGTTCGATAGGAATGAACCTACATTATCAAAGTCAATGCTATGAATAGTAAAGAGTATTTTGAGAGTGTGTAATTTGTAGGCCCTACTTGAGATGTGGGTCACTAGGTGTATTTTTTGGTTGTACTCAAACAGTAAATTAAAACTGTTGCCACAAAGAGCTGGGTCAGAATTCAAGATACCAAACGTAAACCCAACACCAAATCCTTTGAGTTGGAAGTAATAAGAGACACTGGTGAGGTCCAAGATGGGGTAACGTTATAAATAACCTTTTTTGTTTTAATTTTTAAATCTCTAAGTCTAGGCATTTTCAACGTTTTCGTTGTGTCATAACGATAGCACAATAGAGTGGAACCGGACATGAATTTTCCCTTCTGTTTCTGTATAAACAGACAGCTCATCAGTCAGTATTATCTTGTCCGAGCGATCAAACTGTCATCCACCTTTGCTGTCAATCATTCTGCTACCCCATGCCAGCCCCAATTCCTTATGGTCCGACATGAGGCATTTCGTTGCTTTCTGTGCATTTTATCCACCCTGTACTTCATATCGTGAAAGAAATGGAAGAAAATTACGAAATGATATTCCAGTTGACTGATTTGAAGGCAAAACGCGAGCCCACGGCGATCTAAAACGACCAGGCCCCCGTCCACTTTACGCCATCAAAACAAAAACGCTACCTGAGGAAAAATTTCAGACGACGCGAAGATTTTCCCGCCCTTTCTGAGGGAACTTTCCTCAGATATCCCTTCTACATCTGCTCAAACTACACCTACCCATGTTGTAGATAATAATGCACCGTTACAAAAAGCCCCGAGGCAAAACTTACCGGTACATGAAAGGAAAAAGCCGTTTGCCTGAACGACGGCCGCTTTGCAGGAACCGCCATTTTTTCGTCTGACGAGGTTAAAGTTCAAGCTGAGGGTCGCTAAGGAGTGACAGACGCCGTAGGTTGGGTTTCGCCAAGACGTGATTTGAAGGACAGTAAGCAAGCAAAATACATTAATTTTGTTTACAGAGGCTACGATAGGAAGCACATGTCTTATTCACTCAAATTTGCTCTTTCCTTTCTATTGAATGATCCGTAATTTCGAGTCTAGAGAGGGTCAGAGAGTTTATAACTAACGTTAATTACATTGTTACTTGTACTTTTTCAGTTTCCCCATTTCAATGGTATCGTCGCAATATTACAAGGTCAATTGCACTGTTGCATTTGCTTTGCCCTTGGTTTCATTAAAAAAATAGTTTCTCTTTGATTTCATCAGAGTTAATGTATTGATACTAGTCTTCAAGTTAGTACAATTACGAATTGTAGATCTTTTAAATTTAAAGCGAAACGGCAAGGTTAAAAGTAACTATTAAAAAGATAGCACTACGACTAAATCTAAGATGACAAGACTGGATGCTACTTTGAAAATCAGCAACATTAATTTCAGAATTAATTAGATGAATGGAAACAATACAATCATTGAATGCATGCGCATTTCTGACAAAAATAAATGGTATTTGTTACTTCAGTGTAAAACTTTAAGGTTTAATTTTGCAACAGGAAATACTTCTTTCATAGAAAAGTGAAACATCACCTATAAAAACGCTATGTTCAAAATACAAGTCTAAAGTTGCTTTGCTTTTGTGTTTCTTTATTCTGGATCAGTGTTATAACGTTGGCAGTGCCTTCCACCTTTCAGACTTGGCGTCTCCACGTTGGAATTTACTATGGCAGTGTAAACTGAGAAGAAGACATAGCTAAATACAGACTGTAAATAGCTTGTCGGGAGGTCTGGCGGAATCCAGAATACGTGAACCTGACTTGACCAGCAGTGGATAAAGAGGACTGGTGCATAGACGGGTACTTCCAGCGACTTAGCACGCCGGTCGCTCGGTCAAAATACGCCAAAACACAAGTATAGCGGCCGTGGCACGTTCTGATCCAAGGGTCCCCCAATAAAAACGGCCGTGATGAAAAAAAACAACAACAAAAAAACCGTGATGGACTGATATGTAACGTTACTGTATGAGAAACTAACTGCAAGTTCACATATTCAATTGTTCAATGGAACATTCATAAATTTTCTCCTATAAGGCAAGCTATTCAGAAAAAAAGACGTCAACGTCACCTGTGGTGTAGACGACAAATCATTTGAAGAGAGGGATCCTATCGCGCTTAGTGCCCTATTTGTGACTCCTAGCTGTCAAATATCAAGTCTAGCCCATAAATAACGACCCTCTTTTGGATTCACACTGACAATGACAGGTGTATTACTGCTTTGCAGTCCCCGGGGAATTCTGGGAATTATTGCGATTATAAATACTAGTATAGAAACGTACACCGGGCTTTCTTCAATGTTTTCCTCAATTGAAGCTTGTCGAGTAGTAGCCTCTACCAGGCATCAGAAGCGGCTAGATATATAGAGTAGAAATTGGCCAAATAAAAGACAGATAACATGCCAGGGGAGTTAATTGGTCCGCTAAAGGAGTACGGTTTGCGCTGGCCTCTTCCAGGCTTCAGAGGTGACTAGATAGAGTAGAAATTGGCCAAATAGACAGATAGTATGCCAGGGGAGTTGGTCCGGCAAAGGAGTACAGTTTGCTATTATAAATCTCCAAGCAGATCTTTCGGTGGCAAATGGTAACTGTCTTGCAAATGGTTACTGTCTTTGCAGCCACCGAAAGATCTGCTTGGAGATTACAGTTTGCCGCTGTACTCCTTAGTGTACTCCTTTAGCGCGCGGACCAACTCCTCTGGTTATCTACCAATTTCTACTCGATCTTTCCAACCGCCTAAGAATCCTCACAGAGGCTATTCGATAACTAATCGACCTCTGAGACCCATGCATGACTCCACATGAGTTTCACAACAGAGCGTTCACCAGAAAAACTCAACGGGGTCAATCGACCCACATAGTAGGGAGAAAGATTTCCGATAAAGCCAGTGTGATCTCACAAGGTCAAGTCAACCCCACCCGTCTGGCGTTTGCTACAATATTTATAATATGAGATGTGACAAGCGTTAGAACATACCTTTCTGATGTTGCTAACTTGTGAAATAGTACAGTGCACCCTCTTAACACCTGAAATTATCTGTTGTCTATCCTCAAATTGCATCAGACAACAGAATTTTAAGCCATCTGAACAATATGCCAAAAATATGTTAGCATTCCCCGCAGCTTCCTTAGTCTTCCTTGTCTCATATGAAACATTGCCAAATCTGGAAAGAGTTCTCTCAAACTGAACATGCGATGAAGATTTTGTCGCTTCTCTAAAATGATGTATAACGTTACGTTTTCCAGTGACTTTCTATAATTTCTTCCGCGACTTTTTTTGTTGGGAATCATATGCATATAACGTTCTCTTTTCATGTTTCAAGACCGATCGGTATGCCATATTTGGTAATACATGTGGTAATGATTCGATAAAGGAGGAAACTCAATTTCCTCGCTACATTCTGTCTGCAAAGTATCGTGTGATCTTATCACCTGACTCACCATGCCCTTTTTCAGACGTGAGCCTCCTACAAATTCAATTATGCTGATCGATTGTAGTGTTTATCCAACTGGGAACACGGAAATAGTAACGGAGACGGATCGTCTCCTAGTCCTTTTTGACTCCGTGAATAATTATTTTGGTCAGCGAGTAATAACAACGGTTATGGTGACTACGCGTGCGTCAACAAGAAAGAGAAAATCCAGTTGCAGTACCTTGGAGAGTCGCTAGTGGGCTCACAATTCAACCGTCTCTTTATTTTGCCAACACCTTCCAACATAACAACCATCCATCCACTGCTTCGCGAGCTATGATGTTCACCAACAAACAAATAGACACACATGCCCGAAAACATAACCTTTTTAATAGGTAAAAGGAAAATTAAGGCAATGAGAATGATCTTGAGGTAATGAGTAAATCCAAGTATTTCCCATACTGGAATCAAAAGTATTTTCCTCTAAGAAGAATTTTATACTGTGTCGTTTTTTGAACTTGAGTAAAGGCGAATATCTTTATGCATAGGTTATGCAAGTCAGGACATATCATTTTCATAATTGCTGAGAACTTGAATGCTATAATAGCCTTCTCTTATGATAGGACTGGCATACGTTCTGCCGGGCAAGTACTAGCTAGGTTCAAAATTTCAAATTGTGTAATTTGGGTTGAGAAGATCATGAAAGGATTGTGTGACATATTATGATGTTAATCTCGCTTAGGTTGAGGTCAGGGCTTTAGCCAGCGCCCGTTTTACCGTCAATTGACGGTATTTTGTTGCGTCGGACGGTAAAAATTTAAGTGCTTACCGTCAACCTTGACGGTCAAAAATCGTGGGCTATGACATAGAAAAAGTCTGGCAAATTTGAATAAGCCGCGCCCGATCCACGGCGCGGCGTCATTCCCAAGCGCGCGGCGTCATTTCCAAGCGCGCGGCGTCTTTGAACCGGCGGGAAACCTGACTTCTGGGAACATGCCGACGCCGGTTGATTCGGTTCTATTGTTCAATGTTGCTGTCTGTCAAAACAACATGTGCTAACGGCCACATAGAAATAAAATAAAACAATGGCTCGACTCAGACACACGCAAGTAAGTGTACATGACAATAAGATAGATAAACAACGTGTGAGAACATGACCTTTCAACCCAGAATGACGTGTACGTGTTGTTGTTTTGCCGCTGGCCGCCATCTTGTTTCAAAGACGCAAAGTGCGCAAAGTGAGTTTTTACGTTGACTTGGGCGGTATTTAGAGTCCCTTTTTATTTCGTAATACATCTCTTGACCTGGTATAAACTAAGCTTTAAACGACGATATAGGTGATTGTGGAGACCGTGGATCTTATTATTAGAATTGTAAAAATATTTCTTACCTCGAATTTGTCGATGAAGTTGTGGCATGAAGTCTTGTAGTCCGCTCGCCGACTTGCCGTCATCAGGATCTTATTATCTTTGTAAATTATTTCTTACCTCGAATTTTTCGATGAAGTTGTGGCATGAAGTCTTCTAGTCAGATCGCCGATGTGCCGTCATCCCAGTAGAATATAGTGCGAAGTTGCAAAGACTAGCAAATTGTTATAAATGTCATTGAAGGAGACGCAGACTCTCAGAAAGTGAAAATGTCTTTTAATTGTGTGGTAGTTTTTATCTGATGATTGTAATACCATTAGGAATAGAGTTGTGTTTCTTTTTAACTAATAAACTTTCAGAAGAAATAATTTGCTTTATTTGTGCGTGCGTGTTGTTTGTAATTGTCGCGTGCGTGTGAAATATGCATGAAGTGTGCGGGAGGGCGTGATGCCGATCATTGGATCGCGAAAGTTAAGTAATCGCGAATTGGGTTGACCTGGGGTGGACGGTGAAAAATTTTGAGCTGGCTAAAGCCCTGGTTGAGGTTAACATCTTCATACATACATGAATTATACAAATTAGGTAACCATGGATCAATCGGTGTCATCATGGTCTTTTTAATTACCACCGTTATTGCCCGAGCAAGGACTCTCTTCAACCTCAACCTCAACTTTGATTTTTTTAACCTCCTTAAACTTGGTCCGAGCAAGGAATAGCCTCTAACAGGCCTAGGCTTCTGGAAAGAGTAGAAATTGGCCAAATAGAGATATAACACAGGGCCTGCATGGGGGGTAGTGATTACGAATTACGAATTACGCAAAATTTTCACCGCCGATAACGAATTACGTTAAATTCTCACCGCCGATAACGAATTACGTTAAATTCTCAGAGCTGATTACGCCTTTACGCTTTTTTTTACAAATGTACTATTACGAATTACGTTGATTTTTGGGACGTCTGCCTACGAATTACGGCGACTAAAAAGCCCTGATTACGCCTTACGAAAAAGGGCATGCAGGCCCCCATAACATGCCAGGGGAGTTGGTCCGCTAGAGAGTACATCTTGCCGCTCCCAAAATGTATCCTCTCTGGTCGGCTAACTCCCTGGTATACTATTCCCTTTATTTTGGCCAATTTCTACTATTTTTCCAGCGATCCGCGTTGCCTGATAGAGGTTAGCAAGGACGTCTGCCATCTCTGGTGGCCAGTTTCCGCCAGGTGTCGCTTCAGCTCAGTTGTTTTTTTATTACCTCATGACGTCATCTCCCACTGCGCATGCCCGCTGCTAACATTTCCCTCGCGCCTCCACCATTTTGTGAATGCCCTGGCAAACATGTCGCGATACAGCCGACCTCCTAACACCTCTCTCTACGTCCGGAATGTGCCCGACGGCACCAGGTAATGACACTTATTACGTAGACAACAACACAGGGAACCTATTGGGAAAGTTTGGCTAGCGTATCTTGTGTTAAGTGCGAGATTTTCATGTTCGAAACCATGTGCCCAAAATGGCGCGCCTACCCCTTTGTCTTCTATCCCAAGAAGACGATTTATATAGACTATGGTTAGTTCACTGTTATGACAATTACAGGTCGATATGTGGTAAATATACTAGATTTTACGTCAGAAAATAGTGCCAGAAACATATTCTGACGGAAACGATGCTTGTTTATGGGTTTTTATGGCATCTTAAATGGGGTAGAAAGGAAAGAATGTCCGAGGAATTTGAAACGTGGCTAGCATGTACCATAAGTGGGGGTGACCCTCCTGTCGTTGACCCAGAAAATCACAGCCACATGCACGTTTGTAAAATGGGATCAAATAAGCCTAGTTTCGTGGGCATTCGTAATTTGAACTCAAATGTAAGGTAGGAAAAAAAATACAAAACTAATTTTAGATGGTAGTGTGTATGGCAAGAAACAAAAGCTTGTTTTATTTTCGCCCGCACCCACCAACCATTCAAAAACATTTTATTTGCTTGTTCTGTATTCTTATTGATTTCGAAATTAGAATTGGATGGGGAGTTAAAGTAGTAAAGTAAATTTTTTATGAAAGCATGTTTTTCTCCCCTTTCCCCACCTTCAGTACATGTCCCAGGACTGTTTGTGATATTCATGCAGGGCTTGAAAATTATCCTTTTTTCTGTTACCTGCAAATATTCCAGTTGTTTGGACTCAGGAATTTTACCTGCAAATTTTATTCGGAAGATCTTGCCACAAATACCCAAGTTGCCCCTATAATAATATTATAGCATTAATAGTATTATAGCATTCTCAGTCATAATATTGTGCATAGAATTGTAAGTCATGGATGGTGTTTTTTTGCAAAGCTCTAACTCTAAAGCATCAAATTGTGTTCAATCATATGGGGCAATTATGAATTGCAACTCCCTTTAGTGGTATTCAAGCAATGCACATTACAGTACACATCTACACAGCAAAGTTGTGATTCACCATTCCCAGTTTGAATATTAAAAAAAAAAGAATTGCAAGTCGTTAACATTTTTATTTGCAGGTTTCAGGTGGGTATTTCGAGTCCTGGTTAGATATGCACAGGTCAGGTCTTAGTAGATATTGTACTTTTAAGTCATTACTCAGTGTACGAAATACTTTTTTGAGCCAGGTTGCCCAGTGGCAACCTAGGATGAAAGCTAGGTTGCCCATCAAAATTCCAGGTTGCCCCAAATTTAAACTCTTCTACATTATGATTAACTTTGTTAGAATGCAATGTGCATTTATACATTTCTGACACAGAGCTGTTTCCCCTTACCTTAAGTGATGAGCTCTTCCATGGGAACTTTTGTCAATAAACAGTTCCCAATGGAAGAAAGGGGCATCCTTACCACAAAATTTAGGTAGTGCACTGAGCTACCTGGGTGTAAAAATAGGTTGCACCAGGCAAAATATGGTTGCACAGTGCAACTGGGCAACCTAGTATTTTGCACACTGTTGCTGTATGGATGGAAGAAGTACTCCCTTTCTTCATTCTTGCCCTAGACCGGACGAACTGCGTTCGTTATTTGGAAAATACGGACCCATAGTAGATGTGTACATTCCCTTGGATCACCATACACGGCACCCAAGGGGCTTTGCATATGTGCAATATCCTTTCTTAGTGCTGAACTGTAGACACAATGTATGCTTACATATGTCTTATGTTCTTTGCTAAGAAGCACCATTGAGTTTAATTTTTCAGGCTATGAATGAATACCTATTACTACATGTAGGTTGTAATAGATCATGATCAAAACTTACATTTGGATATTGCCCAATTGTTTCAGAGCCAGTTACACAGAAAAACTTTAAAACTGTTGATAACCCCATTGCCTATGTACATGTCGGGTCTTTGTAATTGTTTTGCTTTCATCACCGTTTGGAAGAAATGTGCCTTTTTCATTCCCACCCTAGACCCGACGAAGTGCGTTCCCTATTTGGAAAGTACGGACCCATTGTAGACGTGTACATTCCCTTGGATCACTTTACGCGTCACTCCAGGGGCTTTGCATATGTCCAATATCCTTTTTTCTTAGTGCTGAAATGTAAACAAAATGTACGCTTACATATGTCTTATGTTCTTTGCTAAGAAGCACCGTTGAGTTTTCATTTTCAGGCTATGAATGAATATGAACTTAACTGTCATATGTATAGTTTCCATTATGAATGTAATAGAGCATGATCAAAACTTAAATTTGGATATTGCCCAATTGTTTCAGAAAAAGGCTTTTAGCTAGGGGGGTGTCCAGGTGTCTTTTGGACACCCTGTATTGAAAATAATGAGAAATTGGACACCCTACTTTTTGGTAGGACACCCTAAAGACACCCTATTTTTTTCCACTCCCAACCTCTGCCATGCCCTCAATTGCCTCCCTTCAGCCTCACTATAAATACGAAAATGAAGTAACAAATGAAAAAAAACTGGCTGTATTCCTCAAAATTTCCACCTCAAGTGTTTGATGATGAGAGCATTACAAATTTAAAAAAAAAACTTTAAAAGCCCCCCTAAAAAGCTTGTACCTTATAGCATACAATAAAAAAATGGACACCCAACAAAAAAATCCTAGCTAAAAGCCTGACATCATTGCATATGTACATGTCGGGTCTTTGTAGTTGTTTTGCTTTCATCGCCGTTTGGAAGAAAAACAGTGCCTTTTTCATTCCCGCCCTAGACCGGACGAAGTGCGTTCCCTATTTGGAAAGTACGGACCCATTGTAGACGTGTACATTCCCTTGGATCACTTTACACGTCTCCCCAGAGGCTTTGCATATGTCCAATATCCTTTGCTAAGCTTGTACAAATGAAATTGCACATATTTTGTTCTTTGCTGAAAAATAATCATGTATGTCGCGTTTCATTTTCAGGCTGAGTTTCAATAAGTTTCGGTAGAATGACCATGTTTGAAGAAAACTAATGTTTATTAACTGTAGATACATGTAAGGTGTACCATACATATTGATTAAAGGGCTTTCCAGTCTGGAAATCCTCTGTGTAAAGTTGAAAAGTTGAAGAAAACATCTTGGACAACTTCGGAAGTTCCTCTTGACATCACATGGAGACGACCATGGAGTTACATGAGACGACTTTTGGAAGAACATGACAACAAATTATAGATTCGGCCATCAAAATTTGTTTCAGACTGCATCTTGAAAATGATCAAAACATAAAGTGCTGTTTTATTTGTTTGTTTTACTAACAAAGTAATAGTAGACTGATGAAAAGTTTGTTGGTACCAAAAGTGCTTATAAGCTGTGAACAAGACTTTTTTTCAGCTCATCAAGAAGAGAACTCTTTAGTGCTAGTAATAGTTAGTTAAAATCACTTTACACAATTTTGTACTAACTCAGTTTGCCTTTTGGTTCTCTTTGTTATACCAGAAGCCAGTGTCAAGCATTTGGGCAAGCTAAAGCCAAAAGAAAAGCAAGCTACAAAATAACCTAACTACCAAGTATGCTAGCCTGGGTGAAGCCACTAAAGCAAGCTTCACAAGCAACCTAAAGGTCTCTGAGGTTCCTCCGCTGACATCCAAGCAAGTCTTGCAAAGGTTTTCGGCCACTTTGCTAAGGTCCAAGCAAGCCATGATCTTCGCTTTACATCTCAAGTTTGAATTGGACCCAAATCCATAATGGTCAAGGGCAAGGTAAGGGGGCAAGGCTCAAGCAATACCAAAGGACTACAAGCAAGCGAAGGCATGGCTGGTGAAAGGGCGAGGGCAAGGCAAAGCCAAAAGGCAAGCAAGGCAAGGCAAGGCAAAGTCAAGTCTAATACCAAGGGTCCACGTTTCCACTCTGACAACAAGGTGGGGGTGAAAGCTCTAGTGAAAATTCCGCAGCAATTTCTTTTGTTTCCGTATCCAATCACCGTGTGAAAAGTCAACCTTTTTTCCTTCTTACTCCCTTCAAGTATAAAATCTCGACAATATGACAATACTTGTAGAAAGTATTTTATTTTCCTCTTGAACTTGATTTCTAAATTTTGACTGATGATACAGCTTTTTGATTAAGTTGAAGTTGTAACAAGACACTTAAAAATGTATTTGCATGCTCTGTACAAATTGAAATATAGTGTCAGTTGCATGATTTAGGAGAGATCTTGATAGCTTTTTAGATTCAAAATCAGTAACAGTTATTACCAATTATTATTATCGCAAACAGTTTTCACTAACATGGAAAGAAAACATCAGTACCAAGGAAAGGTGAAAATGTGTTGCCTATTTTGTATACTAATGAGAAAGGCATTCACTCTGTACAGTAATTGGTTAAGTTCCAAATGTCAGAAACCCCTTAACCAACTAACGTTTGAAGATGTCAGGGACGCTGAGGACGCCATGTACGGACTGGACCGATCTCGCTTCTACGGACGAGAGCTGGAAATCCAGTTTGCTGAGGGGGACCGCAAGAGTAAGTATCTCTGTCACCATTCCAAGTTCCAACTGAAACAGTGTAATGTAAGTGATATGAGTCAACAGGCAAAGCTATGACTGAAATGCTTGCATTTGTATTGATGTGTTTAAGATGTTGTTTGCCAGAAAAAACAGGCTACATGTATATCATTTTAGTACTGGTATTCTGTATCTTTTAAAGCCAGTATAACCGCCCTTTGGCATAACACACCAGCTTCGCAGGCACGCGGCGCAGCGGCAGCTGGCTACATTACACCAAACGACATGTTGCACCGAACCTCTGAACGTCTAACTCTAAAAATTGTATTGATGTACTACATGGAACAATCATGTACACTAACACTAACAGAGTTTGTTGAGACCTGGGAATACATTAGACCCAACAGCCCACCCCCCGAACAGCACGTCGGCAGAACGTACTGTGCCTACGCAAAACCCTGATTTTCCCCGTTTTTCGTTGGATGTTTGGTCAACATTGCATCAAAATTTTGCCTGTTGCAGACGATATCTTTTCCTATACAACATCTGAAAACTACAGACAGGCTGTCAACCTTATATGCTCTAATACAACCTTATATGAGACGTTCTGCCAAAGTGCTATATATGCACAATGCATTACGGGTTTCGCGCAGGTGCAGTACGTTCTGCCGACGTGCTCTAGTATTACCTTCTATTGAATGATGACTATCTTATTTTTGTCTACAGCACCATCCCAAATGAGAGCCAAGGAACGTCGGGATTCACCCCCAAGTCGTCGCCACGGTCACGGCGGTCGCTACGACGACCGAGACCGGCGTGATCGACGGAGAAGCCGCAGCCCTTACGAACGCGAGAGGCGTCGCAGCCGTAGCCGCAGCCCGTACTACAGCAGCAGCAGTCGACGCAGTCGCAGCAGGAGCAATGAGAGGTGAGAGACTATTTATGTTTACCTTCGCAGCAGGAAAACATGCTGTTTTTGCTGTTCCATCTTCCTTTTCAATCAAGTAACAACAATGATCTGGACAAGACAGCTGTCACCATGGTAACTAGTGTTGAATCTTAGAATAATTTCTATATTATTGCAGATTTTAACCGTCACCGGATTTGGTCGTTTCCTACCCTACCATCTTCTTGCAAGCTAATTCATGGGAAAAAAATCATAGGTAGCACATTCTTGTCAACCTTGTCAACACTGAACCTTCTCCTGCTGCCTACTCTGTAACCAGTACAAATTTTGTGCCAAAAGGCAACTCCAGCAGGGAGAGGGTTACCAAGTGCCCTTGTAACACTTGTTCCACCCACAGGCTGAAGAACCAGTGCAGTGTAGACTAGTCTGTAATGCCAACCTTTGCTGGCCTAGTCCCTGAGTTAAGCGGTAGTGTTCTCTTCCAGGCATTACTACTCGCGCGGGGACAGCCCCTACTACGGTCGGCGCAGTCGAAGCAGGTCGCACGACGGGTACAGGTTGGTATAGAACCGTTGGCTCATGCAACTGTTGTTTCTGACTAACAGAACTGTGGCGGCGGTGCCATGAAGCTGGGGGAGGTAAGAAGTGTTGTCAGATATATCCACAGGCAGTGTTTGTTGTGTGTGACTTGCTGGCTGCAGAAAAGCTACATTGCCTTTTATTTATGGGCTGAGAAATGTCCTCGGTAACACCAAATGAAACGGTATGTAAATGTTTGTTCCTTTGTTGCCAGGCGTCGCAGTGGAGGCGGCACCAGTACCAGTCGTCGCCGAAAGTCGTACAGTCGCTCCAGATCCCGTTCTCGCAGCCCTCGTGCACGTAGGGAGCCTTCCCCAAGGTCAGCCTCTTTTTTTTTTTTACTTCTGGGTATGGAAGTATTGTTTTGGGTGGCTGAGCTGTGGGTTTGTGTATCTGTTTGGACAGAGTATGTTAATAGGGTGAGCTGAAGATTGGCAGATGGAATGACAGTAGATCACAAGGTCAGACACAGGAAATAGGGTGAACTTGAAGGTCACAAAAACCTAAAATGCTTCTGGGGAATCTGAAATCTCTGATTTCTTGTTCATGTTGTGTGCACCCAAATATGTAACTATGTTGATCTTCAATATATGCTCAGTAATAAAAGCTGTCCTGTTTCTGTATCTTGTTCAATTTTAAGATTGAAATTCTGCTATCTTTTTAACAGAAAAGTTTCAAATCATTATACAGGAACTTGATATGTTGATATGTGAAGTCTCTGAAAAGGGTAGAGGTTTCTTCTGTCATCATGATACAAGAGAAAATTGTTTGTGTTTTTGTAACGTTTGTGTTCAATTTGCCTGTACCAAACTACATGTAGCTCTACCACCTAGAAGTCTTTTGTAATGAGCTCTGCCGCTGCTTTCTTGACTACGGGTAAACCGCCATGTTGTCTGCGTTTAACAGGTCTCGCTCCCCGTCTCCTCAGTACCGAAGCCGGAGCCACACGCCCCGAAGTCGCAGCAGATCCCCCGAGGCGCACTAGACAGTGCCCGCCTCTCTGACAACTCGTCAAAACTAGAAAGAACCCAAGTATCAAAACATAGTGTAGGGGTACTGAGTAAGTTACTGAATTGGTGTATTAATATACCCGTACCACCTGTAGGTAAAGGAGCAATTTTATTAATTGCTTGTGGGCTACATAGTACTATGTCTACTACTATTTTCTGGTTACTTGATTTTTTTTTACTCTGTCTTTTTATAGAGTGGTTAAGGCGCAAGGCAACCCTGGTTGTCCAGCATTTTCTTTGCAACAAAGGCCAGACCAGTGTATATTTTTCCAGAACATTTAGAATTTCACTCAAAACAAATTGTGCAAGTTCACTTTGGTTGAAAGCAATCATAAGATGGCCACACAAGAAAGACCCTAGATCAAAACAAGAATAGTGCTTCCAAGCTACATATGGACTGTATAGTCAGAACTGACAAAGGGTCCATTTTCAGTGTTATTTTCCACAAGCGTTAACCATTTACAGTTTGTAGCTTGACAATGAGGACAAAATGTGTGTGTGTGTTTGATGGCAATGTATGTCATGGAACTAACTACAATGTATCCTTGCTGTTTCCTTAGTATGTGACTAAGAAGGGTGAAAATGTGTACATGTTGCCCTGCCTCAAGGATAAGGATCACACAAGTATTCAGTCTTTGACACAGGTGTTGTCATGTTGATTTTTATATAGCTGAAAAATACTGGGAGGGCAAACCATTGTGACATGAAAAACAACCATGGTCAGCTGCCCCATATTGGGTCAGAGTTTGGCCATTTTCTGTTGCTGTACAGACTGTTGTAGCATCCACATGTACATAGAGGTGGTTCAGACGTAATGCATTACCACGATCCCCTAATACTTAGTTGATTACAGTGCATTCCATTCAACTAGTGGAGAAAGGTGTCTGGTGATGTTCCTTATTGCTTTAAGATTAGAGTGCTAACCAGCAATCTTTGTAGAGAACCACATGCGAAATGTGACTGCAATGTATGAATCTCGATATCAAGAGTAGCAATTTTCTTGCCTGTCAAAAATAAAGTTTTGTGTATTGTTTTATGAAGGGAAGAACAGAAATCATTTTGCCCACCAGCATGCACAGGAGACTGAAGTATAAGTTTTATCAAAAGCTAAACCCCTGAATTTAAGTACAATACACCAAACAAGATTTGTGATGTCACCACTATATTTGTTTGTATATTGTTGGTTGGGAAGGAGGGTTTGGAGTCCAAAGGTTGTTTTTTTTACCATGGTCCGACTACGCATATTTAACACAGCCTGGTAGAGGTGTGCCACAGTGATGTGTAGTGTGGATATACAAAAACAAAAAAACATCAGACCTTAACAGACAGAACTGTTGATGTCAAGATCTTGGTTGTGTCTAATGTAGAATGGTTGTTAGTTTTCACTAATAAAAGATATATAACAGTCAAAGCTTCTTGTATCATGTGTATCCTTGTGAAGTCAATAGAAGTATTGAGGGTGGGGTAGAGTAGGTTTCATGTTTCTGACATCTGAATTCAGACATTTTTAGGTGCATCAGTTACCATGTTGTCAGATATCTGTTGGAGGAAAAGAAAATCGAAGTTAACAATTTCTCAGTGGCAGTATCCATAAGTTACTGATGAAATTTTCTTGTAAAATTACTCCGCTCCTGAGGCGTAGCCAAAACCTATGTTCTACCGTAGCACCCTGTGCAAACAGTCCATTTTACAGGCACTTGTTGCAGAATCACGGGCAAAGAGTGGAGCAGAACAGGCACTAAACCTGGCTGCATAGGGCCCCTGGGGATCAGGTGTTCTCTCACCTTTCACATAGCGGCATCCAAGCATAGCGACAAAGAAACAGCTAGATTGAAGAGTTGAAACGTTTCCTAATTATACATCCCTGGAGGGCAAATCATCGAAATAAGGTAGTGGATAATAGGCACAACCTAGATGCCAGAAACGTTGTTCTTGTTGCCCAGCAGCCAAATGAAATTGTGACTACGAGAACACCGTGTACTGTGTCATAATAGAAAGGTAAGCGTAGCCCATTCGGGAACATGGCATTTCTCTTGTATAAGTATTGATTGAATCCCGGACTTCATCCAGGGTCAGTTTAAGGCTGTATGCAGATTTTTAGTTGTGCTAATCGTGAATTTCCCACAAAACAATCCCCTGTGGATATGGCCTTTATGATATTATATACATGATGTACCTGTAGTTCCTTGTTGCTATAGCTGTTATGCATATATGTCAGTAGTAGCGAGCCACGGTACCATGGATTGGCGTAAATTTTGGGTCTGGCCAAAAGATTTTCTTCAAGGAGGGAGCATGTGTGTGGGTTCACGTCAAGGAACGAAACCACTAATCAGGGCTCTGGTGTGCTGCATGAATAATTTAGTGTGCATAGAATCAGTTCACGTTATACTTTGTTTCCTTGTGTGTGTTTTAAAAAGCACTGTGTTTTAAAAAGCAACACGGCGCATACCTCAACCCAAAAGGCTCGAGTACTTCACGCGGAAATTGAATGACTTATAACGGTGCTTCATTGCAACACTTAAAACCACGGAGCCACGGTTCTATGGTAACAGACAAACATTAACTAGTATGTAAGGGCGACCTATAAATACCTTATGTACACACGAGCGGCCTGCAGAAAAAACAACATGGTCTCACATCGTGTTTTTGAACATGGTCTCACATCGTGTTTTTGAGACAGCAAACTAGACTAACCTGGTTGCTTTGGACAACCAATACCAGACGGACCTGGCATTAATGGTTGCTATGGACAACTTATTCCAGACTAACAAGACATCAATTTCATTGGTTGCTCGTTAGGCAACCAATCCCAGACATACTAATAGCAAGTGGCATGGAGGGGCTGGTCACCATATGTATGGATGTATTTAAGTAAGAATAAACAGAGCAGTAGTTTGTTAATTTGTTGGGCTAGACCACGTGAAGGTAAATATTACGTATTCGCTTTGCAAATGGTACCTTTCAACAAGGATGTATACATATAATGTACGTAATTCGATTTGCCTTCACAGTGAATTCTGAAACGTACGCGTGACTAAAGCAGGGCAAAGGCCACAGCATGGGGACCTGCGCCAGTGTCACAGCTGGACAGGCACTCCCTCTAGCGGACAGACCCAAAGTGTACCAAGAGGGAGAGGCAACAGCCGTCTTCGTGCGACCTTCGCCGTCGCAAACCACTACGACGAAGAAAGTAACACTTGAACTTAAAGACGCGACTCCTCAGAACCTGAGAAAAGTCTTCAAGTTGGATTTCTATCCCGAGGTTCTGACCAACAAGGCCACAAATGTGACCAAAATCCACCAGGGTCCCCCTAGCGACTCCTTCTGGAACTTGGAAGCGAACGCGGAATACGAAGTAGAGGGAGAGGACGAAAATGAAGGTATATCTGTAACTTACAATTTTGTAAGATTAGTATGAAAGTAATCTCCAAGCAGATCTTTTGGTGGCTGCAGTAAGAAATTGGCAAGACGGTATCAAATTGGCAAGATACCAGTACAAGAATGTCAGATAAAAACGCCTAAAAACACGTCAAGCCGAAACCTAAACCTCTGCTTGGAGAGTAGCACGAAAGCTCGTTTGTATCCATAGAAATCATATCTGTGCAGACTCTCGGGTACCTTTGACCCACTTGTGACGTCACGTTTCCGTAAAGTCACGTGCCAGGAGTGAGTGGGTCATGAATACCCGACGAGGACCTAAACGACGGTTGAACGTTTAGAACACGCAAATAAATACAACCTTGTTAAATGTACTCTGGACCAACCCACTCAAGTTTGCGAAGAGAAAAATAAACTTTATGATTTTATATCAATGTTTGACGACATGATTCTTTTTTGACAAAATATCTAACCATACACACAACGAATGACATTGCTCTGGGGAGCTTTCGAGACGCAACTCTGTCTCTTCATCAGCCCAGTGAAGCTTTTTGCTGCCCAAATACGTGTTATAACGTTTGTTACGAATTAAGATATCTTTAACCTTTACCCACTAACAGATCTGTACAGTATGGAGACCACCCAGAGACCGACTATGAGTTCCGGGGATGTCCAGAGGGCCCTGATATGCTGCCAGGCCGTGTATTTGACCGATGTCCCGGACACGGACGCTGTTCAACAGTTTTTCGCCAGCGAAGGGAAACTGCACGATTTTGTGCGGGTCAGCGTCAGTCGGTACGGACCTGTGAGGTACCTCTTGGCTGAGACTCGAAACAGGGAGGAGGTTTTCGTAGCGTTCAAAGGTGGGTAGGTTTGTTTGCTTAATTTTTTGTTTGTTTGTTTGTTTGTTTGTGCCTTAATTTATTCTCGAAAATACTACAATCGGCTGTTCAGGCCACTTTTCATGGAGGTCGAGTACAAGTTGGGAGCAGTGTCAGTGCAATAATACAAATATTTGCTAACTCAGCACAATATAATATGATATAAATTTCTGTGTCTGTTGGTTCGCAAAGAGTAGGTCGACAGCACGTGGGTGGGAAAGATTGACAGGTAGAATGACAGGAGGTCAAAGGATCAGACACAAGTAAAGGGTTGAACTTGAAGGTCTCTGAATCAGGAGCCAGCTGCAGCAGGAACTGAAGGTTGACATGGGGGAATTCAGGAAGCCGAGGATTGTATGAGCTATATATCTCATTCCGTTAACTTTTTCAGGTACCTCAGACTTCAGTGACGTCATGTCGGACCTGAGTTTCTGGCAGGAGGGAGCGGGTCAAGGTGGGGACAATCACAACTCCGGGGTTGGCGGGAAATACCACAAAGGCTTCATGGATCTGGCCTTCCTCGTCCCCGCCCACCGCATCCTGGAGGAATACAGCAACAGCCGCATTGTCGTCTGCGGACACAGCCTAGGGGGCGCTGTGGCACACATCGTCGCCTTGAACATGATGGTGCATCTGCGCTGTCAAGGCCAACCCGTCGACAACGTCACGTCCATCGCGTTCGGCGCTCCGTACTTCGGAAACGACGGCGCCCAGCAGTTTGCCGAGAAACACAACCTCTCCCCTCGCCTGTTGACGATCGTGAACGAGAAAGACCCAGTGCCGTACATTCTCCGCCTAGCGGAAACTGTCCAATGTACAGGACTGACCCTCCTACAGAAAGTCCGAGATTTTTCAGCCAAAGCGAGACCAATCGCATTGAGTATGTTGGGCATTCTTTCTACGTCGGGTATTGTGGGCCCGTGCGCACTTATTGCAGGGGCCACGGTACTAACCCAAATGCCAGCTAAGCTGGACGAATACGGAAGACTGCTGCAAAGGTGGGGAGTTTCCGCGCGGGACCTGGACTCCCTTTACGTGCCTCTTGGATGGTACCTGTGCATCAGCTGCAGTACGACGAAGGCCGGTGGGGGCGCTGTTTGGCGACGCAGCCTGTTGACCCATCCAGCAGCCATTCAATACGCTGCGCCTGATATTGCAGCTTGGAAAGGTATTACTAGTATATATCAGTGTAATCAATAAGTGAGTAGTGCAGTATTGTAAGAAATTATCGTAAGAAAGCATTGTTGCATGGCAATGGAGTAAACATGTTATGTGGATGAAAAAAACACAGCAAGAAAACTGAAACATCTGTACAAACGTCTTCCTAGCATGTCGGCAGAATGTACTGCTTCGCGGCGCGAACCCCGTAATGTATTGTGCATTGCACTTCGACAGAATGTCGTATTCGTGTATTTAAGGGTGACATCCGGTCTATAGTTTTCAAATGTTGTGTCGGAAAAGATATCGTCTGCAACGGCCAACGTTGACCAAACATCTACTGCGAAAACAGTGAAAAATCCGTGTTTCACGAAGGCGCAGTACGTTCTGCCGACATGCTGTAGATGCCAGTTATAATAACGTTTGCACACTAGAGCCATCTCATGTGTCTCTTTCTACTCTAGAGGAGGATTTCCAGTCCCACAGGGTGTCGAACTATCGCACGACTTTCTTCGAAATCGCGAGAAAGACGACATACCGGGACGATGACGAAAACACACGGTCCAGTGACGTCACTTTGACGGACGCCATATTCCCCACGAGCGTCGAGAGCGTCTGCCTATACACGATAGGTAAACCACCACTCCTAGACAGTCCCATCCTCCCATTGGCAGGGCCACCACACTCATTCTTCGGCACTGGCCCTGCCGATATGCCATCATATGGCAGCTGTAACCGCCTCCAGGACCCAAGAGATATAAATATTAATGAGCTTGCCTTATTTGGCATGACCACACTTCCAGCCACTTGGACAGCAGCTAGCGCGCAACTCTTTCCTCGCTCTTGCTGCAACCGGAAAACCCATGAAACAAAGGCTTTTTCCCCCACCTGTGCGCACACTTTAATAGGAAGACGTCCTCCCCGTCGAGCAATGACTGCAGAGTGGACCTCTGGTGGTCATGCATATGCAGGCTCTCAACAGCGAAGAACTCGCAAAATTTCTCTTCCCACTAGCTCCTCCATGTTTGTTTTCATTTGTTAACCAAGCAGCCAATGTAAGAGACAACGTGATTGGTTGTAATTTCTAGGTCAGCTCATGAATATTTAATGAAAAGTGCGTTGAAGATTTTCTCTGTGATAGCTGATTGGCTGAGAGCGTGTCCCCGGAATTGGGTCCTGGAGGCGGTTACAGCTGCCATATCGGCAAGGCCAGTGCCGAAGAATGAGTGTGGTGGCCCTGGCAATGGGAGGATGAGACAGTCCTAGCCCCTACACCCTCTTCAAATCATTAAATATGGCAACGTTGTATAAAGTAATTGTAATAGACGCCCTCCAAATCTTCAAAACTATTTCCTCAGCCATTATTTCCACATCACAAAAAGTTGGATTACCAATGGTAGTTTTACTTTTCTTTGTCTTGTGATGTAATTTTTATTTCAAGTCCAGTGGTGACGTGAATATAAGCATATTGCTTGAGTGCGTCACCACTACGTATTGTACTTTCCTTAGCATGTTGTAATTTAAAAAAAAATGGTAGTAAATGCCAGTAATTTCGGGTAATGTTTACTTTGTAGCAGTACCAAGCTCCAAAGTCAAGTACGGGAATTTCATTTACTACCATTGTTAAGTCCGCAATTACCGGACTTTTCTTTCATCTACTATAATTATTGTAAAGTCCGGTACTGTTCCCTATAACCTCCCTGTGTTTACAAAGTAAACATTATCCGACTTTATTGGCATTTACTATCATTAATTGGTTATTCCAACTTTTCGTTCAATATTCGTTTCAGTTGTTTCGTACTTTTCACACACTCCCGTGTTGTGCATGAATTTCTCTCTCATTTTCCACAGTTTTCGTGAAAACAATAAAGCAAACACTTCGTCCTTTCACAAGAACAAATTAGGCACGTTGCAACTTTGATTTATTCCGACAGAGGGCGCCGATGATGACGTCGGAAAGACGCAGATACGAGCGTGTCAAATCGTCATCGATGGCGACAACTTGGATTTTCTAGCAAGAGACAAACCCGTTTCGGGCAAGTTGAATCTTGATTTGTTTGCGAACTCGCGAACTCGTGATCTTTCAATACTTTACTTCCATCGTCCATTGATACTTCTTAGGCTTATATATAGGGGCAATGCCAAATAGACAATATCGTGTTACTTATAACACCTTAGGGAAAGGTGTATATGATCCAGACATTAACACAATCATATACCAATGCCTATAGAAACCGTAATTTTTTTTTTTAGTATATCCGATTGGTGAATTCGGCAAAAGTTCTTGCAAGTTTTTAGCTGACAAGGCAGACTTCTTGACAACGATAAACAGTGATATGTATTCATTCGATGGCATAAAGATCGTAGCTCTTATAGTTATATCGTCTATTGTTGTAAATCTGTAGGACTTCCTGTGCCAGATGGAACGTTTGCCGTGCTGTTCATGTCCCGCCGCAAGGTGGCGCTACAGTGCGAGCTCCAACAAAGTGGCAGTGTCTTAGAAGAAGCGACAATTCTGGTCAGGACGCACTTTCAAGAAGTGACGGTCTCCAAGGAGTCGATTAACATAAAGGTAAGGAGCTTTTGGTACCTGCATGATTTAAAAAAAGCCGTTCACTGCTTGGAGAATCAGACAAAAGTGTTTGCAGAAGATGGGGATAAGCCTCTGTCGAAAGGAGTAGTGGTCCTTCCATGTGTGAGTGGATCAAACCTTACAGTCCGCGTATTTTACGTACTACTTGCAATCTTGTACCTTCTAGACTGTACAAGGTTGGTGTTTTACGCCTAAAAGCGATTGGCCTGTTGTGCAAAATAAATAAATGATGTAATGGATTGAGGAAGCGACCAAGCTTAGTAGAGGTATCAATTATCGTTTTCATCAAGTCAGATTTTCTTTTTACTTCAGAGAGGAGCCGAATTACCCTTCAAGGCGAAGGACGCCCTAGCGGTTGAGGTGCGAGCTGCAGGCCAGTCCGTGCTGGGCCAGGTTGTGACGGCGGTTTCAGGCACTGCGTCATCACTGGTGGGCGGGGCCACCAAGCTCCTGGGCTTGACGTGATCATCCCAGACTGCCTATCACAATGATTGGCTCTTACTAACAGCTAGCAGAGATTTTGTTTGATATTTAACAATGAATTTAAGATACATAAATGCTGTATATATATTTTGAATCAAGAACATTTAGTTGAACACGTTCTCCGCCGCCCAGTTCTAGGCTCCCGGTAGTCGTTTTGCGAGTTCAGTCAGCCCACGTGCACCACGATGGTGGTGGGCTAATCAAACTCTTGTCGGGGCTGGGCCCCGGTTTGGAAATGTGACCTCAGCATTATGAAAGCGAATAATCATTATTCTTTGTTCTTCACGGGTAAGAAGTTCTGTAGATACATTATTATCACATATCAACGTTCTGCATATAAGAACGTGTGTGTAATTAAATTAATAGCAACTTTTGTGAAATGTTGTTAAAGGGTGATCAATAAACGTTACTTGTGTGATATTTGGACAGGCTTCGTCTCTGAATTGTCAACAAAACAAAAACTTAGATTTGATAGTCTGTGTAGTGACCAATGATCATGAAAGTAGAAAAATATCGACGCGAAATGCCATGTTGCCATGGTAACAGACGTCATGTTGCCATGGTGACAGCATCATCACATCTTGTCGCTGTAGCTCTCCAGCCAGTTCCATGCCGTTTCATTGGCCTCCCGGAGGTTTGTGTCCGTGCAGGTGGGCCCAACCCTGCAGCTGCGAATCAGGTGCTGGATGGCTTGGGGGTAGAGGGGGGGGCTGCAGGCTGTGCTATGGGCCCTTTTCCTACTAGGATAAAATTGTTTGGATCGAGCCGAATACTGATTGGTTTCGCTTCGGCTTCGATCCGGATCGAACCCAATCTATTCGGCTCGATCCGGACAATTTTATCCTAGTGGGAAAAGGTCCATGGTCTTACCCCACCGTACCACGGTCGCCCAACCTGGCCACCGTGGCTCTCGCCCGGTTCAGGGCGACCCAGTCCCTGGGGGTGGGAGCGCCCTGTTGTTGTTTGGGTGACTCTCCTTCCACAGCTCGATCTCTGAGGGTCTCTGGTGCCTAAGGCCTCGGGCAGACCTCATTTTTCATATATAATAGCAGGTGCCAGGATACCTCATTTACAGTTCCTATAGTGCCTGGACTTTTTCTCGCTTTGATGGACAAAAAAGCAGCAGGTCAGGCACTGAAACTGGCTGCACTGGGAGCCTATGTGGGACCAGGTGTTGTGTTTACCTGTACGGGGCGCTTACGTGTAAGGACGCTGTGGAAACAGCTTCAAAAGTGAAAGTTGTCGGGGGAACAAAAGCCCAGATAGAAAGACGGCAGACCCCTCCGAGACGACACAACCTCGCATCCAGGTACATCGTGGAACTACGGGGAAGGCAACGTTGAGCCAACTTCTTGTAATTTAAGGTAAGTCTTCCTTCAAAAATATACTTTTGTAGCAAACTGTTTTTACTTTCAACGTGTCAAGGCAGGGTATAGATTTTCAGTAGGCTTCATTGTGACTTCCTTCGACAATGTTTGGCCTATTACGAAATATTTTGGTCAGGATTGATATATTGTATAGTATTCTTATGGCTGTCGTCTTCGAGACAAGATTTGTAGTATTAAAAGGTGCAAGATCTGTTTTAGGGGCTAAATTTTCAGTCTATCTGAACCTTTAAACTTCTTAAGACGAGTCCATTTCCCAAACTAAGATAAAGTTTTTTATTTTCTTTCTAAACTTATAGTCTACCGCTTCTATCAGGGCATCAATGCGCTATTTCAGGAGTTCGAGGGGCGCTCAATACGCTCAATTCCTAACCCCAAAACAGGTTATCTAGCCCCACTGTTTTCCGGTTAAAATATACACATGGGTTTCTCGTCAAACATTTGGACGATGTCTTTGTAAATGTCATCACACAAGGCATGACAAAGGCTTGACCAGGAACGAGAAAAAAACCAGCTCTGATCGCAGTTCTAGTTGCCTTCCCTACTTGTTTTTCTCCTCACGTACATGTACCGTCGCCACGCACAATGATTTGAGTTATGGTAGATCTACAATAAAGGCTTCATACCTAATGTTTATGATATTTGAGTTGTGCCTGTTGCTTGTAAGTGAAGCCGAGAACTTTTTTAACGCCCCTCGTATTTAAGTCGCCATTACAAGCATGTTCTGAGCGAGGTTCTGGGTAAACAAAAAACACAGAGAACTTTATTGACACAAATGTTAGAGGAGTGAGCTTGTTGGCACGTCGGCAGAACGTACCGTAAGTGCACCTGTGCGAAACCCGTTATGTATTGTGCATAGCACTTTCGCAGAACGTCTCATATAAGGTTGTATTAGAGCATATAAGGTTGACAGCCTGTCTGTAGTTTTCAGATGTTGTATAGGAAAAGATATCGTCTGCAACAGGCAAACTTTTGATGCAACGTTGACCAAACATCCAGCGAAAAACATGAAAAATCAGGGTTTTGCGCAGGCGCAGTACGTTCTGCAGTCGTGCTGAGCTTGTTGTTGTATGCTCAACGACAGAGTCTATCAGGGCTTGTGGCGTGCCCTTTTGAAGGTAACTCAAGCAAATATCACAGTAATTTATATGCTGTTCAAAGCGTCAGTTGGCCCTGGCTTCTCCATGAAGCATGCCTTATGTTTCTATGGCAGCGGGCAAACTGGAAGACGTGAAGCATGTCGGTAACTAAAATTGACGTGACAAAACTGTTAAAACTATTCTCCAAGCAGATGTATAGCGTCGTCGTATCTCTGTGCAGATCGTTATTCTTTTTTTTGGGTGTGTGTGTGGGGGGGGGTGATGTTGTGATTTTTCCTACCACTGGAGTTCATGTCGCATAACACAGTATTTATGGGCGAACCCCGTAGTTAATAGCCGTTCTGGTACAAAGCCTGGTAGTGCGTGCGACACAATGCTTGATGAAGTTGAATAAGTTGAATTATGATGTTTGTTCTTGTCGGCGTAGTTTGGCTGGTGCCTAGATACACCCGGATACTGTTAGTACCGCCGTGCCTGTTATTCTGCGTTGGTGAAAGTCCTTGGTTGGTGTAGATACGTTGGCAGTTTACGTGGCCTCTGCATGACCTCCGCGTAGCGCTATATAAAAGAAGGCTTTAAAGGGCAAACTTAAGCTTGTTTTCACAGATTCCGTAGATTGTACCTTGAACTCAAATATAATTCAATTTTTGTGGCTTGCTTGTGCATCCTGGTATAAATTTTGAAGCGTCGAACCTTCTGAGTTTGGGTTCCTGTACCTAATATAATAGGCGATGTACTGTGACGGAATTGGAAACCGTGTCATATTCAGCCAAATCTGCTAGGCATGTCAGGTACTGTACTGTCACTTGAAAAGTACCTGTCTGTTTCACCGTCAGACCGTCATTGCAATGGCAACGGCCACTTTGACCGCTGCCTATTCTAAACTATAGGACTTAAATGTAGTGTACAAGTGTCACGCGCGTGCTCACCCCCACTTAAAACATGAGTACACCGGCATCTTCTTTCCACCATCAGGACTTCTACATGTAGCTAGAACCTTGCAATTGCTTTAAACCAATGATTAGCCGGGAGTGTTATTGAAATGTCACCACCTAGGCTATTGTTTACGTTAGCACATTATAGAAAAAGATATGTGGAATTAACTTTGGCCAAGTTTCACATTTTGTCTTGTCGTGTCGTATGAATGAAAAGAAATCCAAGGTCAAGTACGCTTTAAAGACTAACACGGCCTTTCACATGTTTGCATACTCTGTAGACACAACAATTTAAGTGGGGTCGTATGGCGCAACAACAGAGTACTCGACTCGGAACCAAGAGGTCCCGGGTTCGAGTCCTGACATGCCACCGACCTTGTGCCCTTGGGAAAGGCACTTTACACGACTTTCCTCACTTGACTCAGGTGTAAATGAGTATTATGTTATATATGTGTTAGGTGTGCACGCTACCAGCATATTTGCTGCCTAGTGCACACTTTGTATTGTCATGTTACAATTTCTGAACAAAAAAAAAAAAACAATTACTGAAGGTAAACAAAGTTGTATTTGCCCCCCCCCCCTCCCAAGACATGTTGTTGCGGATGTTGCCTGGTAACGTCCCTGACTGAAATGACTCGTTCATTTGGGTGTGTTTTTATTTGGTATGGGAGGATTTTAACGGTATTTAGTATGTCAGCAGGCCTTTAAAAAATAATCCCCTTAGGACGAGGAGCTCGAGCGGATATTTTCGTTATTCATTAATTAATTGATTACTCGCTAATCCGTGTTATTCAAATACGTTACAGCAATTCTTGAGTCTTGAAACGTGCGCCAAAGTAACCCAGAGACGCCAGTATGGGGACCTGCGCCAGTGTTAACGCCAATCAAGTACAACCCCTAGCGGGAGGGCCGGAAGTGCAACGGGGCACCGCCGTTTTCACCCGACCGTCGCCATCCAAAACCACACCAGCGATTACGAAAACACTCGAACTGAGAGACGCGACACCACAAAATCTGAAACAGGCGTTCAAGCTGGATTTCTACCCCACAGAAATCACTGACAAGGCGACAAACGTGACCAAAATCCACCAGGGTCCCCCCAGCCAGCCGTTCTCCAACCTGGAGGGGAACGCTCAATATGAACTAGAGGGAGAAGAGGCCGAAGAAGGTATCCATGAAGTACAAGGAGGAGAAGCCGAAGAAGGTAGATGTATCTAATTTTGAACTTTGTTGATTGCACAAGTATAACGGGCTACAACTGTTATTATCATAATAGGAAACGTACCTTCTCGAATTGAAAGAAAATGACACGACGACCTTACATGACATGATATTAGCAACTAAAGTAAAGCCCATTTTTATTCCCGACAGATCTGTACATGGAGATAACACCAAGGCCCAGTATGAAGTCCGGGGATGTCCAGCGGGCCCTGATTTGCTCTGAGGCCGCATATCTGTCCGACCTTCCCGACACCGACGCCATTCAGCAGTTTTTCGACCACGAACGGAAGCTGCACAATTTTGAGCGGGTCAGCGTCAGCCGGTATGGCTCTGTGGGGTACCTCATTGCTGAAACTCGAGACAGAGAAGAAGTGTTCGTTGCATTCAAAGGTGAGACAGCTTCAGACATGTTTTGGCGTGCTTGACATTCTCATCCTCTTCATCTTTACGTCACATTATCACATGACGTCAACGATTAGTAAAAATGACAGGAAGTTTATACCCCCCATCTTTGTTGAATGAATCAGCTGCAGTACTGTTATCTGGGACGTCCTGATGCACATGCAGCTTTCCCTTACCTGTCAATGACTCGACAGTGCTCGTCAATTACCGTTCGTTTTCGTCGTCATTGTTGCTTCAATAAACCGTGTCATTTTACCAACTTTCAACAGGTACAACGAAATTCGAAGACGTCATGGCCGACCTGGATATTTGGCAGAAGGGAGCGGGTCAAAGCCAGGACAGTCACAACGCTGGGGTTGGCGGGAAATACCACGCAGGCTTCATGCGTCTGGCCTTCCTCGTCCCCGCCCGGCGCATCCTGGAGGATTACAGCAACAGCCGCATTGTCGTCTGCGGGCACAGCCTAGGGGGCGCTGTGGCACACATCGTCGCCTTGAACATGATGGTGTACCTGCGCAACAGGGGTCAACCAGTCGACAACGTCAAGTCCATCGCGTTCGGCGCTCCGTACTTCGGAAACGACGGCGCCTTGGAGTTTGCAGAGGAACACAACTTTTCCCCTCGCCTGTTGACGATCGTGAACGAAAAAGACCCCGTGCCGTACATTCTCCGCCTAGCGGAAACTGTTCAATGTGCAGGGCAAACCGTCTTGAAGAAAGCTGAAAATTTTTCGGCCAAAGCAACGCCCGTCGTGGTGGGTCTTTTGGGTCTTCTTACCGCCTCCGGCATATTGGGTGTGGGCACTCTCTTGAAGGGTGCTAGCCTTGCATTCTTCAGAATACCAGAACAGCTTGACCAATGTAAGCGTATGCTGACAACTTGGGGCCTGACCGCGCGGGAGCTGGATTCCCTCTATGTGCCGCTAGGTTGGTATCTGTGCATCAGCTGCAGTACGTCCAAGGCCGGTGGGGGCGCTCTTTGGCGACGCAGCCTCTTGACACATCCGGGAGCTGTCCAGTACACGGCACCAGACATCCGAGCTTGGAAAGGTAACATACTGTCAATTCATAATCAAAAAGTAAAATGTTTACATAGTGAATACCTCTGATTGATGGAAAGGTGTATAGAAAGGTATAGTGAGTGAAAAATCTAGGTCACTAAATGGAACAGATTTAGACAAATGGAATTCCGAAGTTGCCACCCGTGTCTTACCCTTTCCCTCTTTTATCTCTTCTACTTTAGAGGAGGATTTCCAGTGCCACAAGGTGTCCAACTATCGCACGACTTTCTTCGAAATCGCGAGAAAGACGACATACCGGGATGATGATGACGACCAGGATGATGATGATGACGAAGCCACTCCATCCAGTGACGTCATCATCACGGACGCCATTTTCCCCACAAGCATTGAGAGCCTCCGCGTGCTGACGAAAGGTATACTGTCCCTTACATTAATATGACATGAAGCTTTCAAAACTATTTTCACCGGCATGATTTCTTTTAGTCCTCAAAGTATCGGAGATCATCCCATATCCCTTGTCTTGTTCCCCCACCCACGTGCTGTCAACTTACTTCGCGATCCAGACACACAACCCCACAGGTCAGCCACCCGAAACAATACTTCCGTACCCTTTCACATACCGAGGCCCACAGAATATACGCCCGGGCACATGGCACGTGTAAAAACAAAGTCTAAACGAACCGTTCTAACGGAAATTTTATCTCACAAACACACAGAGGGCGACTCCAGAATGACGAAGAAATGCCAGGTCGTCATCGACGGTGACAACTTGGATTTCCTGGCAAAAGACAAGCCTGTTTCAGGCAAGTTGACTTTTAAATCCATTGAAGTTGGAGTTGGATGCGGTCATATGGTTTTACATATCATAAACCTTCATTGCTGATTACGACACTTTTTTTTTATATACAGGCCTTCCCGTGCAGGATGAAAAGTTTGTCGTGGTTTTCATGTCTCGTCGCAAGGTGGCGCTACAGTGCGAGGTCCGGAGCGACCGTCTGTCAGAGGTGGCGACAGTTGTGGTCAGGACACACTTTCAAGAAGTGACGGCCTCAGTTGACACAGAGCTCGAGGCAAGAGGATTTTGTTGTTGCATGATTTAGATACTTCGAAACCAGAGAAGTCAACAATCTCGGAAGTTCATCCCATTTATTGTAGGTATAACAGAAACTTGACTCTCTTTTATCCAACATGAAGAAATCAGAGATTCCAGACTTCCCGACACTATTCGGACAAACGGCGACACCACTCAGCTACTCAAAACAATACTTCCGAAACGACCATATCGTAATCATATACATGGTTTACAAGTTTTACAACATTATCATAATCTTGAGCGGATAAACAAGACTGAAGACCCGAAAGCTATGGCGTTGTGATTTCGTTTTCATCGGTGTTTATATATTTTTACCACAGGAAGTACCGGAACTACCGTATAAAGTCAAGGAAGCAGGCCCGATACCAGAGGTAGTGAAAGCCATTATGAAATCGGATAAGGAAGAGGAAGCAGGCCCGTCCGCCAGTTCCGTGCTCGGCCACATTGGGAGTGCGCTTTCTGACGCGGGGTCAGTGGCGTTCGGGGCAGCGTCATCAGCTTTGAACTGGATAACGGGTAAAAAGTAAAAAGCTTGAGGTTGTCTAATTTGCAATTTGATTCTTCTCCATCCGCAAGGGAGGGTTGTACTTTGTGCGTTTGTAGACCCAAGGAAAAAGTGATGGAAGTTTGAACCCTAGCAGTTCTCTTAAAACTGCACCTTTGTGTGTGTGTGTGTGTGTGTGTGCGTGCGCGTATGTGTGTGTGTGTGCGTGCGTGTGTGTGCGTGCATGTGTGTGTGCGTGCGCGTATGTGTGTGCGTGTGTGTGTGTTTGTTTGTGTGCGCGCGCGTGTGTGCGCGTGCGTGGGTGTGTGTGCGTGTGCGCATGTGTGTGTGTGTGCGTGTGCGTGCGTTCTAGTTCTGTTTGCATGTGTCCACGGATCCCCGTATCAAATATCAGGTCATAGGAGCCAAAAATGTACATTTTTTTGTCTGAAAATAGCAAAAAAGTACCATTTTACACAATTTCAAAATGGTGTACGCCAAAGTTTTGAACAATGTTCTGTGGGCATGTGTCCAGGGTACCCCCATAGCAAATTCCAGGTTATTTGGTTTTAATATGAGGGCATAGGAGCCAAAAATGTACATTTTTTTGGCTGAAAATAGCAAAAAACGCCCTATTTTACACTATTTTAAAGTAGTGTATGTCAAAAGCGTAAATGACGTTCTGTGGGCATATGTCCAAGGTATCCGTGTATACCAAATTTCTGGTCATTCAGATTTAATACAAGGGCACAGGAGCCAAAAATATACATTTTTTGTCTGAAAATAGGAGAAAAGCCCCATTTTACATAATTTTAAGTGTCGCATGCCAACAGTGTGAAGAACATTCTTTGCGCATGTGTCCAAGGATCCCACATGCCAAATTCCAGGTCATTTGGTTTTAATATCAGGACACAGGAGCCAAAAATGTACATTTTTTGTCTGAAAATAGCGAAAAAGGCTCATTTTTACAATTTTAAAGTAGCTTATGATAAAAATGCGATTCATGGTCTGTGTGCATGTGTCCAAGGCACCTCCATACCAAATTTCAGATCTTGGTTTTAATATTAGGGCACAGGAGCCAAAAATGTACATTTTTTGTCTGAAAATAACAAAAAAAGCCCTATTTTACACAATATTAAAGTGGTGTATGTCAAAAGCGTAAATGATATTGTGTCGGCATGTGTCCAAGGTATCTCCATACCGAATTTCAGGTCATTCGGATTTAATACCAGGGCTCCAGATCCCAAAATGTACATTTATGCCTAAAAATGACCCAAAAAAAAACAAATGAAACATTTTTCAAAGCCTGTTTAAAAAAATTTAAAAAAAAAACGGCTGGGGTATTTGCCCACTCTACCTCCATGCCAAATTGCAGGTCATTTCGCCAAGAAATGAAGAAATTGAATCCATTTAACGAAATGACAGGAGAAGGAGGAGAAGAAACACGAGGGAAAACTAGAAAGACCGACATTTGCTCCGGAGCAAATACAGCATATTTCAGCCATTTCCTTCACATTTTTAAGTCCCATTTTACACAATTTGAAAGCGGTGTATGCCAGCAAGGTGAAAAACGTTCTGTTTGCATGTGTCCAAGGATCCCCCGTACCCAATATCAGGTACATGGAATTTGGTTTTAATATCAGGTTATGGGAACCAAAAATGTACATTTTTGGTCTAAAAATAGCAAAACAAATCCCATTTTACACAATTTTAAGTGGTGCATGCCAACAGTGTGAACAACATTCTTTAGGCATGTGCCCAATGATCCCCCATACCAAATTCCAGGTCATTTGCTTTTAATATCAGGACACAGGAGCCAAAAATGTACATCTTTTGTCTGAAAATAGCAAAAAAGTCCCATTTTCACAATTTTAAAGTAGCATATGATACAAGTGTGATTAATGGTCTGGGAGCATGTGCCCGAGGCACCTCCATACCAAATTTCAGATCATTTGGTTTTGATATTCAGGCACAAGAGCCTTTGTCCGAAAATAGCGAAAAGGCCCCATTTTACACAATTTCAAATTGGTGTATGTCAAAAGTATAAATGGCATTCTGTGCGCATGAGTCCAAAGTATCCCCATACCAAATTTCAGGTCATTTGGTTTTAATATTAGGGCACAGGAGCCAAAAATGTACATTTTTTGCCTGAAAATAGCAAAAAAAAACCTATTTTACACAACTTTGAATTGGTGTATGTCAAAAGCGTAAATGATATTGTGTGGGCATGTGTTCAAGGTATGCGCATACTAAAGTTCGGGTCATTCGGATTTAATACCAGGGCTCCAGGTCTCAAAATGTACATTTATTGCCTGAAAATGACCCCCCCCCCCAAAAAAAAAAATATTTCAAGGCCTGTACCAAGAAAATGAAAAAAAAAACGTCTGGGGGTATTTGGTCACCATACCTCTATGCCAAATTGCAGGTCATTTAGCCAAGAAATGAAGAAATTGAATCCAATTAACGAAATGACAGGAGGAGGAGGAGAAGAAACACTAGAAAGGCCGACATTTGCTCCGGAGCAAATACAGCATATTTCAGCCATTTCCTTTCCATTTTAAAGTCCCATTTTACACAATTTGAAAACGGTGTATGCCAGCAAGGTGAATAACGTTCTGTTTGCATGTGTCCAAGGATCCCCCGTACCCAATATCAGGTAATTTGGTTTTATCAGGTCATGGGAGCCAAAAATGTAATTGTTTTGTCTGAAAATAGCAAAAAAGGTCCATTTTACACAATTTTAAAATAGTGTATGGCAAACTTTTGAACAAGGCTCTGTGGGCATGTGTCCAAGGTACCCCCATAGCAAATCCCAGGTTATTTGGTTTTAATATCAGGGCACAGGAGCCAAAATGTACATTTTTTGGCCGAAAATAGCAAAAACACCCTATTTCACACAATTTTAAAGAGATGTATATCAAAAGTGTAAATGACGTTCTGTGGGCATGTGTTCAAGGTATCCCCATACCGAATTTCAGGTCATTTGGTTTTAATTTTTAGGGCACAGGAGCCAAAAATGTATATTTTTGTCCGAAAATAGCAAAAAAAGTTCTATTTTACACAGTTTTGACATGGTATAGGTCAAACGCGTCATGGCTTTCTGTGAGCATGTGTCTATGGTATCCCGGTACCAAATTTCAGGTCATTTGGTTGTAATAGAAGGGCACAGGGGCCAAAAATGTACATTTTTGTCTGAAAATAGCAAAAAAGCCTTATTTTACACAATTTTACAGAAGTGTGTGTCAAAAGCGTAAATAACGTTCTGTGAGCATGTGCTCAAGGCACCTCCATACCAAATTTCAGATCATTTGGTTTTAATATTAGGGCACAGGAGCCAAAAATGTACATTTTTTGTCTGAAAATAACAAAAAAGCCCTATTTTACACAATGTTAAAGTGGTGTATGTCAAAAGCGTGTATGGCTTTGTGTGGGCAGGTGTCCAAGGTATCCCCATACCAAATTTCGGGTCATTCAGATTTAATACCAGGGCTCCAGGTCCCAAAATTTACATTTATTGCCTGAAAATGACCAAAAACCCAAATAAAACAATTTTAAAACCCTATTTAAATTTAAAAAAAAATGAAACTAGAAAAGTAACATTGCAAGCAAATGCAGATGTTACCTTCGCATGGTCTCACCTACCATTCCATTGGGTAAGGATGGGTACATAGACGAATATTCTGCATTTCCTCATATCGGGAACTTTTATTAGATAGCCTTACAAGTAGTGTTATAGATACAGAGGAGTCTATCTATTAATAGGTAAAAGTCTTCTGCATCAGCTAGTATTACAGACTTTTATAAATAAACTAACGGTAAGTGCTACATGTATATTCACTGTGGAGCCCATAGCCCTAGTCTTATTTAGGAACATAGCACTTAGGATGAAGTTAAAGATGATCCCCCAACACACACACTCAATCTTACCATCTCATCATACATACATATAATAAATTAAGAGCAAAGATTGAAGCATGAGTCAACGACTTTTAATCTTCTCGACCGCTTTAATTACAAAAAAGATGAAACGTTAGCTTGTCTCACAAACATTTTTGTAAATACAAAAAACAGGATGTAGGCTGAAATAACAATATTGATAGCAAGTTTATTATTATTGTAAACGAATGCTAATTGCAATACATATTATGAAAAATACAATGATATCAAGAACTAATTCCTACGTACACTTCATACTACATTGTACGATATATATCATGCTAATTTTGTTGGGTTTTACTTCTTCTTTCACTGCCTTGGACAAAGTAGAAGAGTTACTTACTACACATTAAATCAATGACATGTTTTTTTAATAATTACATGTACTTGCAATGTGAACATCTACACTGCTGTGTCAAAATTTGGAAATCATATATGACTTGTACAAATACAATGAAACTAAACTCTTGTTGGAAGCCACATTGCCCTGACGACTGTGACGTGACAGCTATGGGACTGGGTGGGTGAGTTGAGGTGAAACATAATATTATATATTAGATAAACTGTACATGGCTTACATATACTGGGTACATGTGTTTTCTACTATGCAACTTAACACACACATTGAATATTTACTCAAGAAAATACAAGTGTTTTTAGTTTTTAATAGCTACCATGTGCTGTATATAAGACCAAGTTTGCCATGTTTGGACATAGTTTACTTTTAACCCTAACCCTAAGCCTAATACCTTTAGGGTTAGGGTTAACTTTAAAACAGCGATAACTCCGCGAGGACGTCAGATATTTGAAAACGGATTTCAGTTATCAACTCCTGGGTGGGAGACCTTTCCAATGAGACCAAGTTTGCCATGTTTGGACATAGTTTACTTTTAACCCTAACCCTAAGCCTAATACCTTGGGTTAGGGTTAGGGTTAACTTTAAAACAGCGATAACTCCGCGAGGACGTCAGATATTTGAAAACGGATTTCAGTTATCAACTCCTGGGTGGGAGACCTTTCCAATGAGACCAAGTTTGCCATGTTTGGACATAGTTTACTTTTAACCCTAACCCTAAGCCTAATACCTTGGGTTAGGGTTAGGGTTAACTTTAAAACAGCGATAACTCCGCGAGGACGTCAGATATTTAAAAACGGATTTCAGTTATCAACTCCTGGGTGGGAGACCTTTCCAATGAGACCAAGTTTGCCATGTTTGGACATAGTTTACTTTTAACCCTAACCCTAAGCCTAATACCTTGGGTTAGGGTTAGGGTTAACTTTAAAACAGCGATAACTCCGCGAGGACGTCAGATATTTGAAAACGGATTTCAGTTATCAACTCCTGGGTGGGAGACCTTTCCAATGAGACCAAGTTTGCCATGTTTGGACATAGTTTACTTTTAACCCTAACCCTAAGCCTAATACCTTGGGTTAGGGTTAGGGTTAACTTTAAAACAGCGATAACTCCGCGAGGACGTCAGATATTTAAAAACGGATTTCAGTTATCAACTCCTGGGTGGGAGACCTTTCCAATGAGACCAAGTTTGCCATGTTTGGACATAGTTTACTTTTAACCCTAACCCTAAGCCTAATACCTTGGGTTAGGGTTAGGGTTAACTTTAAAACAGCGATAACTCCGCGAGGACGTCAGATATTTGAAAACGGATTTCAGTTATCAACTCCTGGGTGGGAGACCTTTCCAATGAGACCAAGTTTGCCATGTTTGGACATAGTTTACTTTTAACCCTAACCCTAAGCCTAATACCTTGGGTTAGGGTTAGGGTTAACTTTAAAACAGCGATAACTCCGCGAGGACGTCAGATATTTGAAAACGGATTTCAGTTATCAACTCCTGGGTGGGAGACCTTTCCAATGAGACCAAGTTTGCCATGTTTGGACATAGTTTACTTTTAACCCTAACCCTAAGCCTAATACCTTGGGTTAGGGTTAGGGTTAACTTTAAAACAGCGATAACTCCGCGAGGACGTCAGATATTTAAAAACGGATTTCAGTTATCAACTCCTGGGTGGGAGACCTTTCTAATGAGACCAAGTTTGCCATGTTTGGACATAGTTTACTTTTAACCCTAACCCTAAGCCTAATACCTTGGGTTAGGGTTAGGGTTAACTTTAAAACAGCGATAACTCCGCGAGGACGTCAGATATTCGAAAACGGATTTCAGTTATCAACTCCTGGGTGGGAGACCTTTCCAATGAGACCAAGTTTGCCATGTTTGGACATAGTTTACTTTTAACCCTAACCCTAAGCCTAATACCTTGGGTTAGGGTTAGGGTTAACTTTAAAACAGCGATAACTCCGCGAGGACGTCAGATATTTGAAAACGGATTTCAGTTATCAACTGGGGACGTACGCCCCCCCTCCCACCCATGTGCATGCACGTGAAATTTCTAAGTAGCTTTAAAATAATTTTTAGTCGTCTGAATGGTAAACAGGAAAATGCACCCCACAACGAAAATAAGAGTAGCCACAGTAAGGGCAAACCGAATTGAAAATGAAAGTCGCTTTTCTAGTCACTCCATAAACTCGCGAAGTGCACACAGAAAAAAAAGTACACACAGAAAAAAAGTAGCAAGTCCAAGCAGCCCAGAAGTACAAAGTAGCCACAGAAAATAAAAGTACCGATAGAAAATAAAAGTACCCATAGAAAATAAAAGTACCTATAGAAAATGGAAGTAACCCATAGAAAATGGAAGTAACCCATAGAAAATAAAACTGCCCATAGAAAATAAAAGTACCCATAGAAAATAAAAGTACCCATAGAAAATAAAAGTGGCATAAAAATATTTAGTGTACTTAGGGGCCACCGTAATTTCCCTTTCTTAGACTTAAATAATGTGCGTTGCAATGTTTTCTGGGCGATTAGAGGTCATGGATAAACAGCGCTAGCATTTACCGATTTGAAGGGTGCGTAGTCCAATACGTTCGCGCATTGAGAATTGTGGTAAAATCGCACGGTTCATTTTGCGAAAGCCTTATATACATAATTTATTCAAACGTAAGAAAATGATATTTTCTTTAGTTTAAGAGAAGATACAAAATTTTCATGTGATGGCAGTGACTTAATGCACTGCGCTACTCGTATGTATGTGACAATATGAATGTGAAATTATTACAGTCGTCTTATTTAAGTGCTGTATTTATCGAAAACCACAAAGACTAAACCATGGCATAGCAGTCAGTATGAATGGCTTCTGAAACGTTTTCAACGAACGAACCTACCAAACACTGAACATTGAAACACTGAAAAACACTGAACCACCGTGGCATTAAAGCGGGCACATAGCCGGGGCACGCCCGGGCAAAAACGTCTGAGGGTATTTGACCACCTACCTCCATGCCAAATTTGAGGTCAGGAGGCCTAGGAGGAGAAGAAGAAGAAACACGAGGAAAAGCAATAACCATGGTATGGCTGAAATATAATAAGGATATCCTCTGCACACTTATTAGAAGATGCTATAAGTGCATCATGATAGTTTTGGGAAGTTTCCTGCCTATGATTATAAGAGCACATCCAAAGCTGAATGCTGTGCACTTGCTCGCAAATTATAGCTGTATATGATAGCTTTATATGTTGTCATTGAAATACATGCATTTTGTAAAGCACGTGTCCTAATTATTTTGTGTGTCAACTGTAATGAAGTGCGGGTTTCTTTTAGTCTTAGGAATAATGGACATAAATCGTGTCAAAACCTATTGTATTATCATGATGTACACTTTAATACAATCCCACCACTCTAATTTGGGGTTATCCATGTGATTGAGAGCTTTTAGAACATAGAGTGACCTGATTAACAGCTAGATCACAGTGAGAATTTTTTATGTAAGCTTCTTGCATATTGCTAGCTGCGTGTGTTGCGTGAACATTAATGTCTTCTTAGTTCTGTTCATCCGACTTTTTCATGTAAAAGCGTGTGATAAGAACAATTTCGTGTCTCACTTTAACTAAATATTAACAATATCTACCACTTTTGACACACCCTACTTTTACTGGAAGACTGGCTTCAATGAAAACAACAGTTAGAGTAACATGTCGTTATAACTCACTGTCATTAAGGTTTTGACCAAAAGAACCATATAGCATGCTTTTGTTTTTGTTTATTCAAATCACAGTAGAACAAACTTTGATACTTCAAAGAATACAGCTAAATAGATCACGATCTACAGGTATATGTCAGATAACATTTCGGATTCCATTCTATATGTACAACTGATCAAAATTAAAACTACAAAATATCGAAAAAATTGATAACACTGTATCATTATAACTATACAATCAGTGATAAAATGATGCTGATTTAAGCACAGGGATACAAACGAATACCTTGGCGCATACAGCTAAAGGGGAATCGTTTTCATCAATTTGGTTCTCTTTACTTTCTTGTACGGAAGTATTGTTTTAGGTAGCTGATGTGTGTCTATTTGTCCGAACAGAGTAGGTAGACAGCACATGGGTTGGGCAGATTTACAGACAAATTGACAGGAGGTCCAAAGGTCATACACAGGAAATGGGACGAAGATCACGAAAACTCAAAACACTTCCTAGAAGTTTAAAATCTAAGATTTCTAGATTTCTGGAGGATGTTCAGAAGAATCATTAATGTGTCTTATTGGGTGTCATCATCTTTTATTTCTCAGTATTCGTGTTCCGATGGGTCGTTCACTTCATCCTCGTTTATATATGGTTGTAGCTATTTGTCATAGCTGTGTGCCAGGCTTGCCCCTGAAGTTTCATGACTATTGCTGTAGTAGTGCTGCGAAGGATCGTAAATTTCATCCTCGTTTATTTCATCGTTGCTGTTTGATATAGCTGTCGAGTCCTGTCCTGAGGCTTCATGTCTATTGATGTAGTAGTGATGTGAAGGATCATAAACTTCATCCTCGTTTATTTGGTTGTTCCTGTTTGGTACAGCTGTGTGCGAGGCTTGCCCTGAAATTTCATGACTATTGCTGTAGTGGTCCTGAGAAGGATCATAAATTTCATCCTCATTTATTTGGTTAACGTTGTTGCTGTTTGTCATAGCTGTGTGCGAGGCTTGCCCTGAAATTTCATGACTATTGCTGTAGTAGTCCTGAGAAGGATCATAAATTTCATCCTCATTTATTTGGTTAACGTTGTTGCTGTTTGTCATAGCTGTGTGCGAGGCTTGCCCTGAAATTTCATGACTATTGCTGTAGTAGTCCTGAGAAGGATCATAAATTTCATCCTCATTTATTTGGTTAACGTTGTTGCTGTTTGTCATAGATGTGTGCGAGGCTTGCCCTGAAATTTCATGACTATTGCTGTAGTAGTCCTGAGAAGGATAATAAATTTCATCCTCATTTATTTGGTTAACGTTGTTGCTGTTTGTCATAGATGTGTGCGAGGCTTGCCCTGAAATCTCATGGTCATTGCTGTAGTAGTGCTGAGAAGGATCATACATTTCATCCTCGTTTATGTCGTTGTTCAAGTTTGTGATAGCTGTGTGCGAGGCTTGCCCTTAAATTTCATGGTCATTGCTGTAGTAGTGCTGAGAAGGATCATAAATTTCATCCTCATTTATTTGGTTGTTCCTGTTTGCGATAGCTGTGTGCGAGGCTTGCCCTGAAATTTCATGGTCATTGCTGTAGTAGTGCTGTGAAGGATCATAAATTTCATCCTCATTTATTTGGTTTTCAGTGTTTGTGATAGCTGTGTGCGAGGCTTGCCCTGAAATTTCATGGTCATTGCTGTAGTAGTGCTGTGAAGGATCATAAATTTCATCCTCATTTATTTGGTTTTCAGTGTTTGTGATAGCTGTGTGCGAGGCTTGCCCTGAAATTTCATGGTCATTGCTGTAGTAGTGCTGTGAAGGATCATACACCTCATCCTCATTTATCTGATTGATGTCATCTGTTTGACAAGAGTCATGAATATTCTCTGTACGGGGAGTGTCTTGTGTATCACGGTTGTACATCGGATTACTCTGTAAAAGCGTGTCAATGTTTGAAAGAGGAATATTTGCTCCGCTGCTGCAGCTGTTATGAGGATTTTGATCTTGTGAAGATGGTGGTCCCTGAAGTGCATTGTTGCCGCCTCTGTTGCGGTCGCGATTTCCACTATTTTCTCTTTTCCTCTCTCCGTAACATAACAGACCGATGACCAGAGCTACAAAGACGGTGATTACTATCAGAAGGATCCACAGATAGGTAACGTACGAAACATCAGAAGTCACATCATTACTCTGTGTGAGGGGAGATAGCGGCACTCCGGTTGTTGCCTTATCAAGAGATTTTTCGGTCGGCTCGGCCCTAGCATTTAATGATGGTGTTACGTTTTCTGACCTGTAAACGTTACTCATTCTCTGGTGGGTGGTATTAGAACCGCTACCAGTTGCATTCGCGAACCTTTCCTTTGTTTTCGTTGAAGAAAGACTGTCGTTTCGTGCGTCAGTGTCACAGCCGTCCCCTTTAAGACATTTCGTGTCGTCTGCTTGCCTTGTAGACACGTTGAAGAACGAGATTTTCCTGTCGTCATGTACGAGAGCAAGGCAGTTCACTTTTGACACAGACTGTATCCTTCCGCCACTTGTTTGGTTTAAGATATTCACCACCACGCTAACACCCCCTTCTTTTCTGACGCCTGGATTTTGACTTGATTCAAAAGCAGAGACTCGTAGAGTTGATGCGCCATTTAAAGAGAAACCTAAACCACCAGATTCGTCCCATGCGCTTAAACAATGAGTTGAAAAAGACTCATTTGAATATTCTGTACCATTCTTTACTATGATGACGAAAGGAGGGGACGACGTAAAATGGCCAAGCCGAGACTCCAATCGCCCACAAGCCTCCGGATAGTCATTTTTGCTTTTCGGCGCGCTAGACCAATCTATAGTAAACCTGTTTGCCATAGATTCATAATTCATAGATAGAACCGTGCCAACTGCCTCCAAACGTATCTGTTGTTTTGCGATTTGTGCACAGCTTTCCAGCATAACTTCCCATTGCATGTTTTGCACAGAATAAGCTGTCGATACAAGATGATTTCCACTGAGGAGGACTTCAGCATGATTTTTCGAAAATGCGTCTTCGTGCAGACGTACTAGATCGTTGTGTTTTAAGTCCAGAATCTTTAGGTTAGTCAAAGGCTCAAACGCGTTGGACGGAATTGTTTCAATCTTATTATAGCCAAGAAAAAGTGTTTTTAGAGTGTCAAGTCCAATCCACCACTGGCTATGCACTTCTCTCAACATGTTGTGCATCAGAAGTAAAAACTCGAGTTTGTCAAAATTTTCAAAGCATCGATGGTCTAAACTGGAAATTGCGTTTTTAGAAAGCGAAATCTGCTTCAGGTTATTTTTTCCCCTTGAATGTGAACCACCGTACCAGTTCCGTGGTACGTGCCTCAAAAGGTTGTGATCTAAAAACAAAAACTTCAGCTTTCCAAAATCTTTGAATGTGGCAACTTCTAATTCAGTTATCCCCGTATCAACAAGAAAAAGAATTTCGAGGCGCGAAGGGTCGATAGCTGCTAGTTTTTGGAACGATAATATTCCAAACTCAAAACCTTTGACTGCGAGCCGTTCCTTACCCAGAAAACACTTGTCTGTGTGGCTCATTTTTGAAGGATAGTCGGGACCATAGTGACATACAATGCATGGCTCTCTGTCAAATGGCTGAGAATAACCAACTTCGCTCGCCCTTGGAAGAATAGACATGCAAGCGTTACGCCACCACGGTTGCCTTTCGCATGTAGGAAAGCAGTTCTGGTCTGCTAGGAGATCGGATACCGTGGACAAGACAAGAACTATCAGAATGGCAAATTTACACTGACATCTCGACTTCATTGTGAACAGTTTTGGATTCAGTTCCTGACAAAGGTTGTAGTTTGTGCTTTTGAAATAGTTGTTTGTCCTGTTAAGTATGTCAATGCATTCGAGGATGCTTCCGTCGGCAAAGTCGTTGTATTTGAAAAGGGAACGTCTCGATTGTCTAAGAAGATTGTGGACCTTTTTGCATTCAGTTCCTGTCAAAGCTTCATGTACGTTTGTAGTTTTTGCTTTTGACACAGTTGTTCTGTTAAGTATTTTAATTCGACGATCCGCCCGTAGGTGACTGCAATGTCACTGTATTTTGTCCCACTAAAAAGGGGAATTCTCTATCGTCTAGGAAGATTGTCTAGGAAGATTTTTTTTACCTGAATTACAGGTGCTGGTTTCTCCCACTGAGGCGTCGGACCTTCCCCGTTTAGTTGTCCACTCGATCAATGCGGAGATGTCGCGCTGGTGTCTGAACTGGTTTTGCGAGAGAACCCCTCAAATGGCTCATTAAAAAATAAACTCTTGATCGCCTTTTTGAGCGTATGCACCTCGTTGTCGACACTTCCGTTGACCCTATCTTTAAAACAACAGAATTACCCAGCGAACACTCTTCACTGTAGGACTACGACTAAGATTTACGTTCCTAACAGTCAGTCAAGCAACCTGGAAATCACGCACTGACGTCTGCATGCGCCTCCAACCCCTTATAAGGCTTGATTTGTTAGCCTCCTGTGCAGACTTCTAGCGTGACAGCGTTGGTTTCTACGAATGGCTAGAGAGCGGCGGTTTCTTTTCGGGGAGAGGGCCTTGTTTTGGGGGAGAGCTGTTTTCGCGGAGAGCGTAACTCCCTCCGCAGCATAACTTCCTCTGTCGCATTAGAGAACCTTAGCATGTTTAAAAAAAAATCAAGTATCAGCGCCCTCCCAGCCGCCCCAAGAAGTCTGCGAAGGAGGCTATTAATTTATGCGCGACCCCAGACTAATATCTACGTCCTGTCACTCACGTGGTGTATCTCTAAATAAGATGATGCCCTAGATGTCTCTGCTCCTGCATGATTAAAAAGAAGAGCAATCTAGTCTTAGGACCCGACGGCATGTCAGTTATTTACCGTCGCCGATAGGTACAATGTATTGCAGCACTTTTCTAGAAGTATAACATCTATGATTCTGACTGTGTATATTAGGGTCAGAACGTAATGAACAGTTGTCTACAAGTCAGTAGGTGTTACTTTCTGACCCTAATATACATAGTCAGAACACCTAGATGTTATACTTCAACAGTGTTACAAATACGTTGTACCTGTCGGCCAGGGTATGATGATGTCCCTTTGTCCAGATGTCTCTGCTCCTGTAATTAGAAAGAAGAGCAATCCAGTCTTAGGACCCGACGGTATGTCAGTTATTTATCAGAGTACCGTCGCCGATAGGTACAATGTATTGCAGAACTTTTCAAGAAGTATAACATCTATAATTATGACTATGTATATTGGGGTCAGAAAGAAATGAACATTTGTCTATAAGTCAGTAGGTGTTACTTTCTGACCCTAAGATACATAGTTAGAATACATCAACAGTGTTACAAATGTTATACTTGAACAGTGTTACAATACGTTGTACCTGTCGGCCACAGTACGATGATGTCCTATTTTGCAGATGTCTCTGCTCCTGTATGATATTATTAAAAAGAAAAGCAATCCAGTCTTAGGACCCGACGGTATGTCAGTTATTTACCAGAGTACCGTCGCCGATAGGTCAGGTATTTACTAGAGTACCATCGCCGATACGTACAATGTATTGTAGCACTTTTCTAGAAGTATAACATCTATAATTTTGACTCTGTACATTAGGGTCAGAAAGTAATTAACAGTTGTCTTCAAGTCAGTAGGTGTTACTTTCTGACCCATAGTCAGAATACATCAACAGTGTTACAAATGTTATACTTCAACAGTGTTACAAATGTTATACTTCAATTCAACAGTGTTACAATACATTGTACCTGTCGGCCACAGTACGATGATGTCCTATTTTGCAGATGTCTCTGCTCCTGTATGATATTATTAAAAAGAAAAGCAATCGAGTCTTAGCACCCGAAGGTATGTCAGTTATTTACCACAGTGATTGCGATGCTACCGAGTAGCTGAGATGGTTTGGTTTGGTTTGTTTGGTTAGTAAGGATCTCCATTAGTGTGTCAATTCACACTATTCTTCCTGGAGCCCTGGTGATGATATTAATTACCACGTGGCTTATATGAGACGGGGGTTCGCCAGGCCCCGCCCGGGTGATTTGTAGTGAATCACCAACTCCCAGTTTGTAGTATTTGAACCATCGCACACCGGGGCATGCCCCTACTCTTTTTCGAAAGGTGTGGTGGGTTCTTTAACGTGCGTGGGGTGTGGCTCTCCCCAAACACGGGACCTCCATTTTACGTCCTATCCGAGGGATGTCCCTAGCCGAAGCTAGGTACTCATTTACACCTGAGTGAAGTGAGGAAAGTCGTGTAAAGTGCCTTTCCCAAGGGCACAAGATCGGTGACATGGGTGGGGATCGAACCCGGGACCTCTTGGTCCTGAGCCGAACGCGCTACCGCTGCGCCACACGACCCCTGGTTAATCATTATACATGTATCTACAGAAAAGAGAAAACATTTCAAGATCTTACAATTGGAACTTTGCTTTCGGTAAAAAACAAAAACAAAAAAACAATGAAGGCAGTTATACTTTTCTTGTGTCCATCCATGCTTTTATGGACAGCAATTTGGAAACAGACAGGGACAGTTCAAATCGTTTAAACGTGCTTCATAATGTCTTCTATTAACACTTGAGATGAACGTTTAAGATAACCTTTTTTTGGAGAGAGGTGTTTCAAGGAGTGCAGATAGTCAGTGCCTTATAAATAATATACTCTATATTGAGTTGATTTCATCCAATATCATATGGATATTAGAAGGATGATATCCAAATGTTGCTGGCCTTTTTTTGCTTTCTGTGCACACATGAATTAAAGATGTTTCACAGTCAGATTGACTTTATTTTATTTCACCACACAATCTTGGAAACATGTATGTATGATATTGTAATTACCTGCAGCATAAGATCAAGCAAACTTAAACATATACAGTTTTACTCTCTTTACTAGATTGACTGAATGTAATTGGCTGATCACAGTGCACAATCTCATATCACCGTGAACTTTTCGAGTGTGTCTGTCAGTACTGTACATTAAAATTTGTATAGTCATCTATTATGATGTTCGGTGCCTGATGGCTGTAAGATTCCTGTGAGGTTATTTGTTCATGAGAAGCCTTTTGTATCAGTACTTTTAGCTTATCCTTATCAACAGTCAAGTTCATTTCCCCCAAGAATTTTGCCTCAAATTCCCCCAGTGACTGACCACTTTACAGTTTCAGACTACAAAGTTCTTTTAACAAACAAACAAACAAACAAACAAACAAACAAACAAACAAACAAACAAACGAACCTATGTACATTTGTCAACAAACTCGTTTGGTTATGAAGATTACAAAATGAATTTCATCGATATTGGCACGCATTCAGGAATTAAAATTGTACAACGATTCCTTCCCAACTAATATCTTGAGTCTGGCGCTGTATTACTGACAAATCTTGAAACATCTACAGAACACTCCAAACAATATGGCGACTATCACACAGTAAACGTGAGTCAAAATATGTAGTACTACACTCTTCAAAACAACAATAGAACTCTCCGAATAATATTGTCTACAGTAAAATAGACTTTCTTTGGTTAATGGTACAAACTCTTCCACACCAAAATACTTTGCATTTACATGTGATGCATTTTCTATGTATCTTGTATCAGGAGAACACACCATGTTTTCCTCGTGCGATTTGATATCATTGATCATACGACTACAAAATATTTAATTGAGCAATATCAGAATAAGAAGGTTTCACTTGTTTCTCGATGTTGTTCTCAATTACAACATTGTCAGACTGTATGCAGGGTATCGTCAGGCCTATATCTATTTACAACATATCACTAGTAGAACTGAACATCACACAAAGAATCACCACGTGGCTATATGTTTGTATAATATACACTAATCATCTACTCATTTTGTTAAACAGATCTTTAACTCGAACATGTACATCAGACTTTCCTGGGGGTCAATGTCTTGCTAGGGCTTCACTGGGGGATGTTGCAGATGAATTTGAGCATGATATAAAGATTCAAATTATGCATCGAAGAAATACAATTGATGTGCCTGATTTTGATATGATAAAGGAATAAAACTATTTTTACATCGATACCATTTCATGAAGTTTGGCTTTAGGTGCTTCATTTCCTCTATTAGCTAGCATACAAGTACAAACAGACAAGTATGTAGCTAGTCTTCCTAGAGTTAAACATACATCATACAAACTACATCACAATTAAAGCATAACCCATAGTGCAGCTACACAGCTGATGATGGTATGTGTAACTATGTTGATGACATTGACTGTGTGCACTGGCACAGCGGCTGAGATGACCTGTGTAGTTGGGATGTTACCGGTGGAACCAGGTACGCTGTAGAAGCAGTAGTAGAGTCTGTGGCTGTTGTCGTCACCGTCATCGTCTGGAGTGATGCCAGCTCTGTGCCCGTTACCCCTGTACTCCAGCCAACCCTCACGAACAGTCGCTCCTTCAACCTACAGGGACAGGAGGGGTAAGATTGATTGAAGACATTTATGGTACATTTATGTCCTTACACGCCAAGTGCATGGTGATAAAGTACAATAACAGTCATAAACGCCTTGTATCTCACTACATCTAAAGTATACACAGGTTCAGGTACATCTAAAGTATGTACAGATTCAACCTCTTCTCGCTTCTTAAGTGAGTTGTAAGTGTAAGAACTAAGAATCGTCCTGATGTATTACTAAATGATGTATGATTAATTTATGTACTTTTTATTAATTTGTTTATTTATTTCTGTTTATTGTTTCATCAGTGACCCCACCTTCTCGACCTTGTAGAACAATATCTGGGTTGTACAGTTACTGTACTGTTTTTATAGTTTTTGTAAATATATGATATTTTGACATTTTGTATACATGTAAATATCAACGCCATTCAGACAAAATTGTATGCCATGTTTGTCTGTAATGTTTGGTATGTTAATAAAGAATTGAATTTCAACAAGCTATCGAGAATAAAGAAAGGCTTTGACTTGACTTGACTTGACTAAGGTTCCATAATGCAGCTTTAACATTTAAAACGCTACGGACAGCTTTGAACGCCATGTTTCTGTACCTGTTGGCACTCTCCTCCGTGTCGGAGCAGGATGAAGGGAGATCTGGAAGGCAGGCGGACGGGGTAGGAGGAAAATCCGTCATCCCGGCAGCAGTAGTCCAGATCCATGCTGTCACTGTCCGACCTTCCATCCTGGGGAAGGCCAGTCTTGGTACCCCCGGGAAATCCCAGTTGTCCCCAACTCAAGCCTGAACATGATAAAGCCAGGTATTTTATGAGTGTTTTGTACAAAGCGTTATGCTTAACAGGACTCAATTCCCAGCTTGGGGCCCGGCCGGGCCGTTTCACGGAACGAAATGCATGATATAAAGTATAATATAAAGACAACAAACCCCAAAAAGGTATCAAAAAAACCTAATCATTAGTGCTATTTATGAATTGGCTGTTTTTCGTTCACGGTTGGGGAATGTGTCCTAAGCCTTAGAAAGCAGCGAACATGAATGAGCTTAAAATATGTAACTGTATCTGGGAAAATGATCTTATAAAGAAAGACGAAAGACAAAGAGGATAAAATGTTATCGCCGTGACTCGACCCCGGAATCTGCATAAGAACCATACCCATCAGGGCACAAAAAATTGTACCAGGAATGATAAATGTTGCAAACTGCGATGATAAAGACTTTCTGATACATGTACGTACCTACTGGACAGGTCCCATACTTCAGGATGCAGTAGCTTCCCTTTGGCCAGTTTTCGTCGCTGCCAATGAAATTCGTCTGGAAAACAAACATTGAAAGAGAATTATATAGCTTTTTCTAACAAAAATTGATTCCTTGTATCGGATAGAAAAAAACTCTTTTCAATATGTATTGAATATGTAACGAGCTTTTATTCTAAATGAAAAAAAAACATGTATAAGAACTTCACAACTAAATTCAACGAAAATAGATCATAAAGTATTTTATTATTCAACACAAGACAATACAATGACAAGGACAGTGTGGCGCTGCACTCAAGTTTAGAACAAAATACAATTATATATAAATACAATAAGTTGACCTAACATTGTGCTGAAGTCCCACCAACCCGAGACATTAAACAATACTAATGCTAACCAGATTACAAAAACAATGAAACTATGATCATAAAGTTGAAACTTAATTTTTTTAAAGTGCTAGAAATATTAAATATCAATGTGATATGTACAACCTTAATGCAGACCCCTTGCTTCACTGCGGTATTGGAGAGACTTCCGGCCAAACGCAGTTGATCCTCCTCTGACCAGCTGAAACTGGCGTTGATTCCCTTCAACTCGTACAGGCCCTCCTCAAACACCACAGATGACCCAGTAGGACACCCTCCAGAGGCCATAGGGAGGCCGTACGTACCTCTAGGCCACTCTAAAACACAATGACAGTACAGACATGTTACACAAATGGTTGTCCTTAATTAACTTACGATGTAATAATTTTGAAAGTTCTCGCAGTGTCTCAATTGCTTTCATTTCCATTTTAGGGTATACCCGTGTTCAGGCTTATAAACAGTAATCACAGAAGGTAAACATATATAGTTTCAGCTCGGTTTCTTCTTCTTGTCTTTCCGTTCCAAACAAGTAAGGTCAATGACCTGCAGAAGACACAGTCCCGGCGGTCACCATGATTACCAGTGATGTTTGGTTTCACCATGTAGCAATGTAGCTTTAGGCGTGTTTAACTAATGTACTTGAATACGTTTGTGTAACATATATAGACTAAACCCATGATGGGGAGGTAACATTCTGTATTTTCCTGCAAATGTTGTCTTTTTAGTTTAACATATACATTAAGCAGCACATGAGGCAAAGATATCGTCAAGAGTAAACTTGTTTTTATCTGGTAAAAAATTTCACTCACCATAGAGGAAACGAGCCATGAAGCAGTTTTGTTCACTCAGCTTGTTGTACGCTCTTTTCATGACTTCTTCAGCCACGCCCATTTCACCATTCTGCTTGAGAGCGAGGATCCAGGCCACGTATCCAGAGAGTTGCAGGTCAATGATGTATTCACAGATGCTCCTCAGCTGAATAGAATTAAAGAAAATTTATAATCAAGTGTTGAAATATCATAATCTTACAGTAGTATGCACATGAAAAAAACAAGATGAACATAAATAGGTATTTTTGTGTACACTTTCGAAATTATTACAAGGTCTCAGACCTAATTTGAATCTTACGTTTGAATTTCGGTTTAGTGAAAACATATTGAAAGCAATAAATTTACCTTCTCAACGGAATTCGGATGATTTTCCCTCCTCAATAGGGTGTCGATTGTTTCAATAACTGACTTCCCGCCGATGAGTGACTGACTTCCCATCACCATGTCATGCATGTTGTTCAGGGCCTGTAGTGAATGAATGAAAACCTTCATTGTACATAGTACATACCCACTGGTTTTAGTATAATCTCCAAGCAAATCTTTTGGTTTGACAAAGTCATTAACCGGCACGAGGAGGGGCAATCTTTTTAGGAACTTGGGGTGGCCAATGGTAACTGTCTGGCCAATGGCAAATGGATACTGCCTAGCCAATTTGATATTGTCTTTGCAGCCACCCAAAAGATCTGCTTGGAGATTAGGTTTAGTACAGGTCACAGCAAAGGAATAACTTATATGTATATACATACACATGATCAAGGTAGCACTAGCACTACAGTCTATTAAGTAGATTCATAATGAACGACAAATTACGAATGACTTTCAAAGATCAACACTTTGCAATATGATACCACATACATATACATGTAGTAGCTGGTACCTGTGCCTTACTTCAGAATTCCTACATGTACATAGCATTCCAGTTCTTACAATTTACAACTCCTTGAATGGTGAGCATTTTTTTGCTTTCTGCTTGCTTAAGTTCAATAGTCACTTCCATTTCATTCCAACACAGAGGGTACACAGAGATCAAATTTTTGAACGACTACTGTCGCCTTCATAAATCCTTGTTCCGAAGTGATTGGTCATTATTTATCCTGATAAGGGTGACAGTGATTGTTGAAAATGTGATCTCTGTGTAAACTGTGTGTGGGAATAAAGTTTAGCATTGTACTATGATTGCTACCAACACAGATGAACTTCTAACATTGAAAAATATGTGCTTGAATGTTGTTGATATTGTGTAGTGACTGCGTTGAGTATTGTATATATATGTATATGTGTCAATACCAGGAAGACTAGCGATGAACCATTGGGTCCATCGCTAATGGTAATTCGAATAAAGTTTCAAAGTTTCAATGTCATGGTACCTGGTTCATGCCTTCTGAGTCCTGACTCAACACTGTTTGCACCCACTCTTGTGCGAGGTTCCTGGGCTCTAGTATTCCATCTACTGTTATCCGAAGTCGAGTGTGCAACGTGTCGTGTAAGTTCTTAATCCTTCGCTCCGATGCAGAATACTTTTGAGCGGTGTCACGCAATTCGTCCAAGACGTGTTGCTGGTTTATTTCCTCCTGGATACCGTCAATCTTGTTCTCGAGCAGATTCAGCTTCTCCGTTATTTGTTCATGTCGTTGTTCCGCCTCCAGGGTATCGACAACATTCCAAATAATGTCTGCTACGTTGAAGAGAATGTCGCTCACAAAAGTCATACCCACGCTTCTCTTGTGTCTGCTGTTTCCCTGGCTGTTCTGCTGACCAAATGGCCGGTGTGGTGGGGGGACGGCTGAAATATACATGTGAAATGGAATGGACATGTTTGACAGAAATGACTTTGACAATTTAAGTCTAGTTTCTTGTTAAAATCGACACCTTTTCAAAGCAAAGCAAAGCAAAGCAAAGCAACAGCAATAAATACCTTGGTAGCTGATGCTGAAACCATGCGTGGGCTGTAACCCATTCGAGTTGAATTTGAGGAAGGCCTCGTTGGCAGTGGTGGTGATAGTCATAGAGGATTCGGCAGTTCCTGAAAGAGTTTCCACGCTGCGTCCGTAAGGGCAGAAGTCGAATATCTGGAGGAAGCCGTTTTCTTCCAGTTGAAAGTATTCAACCGTAAACTGTACGACCTTTCCGTTTGGGGTTATGACCTTCCACTCACAGTCCAGCTCGTCCGGGTTGTTGAGATTTTGCCCATATCCTGGTGACAGGATCTGGCCGGAGCTTCCGCTCAATGTTCCACCGCATCGCACTGAAGGATGGGGAAACAATTCTAATGACATGTATAATGTTGTAACATTTTCTTATTTCTTGCCAATGGCAATTCTTGCTATGTACTCTTTGTATTCTTTATTTGCACAATTAATAAAACGAAATACGAATTAAGAAAAAGTACAGAAGAGTGTGCTGGGGGAGGCAGAGACCAATTTTGTCTATCAAAGGCCTTCCCCGAACTAAATGAAAACAAGCAAATAACAAAAACGATAAATTAAATACGAATATATAGCTGAATGAACATTTGCGTAAGGAAACAAAATAATAACTGATTTCAGTTTGCATTTCTTTGTTACATTATTTGTATGATTTCTCTTTTATACAAATTGTATGTTACCTGGGCCCCTTTGGAAATCAGCAGTTGATGCTGAAGGGACTACCCAGGAGTGTCTCAATATGAAATAAATAAATAAATAAATACGAATTGAATATAATGAAGTAATCCTGTGCTTATATAACCGATGTAGATCAGCCCCACTTACCGCCCAGTGCCGGCACCACAAGCCACAGTAGGATTGTCGCCCTGATGAATTTCATTGTGCTGCAATGTAACAAAACGTTAACATTACAGATGAAATTGAGTGCGATTCACAAAAAAACGGGGGTATACTACAGTCATTGTAGGAGAAAGCTAGCAATCAAAACCATGCCTAGGTCGGAAGAAGTAGGGGTATGCACATTTTAAAAGCAATCCCAGACAATGGGGGTGTAATCTAAATGTTAATTAGATATGAACATGTTGTATGAGGATGTTTGCACAAATATCCATTTTGACCCCCAGAAAGGCCTAGTAATGGAACGGTCCGATTGCATTCGAGCGCGTGTCACACACACACAGACACACACACACACACACAGACACACACACACACACACACACATACATACACACACACACACGCGCGCGCGCGCGCGCGCGCGCTGTTTCGGTTAACGAAAAAAAATACAATTTATATCAAGAATATACTATTAGGCAAATGGAAATGGTTAGCATTATTAATTTTTCAACTTTTTTGTGCTTTGTTGCCTTTTATATCATACTTTTCGTTCCATAAGACTGCCCGGCCGGGCCCCGGTTTGGAAATGTGACCTCAGCATAACTTGATAACCCCCGCCCGCTCCCCAGCTTATATAGTCTACATTGTAAGTACCTATAGCTCGGACATATGGAAGCTGCCGTGACGTGGGGTTGAAAACAAAACGGATTCATGAACGTGGCTGTAAACGGGAACCTAACACCGACCACCCATGCTCCTTTATTGTTTTGCTCTGACAGGTTACTGTTTGTCTAGCCTCCTGCCTAAAGTGTGTAACATAGTAACATAATACACCGGTTTTGTACGGTAATGCCACACTGATTTAATTTTATGGATGACATCCGCGCGCGCATTACTTTTCGTCTGTTCTCAAAAGTAAAAAAAAATCACCTCCTCCGAGATTCTGGCCTTGGGCCATCCTCCGTAGCCCATGGTAGCTAGCGAAGTGATAGGGAGCCGGCGGTAACTACGGAGAATGGCACCCAGGCTACCAAGACTCCACGGAACTCCAGAACTTAGTACATTGCCGCAATGTCGCAGGCTTGTCGTAAAAGTCGCTATGTTCTACCGCAAATTCACAATACCAGCTTTGTATTCCTGTGGTTTAGCAGCATTTGGGTGTGTGTGTGGAATTTTTGTATTCGCCCGCGCGCACTAGTTTGGGGTCTTCAGAGGATGTCATCCATAAGATTAAGGCAGTCTGGCTTAACTAAGTTCAAGCTGTGTAAGACAGCCAGACTGTAAAGTTTGATCAACTCACACTAAATATTTATCTATTTATCAAGATTTACCACACATTAAAATAGCAGGTAACAATCACCTTTTCAAGATGTCAACCCTGAGACCAGACTAGTACTGTACGGTTTGAATCACACACCGGGAAGGACCCCTGCTCTTTTCGAGTGTGGTTCGATCTTTGAACAACGTGTTTTGAGGAATGGGTGTCCTCAAACACGGGACCTCCATGCTTTACGTCCCATCCGATAAGACATCTCTAACCGATGCTAGGTACTCATTTTCACCTGAGTTGAGTGGGGAACTAGGTGTACTAGGTGTCGCAACGGCTAACGGTAACATACTAGTACTGTACAGTGTGCACAGGTGCAAGAAAAAGGGGGGGGCGTTTTGTTTGACACGCCTGTGCTCCAAGTTACACTTTGGGGAAATAGGTGTAAAATGCCTTTCCTAATAAGGTAAAAAAACTGGGGCTTGCAAGGGTTTTGATCACAAAACCTTCTGATTCTGACTTCACAACCCTAACCACTGAAAAAAAATCTACTGCCCACGTCGCAAGCCAGTGATATTTCTATGATCATATAATATAACATCTTATGAACGTTTAAAATCTCTACTCACGTCGAAGCAGAGTGGTACGGGAGACCTGCAGAGGCGAAGTGTGTACGGAGACGATGTAGCGACCAATGTCAGCTATGTATGTACGAAAAACTAACTGCGTATATGTATGACTCAGGGGGGGAGGGGTCATATGACTCAGGGGGATTTTTCTGCCTCACTGCTATTTGTTTGGCGTGAAGTTGTTTTCTATCCCATTGAGGGAGGGGCAAGCAGGTGGGCTTGGCATTGACGCAAAAGGATAGAAAGGTCAATACCGCACAACAGTGTTAATTACACGGCGCTTCCACCGAACAAAGGCGCTGCCACTGATGCGAGCTCAAATTCCTGAAGGCGATTTTCTGAATGAAAAACAAACTCTGTAGACGATTAAAAACTTTTAAAGGGGAAAAGAACCCCTTCATGTTCATAAATAGAGAAAAAAGAGCACGGTTAAATAGTGTCGGTGATTAACAGGTATTGGGTTGGTCGTGCGTACCTGGGATAGTCGTGCATGTGTCGTGAGTGTGAGTGAGCTTGTGAGTTTGTGAATTTGTGAGTGAATGAGTGAGTGAGTGAATGAGTGAGTGAGTGAGTGAGTGAGTGAGTGAGTGAGTGAGTGAGTGAGTGAGTGAGTGAGTGAGTGAGTGAGGCTATCTTAGATTCTTGTCAGCAGTGGGTCACAGCCTGCTTGAAAATTCTATTTCATTAAACTCGTGCGATGACCTACGATGAATGCGGCCGTTGTTAAGAGCAAAACACGTCACCCCAACGCAAGCAGATTCATTTCCATGAGTAAATTACATCAGACTTCTAATTGTCGTCGTTGTTTCTGCAGAACGTCTCATTTAATTGACTTACGCTTTGAAAAATTCCTCCTTGGAGTCCATTCAAAATCGTCTAACGACGGCGTACGAGGAGAATTAGGAACTTTCCGACACAACATTTGAAAACTATACACGGGATGCCATCATTGAATACGCGAATACGACATTAAACGACACCTCTATGTTACGACATCCCTATGTTCCAACATCCCTATGTTTCGACACCCCTATGTTCCGACACCCCTATGTTCCGACACCCCTATGTTTCGACACCCCTATGTTCGGACATCCCTATGTTCCGACACCCCTATGTTCCGACACCCCTATGTTCGGACATCCCTATGTTCCGACACCCCTATGTTCCGACACCCCTATGTTCGGACATCCCTATGTTCCGACACCCCTATGTTCCGACACCCCTATGTTCCGACACCCCTATGTTCCGACACCCCTATGTTTCGACACCCCTATGTTCGGACATCCCTATGTTCCGACACCCCTATGTTCCGACACCTCTATGTTCCGACACCCCTATGTTCCGACACCCCTATGTTCCGACACCCCTATGTTCCGACACCCCTATGTTCCGACACCCCTATGTTCCGACACCCCTATGTTCCGACACCCCTATGTTACGACACCCCTATGTTCCGACACCCCTATGTTTCGACAGTACCACGTAAGCATGAGACTACGTGATGGCGAACACCATTCAGTACCTCGGACAGCCACGTCAGCACGTCGGCAGAACGCACTGCGCCTGCGCGAAACCCGTAATGTATTCTGAATAGCACTTCGGTAGAACGTCTCGTTTAAGGTCGTATTCGCGTATTTAAGGATAACATGCCGTCTATAGTTTTCAAATATTGTGTCGGAAAAGATACCGTCTACAACGGGCAAAATCCTGATGCAACGTTGACCAAACATCCAACCAAAACCGTGAAAAATCCGCGTTTCGCTCCGGTGCTGTACATTATGCCGACGTGCCAGCAACGCCAGTATTGTAATCTCATGGCATTTGGTGTCAGTCAACAACAAAACACCTTCTCAGTTTCCTAGCGTAGCTTATCTTGTTCGACACATACACCAGTAGTTTGTACGACAAATGCACTACTAGGTATGCCTTCAGTTTGCGATCGTACGACCAAAGTGACCAGCCCATGCTGCAACCATAATCACTGACACTATTCAACCGTGCTCTTTATTCTCAGTCCTTTTCTGAACATAAAGGGGATCCCTTTTGATTTTCATTACGAAAAGCACCTTCAGAAAAAAGAGCTCGCAACAGTGGCAGTATCTTTGTTTGGTGAAAGCGCCGTGTACGATAGTGCGCGGTGTTGACTTTTTTTTTTCCTTTTGCGTCATCCCACTGCTTGGCAACATTCACAACAAATAGCAGTGAGGCAGAAAAATCCCCAGGGACTTCCCCTGAGTCAATACATACGCATTTAGTTTTTCGTACAGTATAGCTGTAGCTGACATGGGCCGCTGCATCGTCTTCGAACCACACTTCGCCTCTTTTCCCTCGTATCATTGTGCTCTGACGTGAGTAGACATTTTAATATTATTAAGTTATTGCATTATTTGATCATAGAAATATTATTGTCTGGCGACATGGGCAGTAATTTGGATGGCAAGGTGTGTTTTTTGTAAAAGTGAAAGTAAAAGTGGTCTCCAACGAGTTTTAGTTCAATCAAGAGCTAATCTCGTAACAGAGAAGACAGACGCTATGTACAGTATTTACAGGTTCATACATTAGACGCTATGTACAGTATTTACAGGTTCATTATTGTGCCAGGGAAGTTCTCCCAGCTCTTTTCGACAAGCACAATGAAAAGAGAACCATGGCTTGACGTCCCGTTCTAAAGACTACAACCCTTTTAATGGAACGAAAAATCAGGGCAAAACTTTTTTCAATGTTTAAACCAACCTCACATCTTACAAAGATTATACGCAATTTCACAAGATAATCTCTCCAACGCATCCGCCGCAGATCAAATTGAAAACATGGTCTCTGAATTTAGCTCAGTGTTAAGAGATGCTGGTCATGAGTGTTTGAGGGTAACAAGTAAAAGAAATTCCATTAAGAAAAGAGTAAACAAACGATGGTTTGATAAAAGTTGCACACAGATGAAACGTGAAATAAAAAACTTAGCTTCATTACTTGAAAAGCATCCGTCGAACCCTGAAATACGGGGAAGGTTCTTCAAAGCGAAAAAAGAATACAAAAAATTGGTGAAAAAGAAGAAACGTGACTTTCATCAGCAAATCATGAACGAGTTATCGTCTCTTAGAGAAACAAATCCAAATGCCTTCTGGAATTTGGTTAATAAATTAAAGCCTGAAAAAACAGCAGTAAGCGATCAGATAACAGATGAAACTTGGTTAAAACACTTTAGTAATCTCAATCTCAACAAACATTCAACCGACAGCAACAGTAATATAGATACCCCAGACACTGATATCGTGGACAGTTCTTCCTTTTGTACCACTTCTATGGATAATTCTATGTTAGACTCTCCAATAACTGAGAAAGAATTAGAAACAGCCATATCCAACCTAAAAAACAACAAGTCTAGTTGTGACGATATGGTAATAAATGAAATGCTGAAGTGTGGAAAGCTAATAATTAGGAAACCCCTTTTACATATCTTTAATTCTTGTTTGCAAAACTGTTATTATCCTAAAGAATGGTCTTTATGTCATATTGTTCCTATTCATAAATCTGGAGACGCATCGCTCCCAGACAACTATAGGGGAATATCCCTAATTAGTTGTCTGGGAAAACTATTCTCCTCTATTTTAAATACCCGTCTTGTGAACTTTGCAGAACATTACAGCCTTTTCAAACCACAACAGGCCGGTTTTAGGAAGAAATTTAGAACAGCTGATAACCTATTTGTATTGTCCACATTAGTTAGTAAATATCTAAGCAGAAATTCACAACTCTATGCTTGCTTTGTAGATTTTAGCAAAGCATTTGATTCTGTTTGGCGAAAAGGTCTGCTACTAAAATTAAATAATCTTGGAATAGGAGGCAAATTCTTACTTACTATAAAAGACATGTATTCCAAAACAACTAATTGTGTTAAAACTAGCCACGGTCTTACCGAAACGTTCATAACTAACTGTGGGGTTCGACAAGGCTGTAACTTGAGTCCAACTTTGTTTAATTTATTTATAAGTGATTTGACGGAGGAGTTTGATAACCATTTGTGTGATCCTCCTAGCTTACACAACATGAAGGTGTCATGCTTGTTATATGCAGACGATCTAGTTCTTTTCTCAGAATCACAACAAGGTCTGCAAACCTCTTTAAGTAGATTAGAAGAGTATTGTAAATTATGGCAACTGAACGTGAATCTCAAGAAAACTAAGGTTATTGTCTTCACTAAAGGAGGTCGATTACCGAAAAACTGTCACTTCCTCTTTAATAATAATGTAGTCGAAATTGTAAATAACTATTGTTATCTGGGTATTGTTGTTAATTCAGCTGGCACTTTCAAAGCAAACAACAAATACTTACACAGCAAAGGCCTGAGAGCCCTCTTTGGAATTCATCAATCCATTTATCAAGCCGATGCTTCAATTTCTGTAAAGAACAAACTCTTTGATGCTTGCGTAAAACCGATTTTATTGTATGGGTCTGAAATATGGGGATCCTTCAAAAGTCCGAAATCATCCCCAATTGAAGCCGTGCACCTAAAATTCTGCAAACAGTCTTTAAATGTGCCCAAATCTTCTTGTAACCTTGCTGTGATGGCTGAATTAGGGAGATATCCCATGAGGTTAGAAGCGTCACTCAACGCCATTAAACACTACCTCAGAATACGCCAGAACGTGCCAGCTGACAGTCTCTCTGCAGACGCCCTTTTGTGCCAATTTGATTTAGATGCGGTAGGTGCCAAATGCTGGGCTGCTGGTGTTCGTAAGACACTAGAGGAAAGCGGTTTTGCCTATGTTTGGCATTCGTCCTTGTCTTCTACCTTCAATTTGCCCCAAATTATATCTTCCATCAACCAACGTCTTAAGGACATGTATCTCCAATCTTTTATATCAGAAATGCGGAACAACAACAAATTACGGACATACAGATTATTAAAAAATACTTACCACGAGGAAAATTACCTGAAAATTACAAACATTCGACACAGAACAGCCTTCACAAAACTCCGGATAAGTTCACACAAACTCCACATAGAAAAAGGCAGACACAACCGCATTCCTCTAGAGCAAAGGATTTGCCAATTTTGCGATTTAAATAAGATTGAGGATGAGTATCATTTCGTAGTCAATTGTACGTTATATAGTAATGAGAGAGATTCCCTATATTCTTATATAATAGATAAGTTCCCCAGCTTTGCACATTTAAATGAATCAGAAAAATTCCTATTTCTTATGAAACTTGACAAACCATGTATCACTAATTCTATATGCTCGTACATCTATAACTGTGTCAAGAAGCGAGAAGAAGTCGAACAATGTAAATAGTAGATCACATTAGTATGTATAGTTTAAGTATCATTGCTGTATCCATTTCCTTGTCTATCCATGACCTGTACTTAGCTTGTTAGAGCACAAACGTACAATAAAGGTCTTTCATTCATTCATTCATTCAATTTAATACAGTAGCGTGCATATCGGGTAAGTGACAACAGTCGGGATTCAAACTCCCAACCTCTTAGTCCAAAAGGCAAGGTCGCTAACCACTGGACTACGCACGCTACTAGGTTGTTAGGGTTGTTGACTTAGCATCTGAAGGTTATAGGTTCCAATCCCTGGCAGCTTAGGAAAGGTCTCACGGTTGCCACTTGTTTTGTCAATCCTTCTACAATGTGTGGTACACAGTCGAACACAGCTAGAATTGATAGTAGGATGCCCAGTATTAAAATAAGTAAGACCTCGCGTCATGGAAAGTTCCTTTGTGAGATCGTTGGGGCATGGTACTAAACATGGTTAGAGCCCCGGGTTAGATTAGGCATTATTGGTTGTTTGCTATGAACCATTTGTTTTTTCTTACATTTTAAATTCTAAATATTTATGGCGAACACAACTTCGCTATACAAAGAATCCGGATTCATGAGGTAAGTAAACTTTAGGGGACTTTCCAAGCAATGCAAGTTACCTCAGGTATTTGGTGACGCTGCTTTGTTACATATATTATATAGTAAATTTCCAGGCTGTACTCCTTTCGTATCAACGGTCTTTTGAAGTAACAATTTTTAGCGATCTCTAGAATCGGAGTTTTTACTAGTAGAGTCACCGATCGCGATATCTACCGGAAGATATATTACTCAAATAGGGATCTCTACCTGTAGATATTCCGATCGCAATATCTACCGGTAGAATCGCGTCAGAGATCACGATCGCAATCTCTACCGGAAGAGACTCTGATCACGAACTTTACCCTGATATATGTAACGTCATAACGCTAATATCTTATCAGCGCTACAGTTAAACGCTTACGTTGCTTGCGTGTGTGTTGATTTCTAATTTATAAGCAAGAAACGACCGCACGTACTAGTATCGTAGACTGCCTGATGTAAAAAAGAGAGAATTTATGTCGCGTCTGTATAAAGTAAACTATACCGTGGAAATTGAATATTTACTGTCACTTTGGTGGCAAGGTGGTCTTGTGGTTATGGTTGTTGACTTGGAATCTAAAGGTTCTGTGTTCGAAGTCCTAGCAGAGCTCAACGTTTTGCCCTTGGGAAAGGCACTTCACACCCATTTCCCCACTTGTCTCAGGTGAGAGTGAGGGAGGTCATGTATGACAGGGGCTTTAGGGACGTCCTCTCGGATGGGAGGTAAAGCCGGAGGTCCCGTGTACGAGGAGTGCCACACTTTGTGTGTTAAAGAACCCACCACACTTATCAAAAACATTAGGGGTCCTTCCCGGTGTGAGTGGTACAAACTTTGCAGTCCGACTGTCTTACCGTACAAAGCTGGTGTGTTACAAACTGCAACCATAGCCACTGACACTTTTCAACCGTGCTCTTTATTCTCAGTCTTTTTCTGAACATAAAGGGGATCCCTTTTGCTTGTCATTACGAAAAGCACCTTCAGAAAAAAGAGCTCGCACCAATGGCAGTGCCTTTGTAGTTGGTCGAAGGGCCGTGTAAACATCGATGATCTGCGGTGTTGACTTTTTTTTTCCTTTTGCGTCATCCCACATGCTTGGCAACATTCACAACAAACAAATAGCAGTGAGGCAGAAAAATCCCCGGGGACTTCCCCTGAGTCAATACATACGCATTTAGTTTTTCGTACAGTATAGCTGTAGCTGACATGGGCCGCTGCATCGTCTACGAACCACACTTCGCCTCTGTTCCCCCGTATTATTGTGCTCTAACGTGAGTAGAGATTTTAATATTATTAAGCTATTGCATTATTTGATCATAGAAATATCATTGTCTTGCGACATGGGCAGTAGATTTAGATGGCAAGGTGTTTTTTTGTGAAAGTGAAAGTAAAAGTGGTCTCCAACGAGTTTTAGCTCACTTAAGAGCTACTCTTCCACTGGTCGTAACAGAGAAGACAGATGCTATGTACAGTATTTACAGGTTCATTATTGTACCAGGGAAATTCTCCCAGCTGTTTTCGACAAGCACAATGAAAGAGAACCATGGCTTAACGGCCCGTCCTAAGGACTGTGACCCTTTACAGTAGCGTGCATGTCGGGTGAGCGACAACAGCCGGGATTCGAACTCCCAACCTCTTAGTCCAGAGGCAGGGTCGCTAACCACTGGACTACGCACGCTACTACATGTAGGTTGTTAGGGTTGTTGACTCAGAATCTGAAGGTTCTAGGTTCCAATCCCTGGCAGCTTAGGAAAGGTCTCACGGTTGCCACTTGTTTTGTCAATCCTTCTACAATGTGTGGTACACAGTCGGACACAGCTAGAATTGGTAGTAAGATGACCAGTATCAAAACAAGTAAGAACTTACTGTACAAAGCTGTTGTGTTACAAATTTTGGCAGGAAGCCACCGGACTTTCCACATTGAGTCATAGCTTTAAATAGACGGACAATAAAGGAGCATGGGTGATTGGTGTTAGGTTACGTAAACAGGTGTAGAAATTGTAGAAAGCCATATCCATGTGTCACGTTCAGGGCTATAGTTGGTAGACAATGCTGGAGGTCATCATGTTATCATAACAGTTAGACGTCTTACTATATCTCTAGCTGATTACTTACAGCAGCCAGTGGCAATGACGGGGGGTGGTGGTTTGTTGTTGTCTTGGTCTAGACATGTACTGTATATTGTTATGCTGTGCTGACGAGGTCATACGATACTGTATACATATACACTGAATTACCTGCACTCTTGCTTTCAGGCAAATACAAAAAGACAGAGGGTGCTGGGCTGTAAGGCCACACTGACTTACTGTGTTCAGCCATTTGTTCAACCTCAGTCCTGACCACTTAGATTTCATAATTTTTTGCCCAACTCTTTCTTGTTATTTGTCCGCTCGCGTCAGTTTTTTGGTGCCCTGAGGGTGTCATCCCTATAATAAAATCAGTATGGTCTGAGAAGGCGTGAATGTTACTAGTGACGGGAAGGGACTTGAAAACAATGCTACTGCACGTGCGCAGTGCGGCATACTTACTCTGGTCCCACTGGTGCTATTTGAATCTCAGACGGTGTTACACTAACGGGAGGGGCCCTAAGTCCGGCAGGGGCCCAAAGTCCGGCATAGTTATAAATATTATCATTATTATGTCATGCATGGATGAATGCACATAATATGGGCAACAAGTTATGGACTAAGCCTTCATGTAAAAAACTACAAAGTCAGGAAGTGTGTCGAAGTTCACAGCTCAAACAGCTAACGATTGAAATATTTATTTGAATTTTACGCTGTTCGCTGGGGTTGACGAGAGAATTTGTCGTTAACAATACCTTCGAAAGTCTTAGATTATTCATCCTAAAGTTCGACATGTGAAAAGACGTCACCATGCATATGTAAGGTGTTTATTACTCCGTGAAGGAGGTCAGGACCTCCGGCCGGAGTGTTGTAATCGGCTGATTTTTCATGTTCGCAGTCAAAACACTGGGTTCTCTTTGTGTAATCGGCACGCAATTTTATACGCCGTCTGCGGGCATGCCCGTGTTGATGCACGAATGTGTATTTTTGCCGTTGCTGCTTTCGCGGTCAATGTAATATTGCAAACGCACCCCTACAATTACGAGGCGAATTGGAATGGTCCAGAAAAACGCGTTGTTTGGAATAGCAGTGGGGGTGGTGGAACTTCATGCAGATACGGGGTGGTCTTTATAAGTGGTTCCAGATGTTTTTGCCCATGGTTAAGAGATGCCAAGTTTTTTGGAAGATGTTCGCAGCCAAAACGCATTCTTCCGTACGTCGCATTTCTGTGTAATTTCGCATGTGGTGTTGCATTATGTCCGGGATGATGCACGTCTTTTTATTTTTACCGTAGCTGTTTTGATATTGGAGTAAATGGTTATTTTCGAAACATCCCCATGTCGTTGAAATGTTGTCGTCCGTTTATGTCACCGGTAGTAAGTCGGGGCGGGGCTGATGGGGACGGATATGTGGGGTGGCCAGAGGTCAACATTAGGAAAAATTTAATGTTAATACCGATAAAAAACTGAAACGTGAAAATCGGATGATTGGACCTGATGTACATTTTTGTAGATTGTACACAGAATACACACATCTTTAGATAATCTGGCCATGGCAGGTATACTAGATTAGCGTACATCTATGTTTATGCGTTCAAAACAAGAAAAGTAATCGTTTCCCGGTATTATTCTCTCGAAACACGGCGCTGAATATAGAAAGAAGTAGCCTGTGTTACGCAATGCTTTCGGCCGGATTGATGTGCAACTGTTACTAATTGCAGGGTCTGGGCTTGGCCAGTCGCGGTGTATGGCCAGTCGCGCTAATATGTGAGTGTTCCCTGTAGACAGTCCTGGAGTCATTTTTTCGCACATTCGCACATTCCAGGAGCCTGATGTGCATCTAAGGGTGGGTACTGGCAATATATAAAACTTCACGGAGAATTGTCGCCTATGGCTTCTTGTTATACTTTACATTGAAAACACACCTGTGTCTTCTCTTTGTCTATGACCTTGGATAATCGAAGATAAAATGACGAGCAATGTTTATCCCATCGGCCCCGCCATCTTTACTAAGTCGCTATGACAGCAGCCGCGACGCCGACCGCGAATTTAGTCAACCCGTCGCCGGTAGAGCGCCAACTACTCCCAAAAACCAAACCCTACCTCCTGAAAAAAATCCCATAGCCCCTACCGCTGCCAAAAACAATGTTGAAAAGACCATCAAGGTAGCCGAAAGCAAAAATGTGTGATCGCATGCAGCTGTAAACAATGCCGCCATTTTGTTTAGCGGCAAGTTGATCTCGCTTTCACCGAGGGAGACTATGTAACCAAACGCATTGAAGCTTAAGTCAAGTAGCGTGAGAGAAAACACGGCACATGTTTGGGACCTTAAATAGTATTGCAAAGTTATAGTGTTGTTCTGTTTGCACGGGGCGCTTAAATATGCACAGCAATAACTTGATTGTTACGTATGCCGGAGTTTGGGCCCCCTTTTTGTGTTGGAACGTTCCACTAGAACGCGAAGCAAAAATCTGCGGCTAAATTTTGCGTGCTATCAAACTACAGCGCGGAACGCTACCGTTAAATTAAGTAATGTCTGTACAGCTTTAAACCCGGATATATAGCTGTAACAAGATCTAACCTTATTTTTGATGGGTGGCGGGTCTGATGTACAGTTTAATACCAAAGCCATGCGCATATAGGTAGAACAGTATGTCGGACTTAAGCCCCTCCCGTTAATCTTAATAGTGTTGCTGGAATCGAATCTTCGACTTGTGGCAAATGGAGTCATACGTCCATCTTCCGATCTCTGCCTGATTTTGACTGGCTTTCTCCTGAAATGGCTGTAATATACCCTCAGCTTTTATGAATCGCCCTAAACTTCATTTGTTTTATCATATTCCAGCACAATGAAATCCATCATGGCGAGAGCACTTGCACTGTTTCTGTTGCTTGTGGTGCCGGCGGTGGACGGTAAGTGGAGCTTATTTAGATCTGTTAAATAGTTTTACTTTCCAAGAAGATATTGGGAAGAAAAATCACATCAAGTTTTCTGACTGTACTTTTTTTTCTGTCGAGCAGTCAAAGGTTGTATGCTGGTAAAACCTGTTTTTCTTTCAAGAAAGAGAGTGGGATTATTTTGCTTGTGTTTTCTGTATTCCAATCATATTTGATTTTTGAGAGAGGGCCTTTTATTCTTCTATTTTCGCTGTCATTATTATTGATATAAAACGACATCACAACCCCTTTCCCTCTGATCTCAGGATGCCGCACTGTCCGCATCTCCAACAATTATCCTCCCAGCCACGCCTCTGACATGACAACCTACACGCGAACGGGCATGACGTCATCTCGGCGTCCGGTGTACAGCAGCGACACCAGCGACTCGTATCTGTACCACATCCCTGACGACAATGGCCGATGGGTGATTGGCGAGACTGTGGGTGCAACAGATAGGTACACCATGTTCGTGAAGAGTAACCATTTCAACGCAGATGAAATCACTGGACCGTTCTTCACCCTGGTACATGGTGTTATGAGAGAATTACCAAACGTCCATGTGTCATGTACAGGTAAATTTGACAAAAAACTATCATCCCAGTGACTATTTTGGCGCTCGTTCTCAGTATTCTTTTGCCTAGAATTTTTTTCAGTGCATTTAATTTATACCCGTAGTAATGACTACGTTGAAATTTTAAAGCATATTTGAAGATACTGGGTTGTTTGAAAAATCTTATATCGCAGTCGACGCTACACACACTGGCCTATAAACATTTCTTATTACCATACAGTGGAGAACGTTGCCCTTGGTAAACCTGCCTCACAAAGCAGTACCGATGGGTCCAACACGGCAGGCTTAGCTGTGGATGGGGAGAAGGGAACGTCTGTGCCTGATAACCAATGTACCTTGACCAACGCTGAGATCGGTCCGTGGTGGGAAGTGGACCTCGGGAGAGACTGGTCGATTTCAACTGTGCGAGTTCTCAACCGTGGTAAGTATGATTTCTTTATTACATTAAAAAGAAAGCAAATCCGTACTGCTTTACCATGGAATCCTTGAATCATTGTCGCTTAAATCAAAATTTGAAAAAGAAAATTGTCTCTGATGTTCTAAATGAAATATCCTAAGTACATTTTTTTTCCTTTAGTGCTTAAATCCTGCTGTATCTTGGTTAAAAGTAAGACATTGTCACCACTGTCTCAGAGGTAGTGAGAATTAGACAACGCACACCTAAGACTTCTTTTAATCCCATGTTATTATTTTTTGAAGGACACCTTCCCGAGAATTTTGAAGTTAAAATAAAAAACGAATCGGAGTCGTGGGAATCAACGGATGGAATCAGGGGCAGGCGCGGAAATCTGGACAACGGAGAAAGCATCCTGGTGGACTTCGAGCGTCCGATCGTCGGCAGATACGTCCGGATCCAGCTACCTGAGAGGTCGGATACTGACGTGTTGTCATTGTGTGAAGTGGAGGTGTTCCCAGGCTTGGGTGGGTATTTTTTCTTTCTAACTAACTTCCGTAAGTTATACAGACTGACCATTATGTATCACAGGCCCTAAATCTTATGGGATCTTGCTTTGGCTTGAGGGTTACTATGTTCAAATGCAAAATTCAATTCAATTCAATTTATTCAATCAGACAAAATCATACAAAAGCAGGGAATGCTGTTGCACCCCTGAATTGTGTGTTCGATTTTTACAAACAATTGGTTAAAAAAAAAAGAACAAGACAAGTAAACAGAAACACACTATATACAAATATGTACAAACACCATTCAATCTACAACAGGAAAGGACAGACAAAAACAGACTATACTGCTCCCCCGCAGTCTTGTTGGAGAAGGAGCTGCACGAGCAACCTCCATGGAGGTTGCTCGTACAGCCCCTATTGTCTTGTTGGTCCGATATACTCTAAAAATGATTTGAAATTCTCTGGTAATCAAATTCTGACACCAAATAAGTCCACTGAATGGATCTCTGACAATTAAACTCTGATAAGATGGCACAAGTCAGATCAATCTAGGCGAGTCACAAAGATTGATGTTGAACTTTCAGGATGCCCAGCTGGTTACATCGTCCATGGGGGCATCTGTTACAAGGCCCACAACACCCCGATGACCCGCCAGGACGCACGGGCAACATGTCAACAGGATGGCGGTACGCTAGCCATGCCACGTCATCGCTACATCAATGAGTTCCTGGTGGATACAGCGATCCGTGTGGACACACAAAGCGACTACTGGATCGGCCTGTCCAAGGAGAAGGAGGCGTGGCTCTGGGACGACGGGAATCCGCTCTGCGGATGGGGACCCCGAGAACCGTCCACGTCAGACAACTGCACAGTACTGCGCTTTGGCGGCAGTTGGCGAGATGAATCTTGTAACGCGACGGCCAAGTTCTTTTGTCAGGTCCAACGTAAGTTCTATTTCAATCATAATTTTGCTGATCTATCGATAGCTTGGATGCCAGCCTTTGTAGCTTAATAGCACACTTCCTCACTCGTTTCCTTGCCCAAAAGACTGGAACCGCAAAAAAAATTGGTTCAGAATTTGAACAGGCGCGCCAATTGTCCAAACCTGATCGCCTCCACCAGGTCACCCAATCAGCAAAAGCACCACCCATCTCGCGATGGTTGAATCGGGTCCAGTCTTTTTACAGGAAGCGATCGAGAGCGTGTACTGGCATCCAGTGTAATCTGCTAATGTATGATCAAAGAAATTTTTATTAGCCAACTCAACCCATGAAACTTTCAGTGATTGTAAAAGCCCGTTCTTATAGTTATCCTGTAAAATATCACCTGCAGCTCCAGTGGATCTTGCGACTGTCGGGTACCAACCATACGGAAGAGTGTTCCTTCGAGCTCTCCCGGAAAAGATGAAGTTTGAAGAGGCTAAATCCGCCTGTGGTCAGTTCGGTGGAGGACGCCTTGCTCAGCCCATAACAAAAGAGTTCAATGATTTACTGAACGGTGTAGTAGGAGAGGCATCTGCTGACGGCAGCTTTTGGATCGGTCTGAAGATGTATGAGGTATGTACTTCATCACTGATTTCTGTGATTTCTGGTATATTATATATGTACACGCGCGCGTGTGTTTGTGTGTGTGTTTGTGTGTGCGTGTATGTATGTATGAAGTACAAGTTCTAATTCATGTACATGTTTCTCAGGAAATACAGAGAGAAAATTGAAAAATCATTGAAAATGCTATGACCAAAAAATTCGTTCTAGGAATTAGTACAGTAATGCAGTTTAGGAAATGTGTTCAATGAGAGAAAGAAAGAAGAACACCCAAAGGCAAATGTTCCTTATGACTGTATACCATGTTAACATAAGGTGCTAAAAGTATACATGAATTAAGACATGTTGCTCTTGTTTTACATGTTTTCTTAGGACTTCTGGTTGTGGTTGGATGGGACACCAAGCGAATCGTCGTACACCGGCTGGGCACCGGGAGAACCCTCTGGGGAGGGCTGCGTCACGACGACGTCATCTGGAAACTGGAGCGTGAAGAACTGTGAAGAAACGGCTTTCTACGTTTGCCAGATAGGCAAGTGATGTGGTTGTAAGATGAGGGCACAGGAGCCAAAAACGTATATTTTTTGGTCTGAAAATAGCAAAAAAAGCTCTATCAGTTTTACACAATTTCAAAGTGGTGTATGCCAAACGTGTGAGTAAAGTTCTTTTGGCGTATGTCCAAGGCACCCCTATACCAAACTTTACTTCATTTTGTTGTAATAGTAGGGCACAGGAGCCAAAAATGTACGGAAACGGAATTTTACAAAGTGTCTTTTTTTCTTTATTTCAGGTGATGAGAGCTTATGTGAGACGGAGCCTCATTCTAAAGGTATGTTGCTTATCTTGTCTTGACATTTGGACAATAAATTGTTACCAACAAATGGATGCCACTTGTAATTGTTGTTGGCTGGGCATGAGTGTGAATAATCTTGTTAATTGTTGACTGTAGATTTCATCATGATTTATTGCAAATACATGCCTGGTGCATGTAACATGAAGACTAGGACAGAGAAAACACTTGATCCAAGACCCGTGATTATCGATGAATGTCTTTGGAATGTAGATATGATAGCAAAAATTGGCTTTGGCAAGAAATAAGAAAATGTACATTACAACAGTAAACATGTCATGACATTTTTGTTTCATCTTTCAGTGCGATGCGGCGGAATATTGAGGGGAGGTTCCGGCCAGGTCCTGTCACCAGGATATGGGCAAAATCTCAACAACCCGGAAGACATGGACTGTGAGTGGAAGATCATAGTCCCGCCCGGAAAGGTCGTACAGTTTACAGTTGAATACTTTCAACTGGAGGAGAACGGCTTCCTCCAGATATTCGACTTCTGCCCTTACGGACGCAACGTCGAAACTCTTTCAGGAACTGCCGAATCCTCTCTGACTGTCACCACAACCGCCAACGAGGCCTTCCTCAAATTCAGCTCGAATGGGCTACAGCCCACGCATGGTTTCAACATCAGCTACCAAGGTATTTATTGCTATTGGTCTGATTGATAAAGTGTCATTTTCTCATTTCAGGTTTGTGTAAAACGCAATTGACATTGACGTTGAATTTTGTCAAAGTTATTTCTGTCAAACATGGCCATTTCATCTACATGTGTATTTCAGCCGTCCCCCCGCCACACCGTCCATTTGGTCTGCAGAACAACCAGGCCAGACTCAAGAGAAGTGCGATGGCAGCTGCAGGATCGAAGGCAGGGTTGCAGGTATGATACACCGGCACACCTCACTGCCTTTAGAATTGCCTTAAGACTTGTGTAATTTCCAAAGTAAAATTTCTCATCACTTCGTTAAAAATCCGAAGAAAAACGAAATGCAATTAAAAAGCACAATACACACCATAGGACGTGACATTTAAAAAAGCAGAATGCTTGAAAGTTTATTCATCGCTACTGTACTTCGACATCAAATAACGCCCCCGAGAACAAGGAATCGGTTAGTTCAATGTTGTTCTTAGCTATGCATAGACCCTTACGGGGAGAAAGAAATAAACAAAAACCACAAAATGTATGCTTAAAATCCCCCAAACACTTCCAAACTATGAGAAAGATCCTCTCCATAAACTCATTTGCGTTAACACTTAAGCTAAGAAAAGGAAACTAGTTGGAAAGTGAGAAAGGAAACAGAAATAAAAAGGAAAACGAGGGAAGTTCAAGAAAGGAAGGAAAGAAGGAAGGAGGCAAGGGAGTCAAGAAAATCAGATCTATGCCATCATATATTCTGTTCACTACAGTATCAGGCATTGGTTTGGCACTCAGAATAGAAGAGATGACAAAAATGCTTGTGTTACATAAATTGTACATTTTTCTTTGTAGGGAGTCGGTGAATTTGTGGTCGACATTCTCTTCAACATAGCAGACATTATTTGGAATGTCATTGATAACCAGGAGGCAGACGAACGACATCAACAAATAATGGACAAGCTGAATCAGCTCGAGAACAAGATTGACGGTATCCACGAGGAAATACAGGAGCTAGGCATCATGGACGAATTGCGTCACGAGAAGGAGCTAGCCGCTCAACTGTATGCTGCCTCCGAGCAAAGGATCAAGAACTTGGGCGACACGTTGCACACTCGACTTCAGATAACAGTAAACGGAACACTGGAGCCCAGGAACCTTGCGCAAGAGTGGGTACAAACAGTGTTGAGTCAGGACTCAGAAGGCATGAATCAGGTACATTTAAGCACATACGTTTCAATGATAGAAGTACTTTGAAGTTAAGCCTGCAAAAAATCTTGCTAAATACCATGTAGGAATTCTGATGTAATGCACAGCTACTTAATATATGCGCAATCATAGTGTCAAGCTAGTGTTGATCATTGTAAGTCGTACATCACTAGTGCACTTATCGTTCATTACAGGCCCTCAACAACATGTATGACATGGTGATGGGAACTTCGACGGTGTTCGACGGAACGTCAGTCCTTGAAACAATGGACGCAATACTGAGAAGGCAAAATCATCAGAGTTCCATGGAGAAGGTAGATTTCTCGCTTTCAATTTTTGTTTTTGCTAATCCGAAATTCATTATTATCTCTATTTCGCTAAATTTCACTATTTGTTAACCCACGTTGTTAGTCTGGTGAAGATTATATATGTAGATTCAATTGGGAGCCATATTAATAGAAGAATTAGTTACCGATTGATTACCACAAATTTAGGGCTCCCAAGTCCACAGGAATGTATCGGTCATTGGAAGTTTATTGTGTGTCATTATGGTAACAGCTATCGGGCTGAGAATTATATTATATTCAACAGTTCAGACAACACAAAACATCACATAATGGTATTGGAAAGCTGGAACCAACTTTGTGTTAGCGATGCGGTTGATATGAAATGGCATATTTATTTGGCAAATGAAATCTGACACCTTGAAATGCAAGGCGTACACTCAAATATCCATTTGTGTTCATCTTTTTTTTCATGCTTATACTACTGCAGGATTATAAGATTTCAACTCTTACATGTAATTATAATCAAATTCTCTTTAATTTTATTCAGCTGAGGAGCATCTGTGAATACATCATTGATCTGCAACTGTCCGGGTACGTGGCCTGGATCCTCGCTCTCAAGCAGAATGCTGAAATGGGCGTGGCTGAAGAAGTCATGAACAGAGCGTACAACAAGCTGAGTAAACAAAACTGCTCCATGGCTCGTTTCTTCTACGGTGAATGAATAAATTTTTTACCGAATAGAAACAAGGTTTACTCTTGAGAACATGGTTGCCCCGTGTGCTGCTAAATGTATATATTAAACTAGAGAGAGAACATTTGCAAGCAAATTGAAAATGTTTACCTTCACATGGTCTAGCCTATAAATCTTATTTAAACGTACATAGTATTACGTTAAACAAGACTGAAGCCACCCTGCTATATAGTGAAATCTTGGAGCGGCAGCATTTTGCAATTTTTCAGGGGCTAAGGTGCCAGAGGGAGTTAATCTTTCCCTGCTGTGAAGGTTAACATAATGATTACTGTTAAGCTGGAACAAGGTTATACCCTATAATGAAAATGAACTACTAGTAACTACGAGCACTTTCAACATTATTACATGATAACTCAAGGAGAATCATTTCTTCAACATGCATGCACTGACATTGTGTTTTCCTATCAATTAGAGTGGCCGGCAAGCACGTACGGCCTCCCCAATGCAACTAGTGGGTGTCCTGCTGGGTCATCTGTGGTGTTTGAGGAGGGCCAGTACGAGCTTAAGGGACACAACAGTTTCCACTGGGCAGAGGATGGTCAACTGCATTTGGCCGGAAGTCTCTCCAACGACGCAGTGAAGCAAGGGTTCTGCATGAAGGTTGTATATATCACACCAATATTTCTAGCTATTAAAAGTTTATGTTGGTATTTAATACACATTGAAAAGATTTTGTTTTCTTTATTCAATGTAAGAAATCAGGGCAATTCTTTGTTGGCAAAAGATACAAACCTTCTTGAATTTTTGTTTTCTAGACGACTTCCAGTGGCAGCGAGAACTGGCCAAAAGGAAGCTACTGCATCCTGAAGTTTGGGAACTGTCCAGTAGGTACGTACGTGCATCAGAAAGTCTTTATCATCGCAGTTTGCAAAATTTATCATTCCTGGTACGGTACATTTTTTTGTGCCCCGATATCCGGGTATGATTCCTACGGAGATTCCAGGGTCGAGTCACCGCGTAACATTTTAACTTCTTTCTCTTTTCCCTTTAAAAAAAATCATTTTTCCAGATACATTTATATAACATGAATTAGTTTAAAAACATTCATGTTCATTGCTTTCTAAGACTTTGTACAAATCAATCATGAAATACATGGCGTTATCATCTTCAGGGTTCAGTTGGGGTCGGCTGGGATTTCCCGGGGGTACAAAGACTGGAGCTTTACCGGATGGAAGCGTGGACAGTGACAGCGTGGATCGGGACTACTGTTGCCGGGATGATGGATTTCCCTCCTACCCCGTCCGCCTGCCTTCCAGATCTCCCTTCATCCTGCTCCGACACGGAGGGGTGTGCCAACAGGTACAAAAACATGTGAACCTGTGTATACATTAGATGTAGTGATATACAAGACGTTTATGGCTGTTATTGTACTTTATCACCATGCACTTGGCGTGTAAGGGCATATATGTACAATAAATGTCTTCAATCAATCTTACCCCTCCTGTCCCTGTAGGTTGAAGGAGCGACTGTTCGAGAGGGCTGGCTGGAGTACAGGGGTAACGGGCACAGAGCTGGCATCACTCCAGACGATGATGGTGACGACAACAGCCACAAACTGTACTACTGCTTCTACAGCGTACCCGGTTCCACCGGTAACATCCCAACTACACAGGTCATCTCAGCCGCTGTGCAGGTGCACACAGTCAATGTCATCAACATAGTTACACATACCAGCTGTGTAGCTGCACTATGGGTTATGTTGTGAACTCTGCAATGTCATATTCATTATAACCTTTCAAAAGACAATATTTTTTTCTAGAAAATGATCAATTTTTTGACAGAATCTGTTACCTTGGCTAACTTGTGAGAACTGTCATTTTAGACAAAGAAAGACAAAAACTGATTCTTGCTATAAGCATTGATTTGGCATTTCCATCTTTGCGACTTTGAAAAATGTGCCAAACTTCATGAAAATGATGTCGATGTAAGAATACTTTTATTCCTTTATCATAACCATATCAAAACCAGGCACATCAATTGTACTTCTTCAATGCAATAATTGAATCTTTATATTATGCTCAAATTCATCTGCAACATAGTCCAGTGAAGCCCTAACAAGACTTTGACCCCCAGGAAAGTCTGATGTACATGTGTTCGAGCTAAAGATCTGTTTAACAGAATGAGTAGATGATTGTAGATTATACAATAATACTCACGTGATGATTCTTTGTGTGCTGTTCAGTTCAACTAGTGATATGCTGTAAATAAATCTAGGCCTGCATATAGTCTGACAATGTTGCAATTGAGACCAGCATCGAGAAAGAAGTGAAACCTTCTTATTCTGATATTTCTCAATTAAATACTCTGTAGTCGTATGATTATAATCAGTGATATAAAATCGCAAGAGACAAAGATTGTGTGTTCTCCTGATAGTAAAAGGCGCATAGAAAAATGTAAATGCATAGTATTTTGGTGTGGAAGAGTGTGTACCATTTACAAGGTGTGTCTATTTTACTGTAAACAATAGTATTCGGAGAGTCCTTTGGTTGTTTCGGAGAGTGTAGTGCGTTTACTGTGTGATGAATCGTATACATTATCATACATTAATGTATCCAAGATTGTGTGGTGAAATGAAATAAATTCAATCTGATTGTGAAACATGTTTAATTCTTGTGTGTACAGAAAGCAGTAACATTTGAATATCATCCTTCTAATATCCATAAAATTATATAAACTCAATACAGAGCATATCATTTGTAAGGCACTGACAAGCTGCACTCCTTGAAATAACTCTCTCCAAATATGATCAGAGGAGAAAATAATCAACAACAGGAAAATTGAAAGTTTTTTTTGGGGGGTGGAAAGTTAGACCTGCAAGCAATGATGATGATGCGCTGTGTTTTGCAGCCTTGTTCAAACAGCCTCTGGCCTGCAATCAGTCTTTCTTCATTTCGTTCCACTGCGTCTTCTTCTTTACGAGCAGCCAGAGCTCTCGGAGTTTCTTGACGGTTCTTAGGTTTCCTGCAAGCAATTTTGTTTATTTAGTTACTCACTGCAAGTTGTAGTAGGACAGTATTTAATACAGAAATATATTTTAGGGACAGATTGTTCGTCATACATTTTGGACCTCAAAAGTCCTGTCTCCGCAAAAATAACTTTCCGAATTCAACCACCTCCGCACCTCACCTGCTAAAGTAGGGTTGTAATTGAATGCTGTTCTAGGATAATATCATGTATTGGTAAGAGGAAAGTTGCAATAACGTAAAGACATTACTCCTTAGCTTAAGTGTAACGTGTTTTATAGGTAAGGCATTTAAAATGATTGTGTCTAACCACGCTATCATAGTATGTACAGCAATTTGAAAACGGACAGGGGTCTTTTTTTTACATTATTTTGATTTAATTTGATACAGAATTGCTGTAGTACAATGCTATGATATAATGGTATTTTCATATACGAGCTAGCTCACTAACTATAGAATCCAATGATTGTACGGAGGTGTTGTTCTCACAAAGGAGGTCACACTCAGCCGCACATTCACTATGGATGCTGGGGTATCACTCCCCCTTGCTGGGATGTTGTTCCGAATGCGTAGCATAAGAATCTGGAGCTAAGTTTGGCTCGTGGGGAGCCCTGGCGCTGGGAGTTGTACTGGCTCCAGCACCTTTATGTTCCGTCAACTCTATGTTCCGACACTACTATGTTCTGACAACTGAACATTAAAGAAAGTTTATTTGCAAAGTCATGCCCGAAGGCCAATTACTTTTCACAAAGTCAAAGGTACTATACGGTACAATACAATAATAGGAAAGAGACAACTACTGTCTAGGAAAACTTATACTACTACTACCACCACGCTTGCTATTGTGAGGTTTGACTTCTTCTTTGAAGGCAGTGGATAATGAATAGTCCCACGTTTTGCATAATGGTGGGTTTTGTAATCTAAGTAGAAAGGTAATCTTTCGGTGATCTTTGAAAAGATGAAAGGATGGAGAAATTGTGGTAACTGTTTGAAATAATCTGTTTCTGTCTGTCTCATAGTGAGGATACTGACTAATAAAATGTGTTTCGTTTTCCACTGCATTCATTGGGCAATATGTACATAATCTCTCGTGCACAGGTAGTTTTTTATATGTTCCGTGAGGCTACGTGACGGCGAACACCGTTCAGTACCACGGACAGCAACGCCATTGCAATCTCATGGTGTTTGGTGTCAATCAAAGGCAAAACACCTTTCTCAATTTACTGATCTTTTGTGAAGGCTGGACACATACACCAAATGCGGGAGAACTAACAAGCGTCAACACTTTTTAGTGACATAACTTTATATACAAAACGTCTGAAAGAAAGGACTCGATCTATTGCAATTACACAAAGCCATTGCACTATCCTTGACTTCGGAATTGTTCACAGTCACAGGGTTCTGCAGTTTGGAAATGCATGACTTAGTTCGACGGGAACGAAGGTGATACGCGGGACTTGCAAAACACAAGAAAAAAGATATGCGACCGAAAACAAAGAACAAAAAACAGGTAGCATGGTGCATTGTTTCACCCCATAACAGACTGAGGAACCTACCGTCGGCCCTGAGATACACACAGTAGAGCCATGGTGGACAGTTGTGTAAATCACGAAGGATTAACAAGCGTGTTAATACCCCGTCCAAGTGGAACTTGTCGAGAACACAAACTTGTTGGTAAGTGATACGTTAGGTAACCACTTAAGGCGACACGCTCTATTGAGTACCAGTTGAGCTTTGTCAACTGGACTTCAAGATAAGAAGTGATCTGTGTGTATATAGAGCATACAACACGGTGTATTCCGTATTGCCCGAGGTATCGGCCCGACCGCGCGTCGGATCGCCCGACGGCCGAAGGCCGGAGGGCGATCCGACGCTCGGGAGGGCCGAGACCGAGGGCGATGCGGAATACACCGTGTTGTATGCTATTTATATCATACCCACCTTAGAAAACACGTCTTTCAAGGCGAAATGAGCGAAAATTTGGTGTTGCTGGACCAAAAAACTGCAGCAACATCACTCGACGTCCGAATCCTGTATTCGAATGTTCGAAAGCGGCGTACACGGTTGGGGCGAAACGCGTTCGAATCGTTCTAATTTTTGTAGCGGCGCAAGCAAAGCGCGTTCGAATGTTCTATGGATGCCCGTTTTATACATCCGGTCGTACGGGAGAATACAACACGGCCGGGAGCACTGTTACGCCGCCCGGGTATGATATAAAGGATAGTATAGTATAGCACTTGCTATCTAGTCTGTCAAATTATGTTGTATAGGTGAAGTCAACTTCATCAAATAGTGGTTTTAGCTTAAGCCAAAACAATTTTGCTAAATCTTTTTTTGGTATTTTGAGGGTACCAAACTGGATAATCCCTAACTAAAACGGCATGTTAGTTTGTGCTCTATCGGTATGTCATTTTTATTTATCGCTGGTGTGTAAGTCTGGTCATAACATCAATCAACATGCTAAATGTAACAGGAAATAAGCTAGAAATCGGTTATGGATCCTCCTTTATATCCCTTATTTTGTTCAGGATGGGTAGAATAGTAGCTAGGGCGTTGGGTGTTCGCATATTACTAATGACAGTGAGAAAAATGAGAAGTCTGACGTTATTTCCTCATGAAAATGAATCTAATTGCGATATGCTATATGGTGCCGTCTTTTGCCCTTAACGGCGCGGTTATATTCGTCTAAGGTGCTCGTACGATTTTAATTTGATGCCGTAGAATTTTCAAGCAGGCTGTGACAGAACCAACCACCGACAATATCTAAGAAAGCCTTTTCTGTAACAAGACAGCTGAAGTTTGCACGACAGCCTTCGGTTTGCGATCGTACGACAATCACACGACGTATGTGACCGGGCCCTTATGGTGCTATTTTTTTCCTTAACCAACTAACACGAGTCAACCATGCTCTTTACTATCTGTTAAGAACATGAAGGCGATTCTTTTTCCCTCTGATTTTATCTCGTCTACGTACTTTTCCCTTTGAGCTGGCACCAGCGCCTTTGTTTGGTGTGTAAACATTGACGGTGTGCAGTAGTGACTAGTTAACTATATCATGTGATTTTCACTATATCTCGTGTCGATTTTGTCTTTTATTCTATTACGGCCGCGCCCACGCCCACCTCTATTGAATTTCAGTCCTGTCTAAACGCTAGCGCTTAAAAAGTATTCATCACCTTTTGTAAAGCGTTCCTTACTGTAAAAATGTGTTAAATCGACCCCTCAATCTCGAACAGTTCAGCTCCCGCTATAGACATTGGTATTTCTGACCGACATTATGCCACATAACCGTCTCAAGTCAGGCGTTAACACAAGTAAAAGTCTTGAATGCGTGTCTTAAATGTCAGAACTGCTTAAGTACAAAAGATTCAGCTAGCTATTGCAAAACAAAAGATAAAGTCAACACAAATGTCAAGCGATCTGCTCTTCGTAACTCAGTGATACAGCTTAGATTTGTAATGGTAAATGCCTTTGATTTTGTTGATACCAAACAAGCATTTACACTTCCTATCACAAGAACTTCTCTTCCCTCACACTTTTAGGTAAACCATGTGTAAATGAGACCTGGTTGGACACTGTAATACAATTGTTTTGAATGGTGGGGGAATACAAAACTTGTTTTCGGTGCCATACCTGGGTCACTTCCATTGTCGCGGTTCCCCTAGCAACAGTCAGGAGGTCAAAGGTGACGTGTGAACGGTCAAAACATGATGGATGGTTTCTCGGAGCAAAGATGGCGGACCTTTTGCTGATTTACCGAGAAAACACGACTGCAATGTGAATAGCGTACATGTGTAAGAAATGAGACGAAGACAAACGTTCAACAACTCAATTCAACACTTTCTTTTAAAAATGATTTGCTAAATTAGACAACATACAGTTATATAGATAGGTCATAGTGCAAGCCCCATAAGACCGCTATTAGATTGTTAAGAGGAAAGTATCTAAATAAACAAATTTCAGCCATCACTGAGCCATGGCTAACCCAAAAATCAGTGACCACATATTACAGATTGAGGCAGTTACAACTCGGTCTGCTCCAAATGACAGATCATTCTCATTATTTGACACCAATTGTATAGTATGTAACGACATACGCAATAACCTTGTTCTAATAAGTGCCTTTTATGTAGGCCAGAAATGTACATGATTATCAAAAGACGAGACATTTTCATACCTTATATCATCCTCAAATACTAGTCTAATCGAAAAACTCTGTGAATTCGTTTGCAGAAGTTTTAAGAAAGGTGAAGAGGCGTGTAAACAATATACTTAAATGTTGTACAAGTATACAAATTTTCTCATTTAGTTATTTAACACACTCATTTAGTCCTCATGGTTATGAGTAAGACATTGAGATCATTTTCAATGTCAACATTTCAACAACGAAAGACAAACAAATATGAGAGAAAGGGTAACAATTATCTTGTTTTAACACGGATTTTGGAACAAACTTTTATGCATGGAGAGATAGATAAATAAATTGAGAGATGTATGTATGGAATGACTTTAGTTCTGGCAATCATCTCCCAAATACAATGCCACTATAGGTGGGAACTTTTGAAGACCCAATGATCCATCTAAATTCCTATTCTGTAGTTTTAGGAATTTTTCTGTTAAGTACGGAAATACCTGTTGCATCTACAGATCCAATATTTTGCCACTACTGATAATTGGTGATCTCCTTCTTTGCATAATTGCCTATATCATTTGTACAATGAATGGATGAGATAAACCCCATAGCTGAAATATTTCATGCAAATATTCAGTCAAAAGAGCCAGGTCAGCATCATGAATTAACACTTAATTGATACAGATAATATTCTTGGGTCTCTGTGGCATGGAAGACTACACAAATTGGGTCTTTTCTGAGTTCTTCAAATGACTGTTGTAACAGACAAATTAGAGAGTCGAATATCTTGTTTAAATATGGGTTTTGGAACAAACCGTTGTATACATGGAGAGATGAAATAAATATATGGAGAGATGTATATAAGGAATGATTTTTGTTCAGGCAATTATCTCCCAATACCATGCCGCTGTGGGTGTGTACTTTTCTAAATTCCCATTCTGTAGTTTTAGGAATTTTTCTGTTAACTTCTGAAATACCTATTGCATCTTCAGGTCCAATATTTGTCACCACTGGTAACTGGTGATCTTATTTTCATAATTGTCATATGTCATTTGCACAATGAGTGGATGAGATGGGTCCCATGGCTGAGATATTTCATGCAAATATTTAGTAAAAAGACTCAGGTCAGCATCATGAATTAACACTTAATTGATACAGATATCATTCTTGGGTTTCTGTGGCATGGAAGACTACACAAATTGGGTCTTTCCTGAATTCTTCAAATGACTGTTGTAACAGACAAATCAAACAATGAAAACACTGAGAGATAACAGTTTTTGTCAGTACTAGTTTGCTCTGCCTTCCATGTCTGTCATGTACCTATAGCTGTAAAGCTAAATCTTGGTATCTGTATAACGCTTGCTTGGTGCTGAACATACTGTTGTTGCCTACATTTTTCTAGATTCCTCATTATTAGTTTACTAGCATCAGTCAACCTTGACCCCAAACAACTGGTAATGTGGTGACTTGGGTTTCCAGTCAAGTTTAAACATCTTTGAGAACAATAGACAGGAAGGCAGCAGAAACCACAACAACATAACCTAAGGAACTTTATCCAACCCCAAACCGTATGCTATGTGGCTAAGAATGTTAAAGTCTATTTACTCCTAACATACCCTATACCCTTAAGTTTTCGTTTCAAGTCTGATAGTAACTTTAGATGTTTTGCTGAAGATTAGAAGCCTTAGAAAGTTGAATGACACCAATGGATGGGTGTATCGTGATCTGGTCAAAATCCCAGGATGTCTACATACTTTGACTTTTTTTTTCTGAAAACGGAATGGCTTGCGAAGCATCCCGTCCATCTTACAATGCTTTGCTTGCTGTATTTTTTATCTATTTATTTGGATACTTATCCCAGAGATGATGCCCCCCTCCCCCTCAAACATGGCGGAACACAGAACACACTGGCGACCGCCAGGGTCTATCGCGCCGGTATACAAAATATTATGGAAAATATTGTGTAAGCTGTGCTGTGTGGTGTAGAAATGTGTCGGGTTTGAGTATACAAAATATTATGGACAATATTGTGTAAGCTGTGCTGTGTGGTGTAGAAATGTGTCGGGTTTGAGATCGTATGATTTGGATTGTGACGATTTTTAATACAGTTCGGGTATAATTGCGCCGTATCGGCTTTCGGGGTGAGACGGCTGCATTTCATTTGACCCCCGCATGCGTAGGGCGCTATTTGAAAGTGGGCGTCACACGACGATACGCCGACAGAATTTTATTGTTTGTCAATATTTCTTAACATTCAGCGTGCAAATTTCCTCATAACATTTGCAATGGCAGAAACCAGAGACCAACAGCAAGTTCAGGGAGAGGTTTGTTTGTTCGTTTGTGCCTTAATTTACACTCAGAATTGCTCTATCAGGACCGCTTTTCATAGAGGTCGAGTTTGGACGAATATCAAGGGGTCAGCTGAAAATAGAAAAAAATTTTGGTCAAATTGGATGACTCAGAATAATATGTTAGTTACAATAGTATGGTTGACAAACTGGAGGATAAGTGCAAGGTCGGTGTGTTTCGATATTACACTAGGAAGACCTTGTAGAATCACAAATTGACGGAATAACATGTCCTGGTGTCAACTGTAACTTTGTGATGCAAACCACTACAGCACAAAAGGCAATAATTGTTGTGATGTCGAAACATTTAAGCAATCTCCTCATAAACGTGTGTGTATTTGTGTTTGTGTGTTTTTGTGTGTGTGTTTGTGTGTATGTATGTGTGTGTGTGTGTGTGTGTGTGTGTGTGTGTGTGAGTGAGTTTGAGGGCCTGAGTGAGTGTGTGTGTTTGTGTGTGTGTGTGTGTGTGTGTGTTTGTGTGTGTGTGAGAGAGAGAGTGTGTGTCTGAGTGTTTGTGAGTGTTTGTGTGTGTGTGTGTGTGTGTGTGTGTGTATTGATTAATTTTTACTAGTACACCATCTTCTGAAAATTTGGTGGCCATACGATATACCGTTCCCGAGTTCTGAGGGGGGCAATAAGCCCCCTCCCCCAGTCCCACGAACCTCCAAAGCTTTAAAAACTTTAAAAAACGGGTATTTCTTGATTCCTTCTTTTCTTCACCAAAAAATTGGAAAAGGTAAAAATGTATAATTTTTGTACGTAATGTTGACTAAGAGGTTCACACATCAATTCAGCAAAACAATTGAGCTGGTAGCATACTGATAATTTCTAAAAATTAGCAAAAAACTGTTTTGGGGTCCGTGCGGACCCCAGGTGGACAGATTAATCAGTCCGGGAAGGTGTACTGTTGAGGGTTAAGAAAGGTGAAGGGGCGTGTAAACATGATACCTAAATGTTGTACAATTATAAATGCCTTCCTTTTCTCTTTTAGTTATTTATCACACATTTAGTGGACATGGATATGCCATAGAGATCATTGTCAATGTCAACATTTCAACAAGAAAGGAGAAACGAATATGAGAGAGTCGAATATTTTGTTTAAATATGGGTTTTGGAACAAACCGTTGTATACATGGAGAGATAAAATAAATGTATGGAGAGATGTATATAAGGTATGATTTTTGTTCAGGCAATCATCTCCCCATACCATCCCACTATAGGTGTGTACTTTTCCAAATTCCCATTCCGCAGTTTAAGTAATTTTTCTGTTAAGTTCTGAAATACCCATTGCATCTTCAGGTCCAATATTTGCCACTACTGGTAACTGGTGATCTTATTTTTATAATTGTCATATGTCATTTGCACAATGAGTGAATGAGATGGGTCCCATGGCTGAGATATTTCATGCAAATATTTAGTAGAAAGACTCAGGTCAATATCATAAGTTGAAAACATTTAATTGATACAGATAGCATTCTTAAGTCTCAGTGCCATGGAAGACTATACACAAATTAGGCCTTTCCCTAGTTTTTCAAATGACTTTTGTGAAAGATAAAGTAAACAATGAAAACACTGAGAGATGATTTTTGTTAGTACCCGTGCTAGTGCTTTGCCTTCCATGTCTATCATGTAACTTATAGCTGTAAATCTGAATCTTGGTATCCATCTCTATAAACGTTTAGTGCTAAACATACTGTTGTTACTTACATTTTTCTAGATTCCTCTTTAATAGTTTACTAGCATCAGTCAAACTTGACCCCAAACTTCAGTTGGAATATCGTCCTATGCGTTTACACCACACAGTGCACACTGACTACAACTGGTAATGTGGTCACATGGGTTTCCAGTCAAGTTTAAACATCTTTGAGAACAATAGACAGGAAGGCAGCAGAAACCACAACAACATAACATAAGGAACTTTATCCAACCCAAAACCGCATGCTATGTGGCTAAGAATGTTAAAGTCTATTTACTCCAGACATACCCTATACCCTTAAGTTTTCGTTTCAAGTCTGATAGTAACTTTAGATGTTTTGCTGACGATTAGAAGCCTTAGAAAGTTGAATGACACCAATGGATGGGTGTATCGTGATCTGGTCAAAATCCCAGGATGTCTACATACTTTGACTCTTTTTTTTCTGAGAACGGAATGGCTTGCGAAGCATCCCGTCCATCTTACAATGCTTTGCTTGCTGTATTTTTTATCTATTTATTTGGATACTTATCCCAGAGATGATGCCCCCCTCCCCCTCAAACATGGCGGAACACGGAACACACTGGCGACCCCCAGGGTCTATCGCGCCGGTATACAAAATATTATGGACAATATTGTGTAAGCTGTGCTGTGTGGTGTAGAAATGTGTCGGGTTTGAGTATACAAAATATTATGGACAATATTGTGTAAGCTGTGCTGTGTGGTGTAGAAATGTGTCGGGTTTGAGATCGTATGATTTGGATTGTGACGATTTTTGATACAGTTCGGGTTTAATTGCGCCGTATCGGCTTTCGGGGTGAGACGGCTGCATTTCATTTGACCCCGGCAGGGTGCTATTTCAAAGTGGGCGTGAGAAGTCGATATGCCGACATTTTTTGTTGTTTCCAATATTTTGTAGTTTGTACCTTAAACTCAAAGATATTCGTTTTTCGTATTTCTGAAGTGCACACTACTAGTCAAAATACAGGTCGAAGTGAGTTATCTTGGGTCCTTAACTATGGAAATCCCCTTAGGGCGAAAACTGTGTTCTGATACCTTTAACGCATTTGCGTTTTCGAGGACTGATCAAGGTGCAGCTGTTATAATACTAGGGCTTAGGGTGTTTTATGTAGACCCTACATAATTATCAACTCCTTAGCGGCATGCAGAGGAGATGTACCTTGAAGGCCCCGATGAGAAAGGGTACTGAAATTAATTTTACTCGATGCGCATGCGTGAACCTTTCACCTCTGTGTCAAAGGGTGGGCTGCGTTTGCCACGTCACACGTCATCGTTTTAAAACTAGTACTTAACATTCAGCGTGCTAATTTTCTCATAACATTTGGAATGGCAGAAACCAGAGACCAACAGCAAGTTCAGGGAGAGGTTTGTTTGTTCATTTGTGACTTGATTTACACTCAGAATTGCTCTATCAGGGCCGCTTTTCATAGAGGTCAAGTTGGGACGAGTATCAAGGGGTCAGCTGAAAATAAAACACATTTTTGGTCAAATTGGATGACTCCAAATAATAGGTTAGTTACAATATAATATACAATTAGTTATAATAGTTGACAAAAAAGGATAAGTGCAAGGTCGGTGTGTTTTGAAAATACACTAGGAAAGACCTTGTAGAGTCACAAATTGACGGAATAACATGTCCTGGTGTAAAATGTAACTTCGTGATGCAAACCACTACAGCACAAAAAGGCAATAATTGTTGTGATGTCGAAACATTTAAGCAATGTCCTCATAAACGTGTGTGTATTTGTGTGAGTGTGTTTGCGTTGTGTTTTTGTGTGTGTGTGTGTGTGTGTGTGTGTGTGTGTGTGTGAGAGAGAGAGAGAGAGAGAGTGTGTGTGTGTGTGTGTGTGCGTGTGTGTGAGTGTGTGAGAGTGTGAGTGTGTGTGTTTGTGAGAGAGAGAGAGAGTGTGTGTGTGTGTGTGTGTGTGTGCGTGCGTGTGTGTGTGTGTGTGTGTCTGAGTGTGTGTGTTTGTGTGTGTGTGTGTGTGTGTGTGTGTGTGTGTGTGTGTGTGTGTGAGTGTGTGCCTCTGAATATTGGGTCATCTACATCAAGAATAAATACGCCTCTCTTACCTTACTTTATCAATGTTACATAGGTAAATGGTCTACTGCTATTATTACAGCGTCAGTGGTAAACCTAATGCAAGTGTATACAGAATATTATGAATGTTGAAAACACTGTACTAATTTGAGAGTTATACATACATCGGGAGATTCCAATTGTTTTCACTATTGTCTGGATCAAAAGCCAAATGCATGATTTAAAGACCAGGTATGTTAAAATATACGGGTTTCAGTTAATATTCTATTTTTGAAAAAAATTACACCTTGTCCAATACTTTCATCTCGACATTTTGTGGACTAGTTTAAGTACTCCATCTTGAAGGTAACACAGTACAGCTGACATATTAGGCCACTATGTCCTTCCTTTGTACTAACAAACACTGCCCATACATCCTTCATCTCGACGGTGCGCCGTCATGTTTTGTTTACATTATATGTAGAGAAATATGAAGTTAAGTGCCTACCTTAAAAACGAAAACCATGTTATTCAAGCTTGTCTCAAGTCTCAACCAAAGCCAAGGCCATTAACACAACATTAATAGTTGTTGCTGTCTCACACGACAGATTCTAGTTGATTAGAAGCTAGTTTCATTATCAATTAAACTAAAAAGCTTTGTTAGCTTCATGCTTGAAAGTGAAGAGGACATTGCTTAAATCTTTAGACATCATAACACTGGTTACCAGAAAAATCCAGTCCCACTATATATTGTCTTTATGTACCTATCTACGGCCTATCTAGCATTAAAATAAGATAGGGTAAAACTAGTAGAATATTTAAATTTAGTGCTGAAAATAGATCTCCTGATCGATGATATTCAGGGGCTTACACACACATGCACACACACGTGCACACACACACACACACACACATGCACACACACACACACACACACTAACAGACTTCTTTTTTGTGTGTTTATGTGTGTGTGTGTGTGTGTGTGTGTGTGTGTGTGTGTGTGTGTGTGTGTGTGTGTGTTTGTGTGTGTGTTTGTGTGTGTGTGTGTGTGTATGCCCCTGAATATTGGGCTATCTACATCAACAATAAATACGCCTCTCTTACTTTATTTTACTTAATTAATGTTAGATAGGTCAAGAATCCACTGCTGGAATTACTGCGGTAAATCTATAACAAATGTATACAGAATATTATGAATGTTGAAAACACTGTACTTATTTGACAGTTATATATACATAGGGAGATTCCAATTGTTAACACTATTGTCGGGAGCTAAAGCCAAATTCATGATTTTAAGACCAGGTATGTTAAAAGATACGGATTTCAGTTAATATTCTATTTTTGAAAAAAATAGACACGTTGTCCATTACTGCATCTCGACCATATTTTAAGCACTCCATCTTGAAGGTAACACAGTACAGCTGACATATTAGGCTACTATGTCCTTGCTTTTTACTATCACCCTATTTTATGTTTTGTTTACACTATATATAAGTTTAGTGCCTGTCACAAAAACCATGTTATTCAAGCCTGCCTCAAGTCTCAGCCAAAGGCAAGCCCACCAAACACAACATTAGTAGTAGGAGTTGTTGTTGTTGTTGTTGTTGTGTCACAAGGCAGATTCTAGTTGATTAGAAGCTATTTTCATTGCCAATCAAAATTAAAGAGCTTTGTCAGATTCATCCTTGAAAGTGAAGAGGACATTCACAACACTGATTACTGTGTGTGTGTGTGTGTGTGTGTGTGTGTGTGTGTGTGTGTGTGTGTGTGTGTGTGTGTTTCTGTCTGTCTGTCTGTCTGCCTGCCTGTGTGTAAGTCCCTGAATATTGGTAAATCTATAATCATATTGATAAATATGATCCTGTCGGATAAAGTTACAGATTACTATGACATTATGTAGGCTTTCTAACTAGTAGAACATAAGGAGAGTATGAAATAGATTATATTTGCTTTGCATCAATGTGTGCTTGCAACCGTTTAGACTTTGATATAAATACCCATAAAGGCTTCTAAATTTCATGTTCCATTCAACGCACTTGGTTATTTCCTTAGGCAGTTGTAGTCTTCAAAACTATGACCTGAGAATGCAACTTTTTTTCCAGGTCGTCCCCCAGGATGTGGACTTTTCAGTGCAGGAGACCGGTCCAGAGACAGGCTATTCTACCAGCCAAAAACAACTCCAAAGGATCAGAGAATTGGAGGTAAGCACTCCCTTTTTTGGATGCTAAAGAGGCAACTAAGAGCTGTATTTACTTCACACAAATGATCAGACCAGTGAAATACTATGGACATCCCTATAGAATATACCTTTATATCCACGAACGGTAAAAATTTAGTGTTTCAACATCAGTGGTTAGATCATGGCAAATTATAATAAAGAACGAAAACAGTAGCGAGCAACTTATGAATTAGCACTCGTTGAACTTAGTTGACTGAAATAATAATCTATATAATTACCAGTATCAACACTTTATTTTGACATACATTTTACCATATACCCGCCAAGTGTCCCAAATAAGTTACAGACACACTAATCATTATCTTACAACCAGTGTTGACAGACGAAAACCAAAACCAGAAAAAAAAACACTAACGTTATCGATAGGATAGAGGATGAATGAAATAATTATGAATCTGAGATGACAGAAGAAATGTAAGAAAACTATTTAGATCTTGCGCAGGATCATAATTTGCTTATCATAACATCATGTATATCATCATTTTGCAGATCCAGCTGGAAGAAGCCAAGGATGACAATCGGCTTTTAAGACAGGAAAACAGGGACCTGACGTTAAAAAACAGAGACCTGAGCTCTGAAAACATGGACCTGCACGCTGAAAACATGGACCTGAGATCCATTGTTAGGCGTCTGGTCCAAGCTCTCGGCCTTTAGGGTAAGAGAGGTACTGACTACCGCCTAGACATGACCTGGTAGTATCTAGTAAACTTGATTGATATACCAACACAAAAAGAGAAAGCAATGGCCTTCGGTTTTCAGCACCAATGCTCAACAAATTGAGCTATTACATAACGATGACTGAACAATGGCAGCAGTGACAGAATCCTAGCTTTACTCTGTCTCTGGCCTTTAGCATAAGACATTTTAGCCAAAGGTCCTGGGTTCAATTCCTACTGCCGCACAAGACAGTGCCCTACGTCTTAATCTCCAAGCAGATCCTACGGTGGCAAAAAAACAGTATCCAATTGGCCAGAAGAGGTCTGTACCCAGAGTAGCCACCGTGGCTGAATGACACTACTCTGGATAGACCTCCTCTGGCCAATTGGATACTGTTTTTTTGCCACCGTAGGATCTGCTTGGAGATTACTACGTATGTCAAGGTACATGTATCTCTAACTTGTGATGTACAGAAAAACAAGCGCCCAATTGTTCACGTTTCCACTTCATGACAGTTGCTTATCTTTTTCATTACAGCTGCAGTGGCCAATCGTCATGTCAACATTAACCAGTAAGTGACAACTGACGTGCGGACGGACCTGGCAACAACACGACCGACAAACCCTCCAATTAAGGACTTTGATACACTGCGTTCGTTCTACATACGAAACCAGTTATATTTTAGGAGTAGACAATCCTTACAGGGTGCAAATAGGCAAATACATTAGAGATAATGTTTAGATATTAGAAACTATGATGAGAACGCGTACGGTACGCGTAAGACCATATTGATATACCGTGTTATTGTAGCAAATGAATCTCCCCCATTATGACGTCAGTTTGTGTATCTATATAGTTATAGAAGACCTTATGACAGCCTGTACTATTGCTGTCAATAACAGTCATATAACATCAATAATGTCTGGTCACCCTTGGTAGGATTTGACCTATCTGGTTTTATAGATCTGGAAGAATTGTTGTTTAGAAAATAGTATCTTAAAGGTATCTAAAAGTGGAAGTGATGAATTAGTTACAGCCCACTATCATGTAAACATGCATTCTCATTGTGGGCGCTTTGTCATTGTGCACCTTAGTGTAAACACTGTATTAGCCAAATACAAACGTTGAAAATCCCTAGAGATACCAGTGTACGAAGGTTTCATTTTCCCGCACAGCCTGCGGTTGGCTTTGTTTACATCGAGTTTGTAAACATGAGCAGTCCACTTAAGATCGGCTTGCAGGATCACGCCTAGGACTAGTGCTGTGTACCTAAACCCACGTTTAGGTTCAGGTCCAGATTCAAGTCCAGAGGTCTAAGTTCAGTTCCGGACTTGTATACGTAAGTCCGGAGCTTAACCCACAGTATATACAAAATTGCATGTTGGCAACCTTGCAATGTTGTCTGGGCGAAACTGTGGCCACATAACATGGAGGCTGACACTTCACAATGCCCAATGGCAATGTTTTCTTCATTTTGCAGCACAGATTCTGCGATCTATGGAAGGTTTTATGTGGTTTGGAACGAAAAGGGGTATGTGACAGGGTTTTTTTTTCCAACCAAGTCCGGAACTGGTTCCCGCAGTTTTTTTCGACATGAACCTAAACGTTTTTACAAGTCCGGAACTGAGTCCAGCGAACCGGTACACAGCACTACCTAGGACTTTAGGAAACTGAACTGAATATCCTTGTTAAATATTTAGCCATGTCAGAAACATGGTCAGATCAATTTTCATTTCAGAAACTGTGCAAATGTTCAGGTCCTCATTTCCCGCCCTTCATTTGGACACTTTTATGTAGGTTAGAATATAAGATTACAAACATTCTATTCAGTAAAATTCCCACCCCTCTACAGAGGTTGGATCTATCCGTCACACAATTTCTGTCCTGCAGTAAGTTTCTACAATTAAGTTAGGTATATCTCGTGACATGCAAATACGAAAACAGTATTATAGGTTGTTGTCACGTGAAGAAGAGCAACTGCCTACAAGTTTTTTTAGAAAAGTCACATACTCCCTAGAAATATTGTAAACAGAGAGAAGGTACCTAAAGACAAAATACCTGTTGATCTCTGAAAATGTTGTAATGCTAGTAGTTGAAAATGTAGTCGATTGGGCGCCAAAAGGATCCAAGTGTCGCACCTTCTTTTATACCCTTCTATTCCAGTTAGATAGGGGGTAGGGGGGTCCACACCCTGCTTTAGTCAGGTCAGGGCGTTCTTAGTAGTAGCCAATCAGCTTAGTGGATTTTGTTTGGCTCCTTTAAGTTATGTAGCGTTACTGGTAACATTGCTGGTATGTGATATCTGAAATAGTCAGCAGTCGTTGTGAACATTATGCATTAACGTTATATACATCCCGGAGGTTTGGATCCTCAGATATGTTATTCCCGCTCAAACACATAATGTTTTTGCTCTGACCAGGAGCAGATCGTGTGTGTGTGTGTTTCCGCAAATTTCTTGTTAGCATAACTTAAGAACGCATTTATGCATTGTGATGATATTTGGTATGTTGGTAATTCTTGACCTCCTGTTGGTTGACCTTGGTACTGCAGCAGAACTTCTGGTTCTTGTATCTTTTTTCCTGAACAAGCTATGGTCTTGATTTTTTGGTGGTAGATAGCTTTTTATGTCAGGAATAAGTGGTGTGGGTTTGGTCCCCCTAGCAGCTTGTGTTGGAACTGCAGGGAACATCACCACGCATATATTATGTTAATGTAGAGGTCATTTGCATAATTAATAATGACATGTACATTAACATATAAAGCCCATATTTCATGGAGGTATGAGGTCTCCGAACATATGGCGGACTGCTTTCAGAATGCCTCAGTAAACAGACATATAATTTGTTGCCTTTGTCACACAGAAATAAGGTGACGATTATTGCATATGACGTGAAGGTATGTAACGTTATGAATGAAAGTAACCATGTATTCGTCTGCACGTTAGGCTCCTAGTTTAGCAAGCCATGGAAGGCGGTGTCATCTACTCTTGTACTCGGTGTTCTCACGGTTAGGTCACGGCGTGTTTTTGGACCGCGTAGAATTTAAGTCAGAACTAATTTTTTCTCCGGGCCCAAAAATAGTCCGGTACTAGGCGGTAGCCGCAGGTTGTCCCGCGGGACCACGTAGGGGTGACGCCCGAACGTGCCAAAAAAACAGCCCGGGAACTGAACTACCCGGAAGGGCCCCTTTTTCCAATTGGGACCGAAGCATAAAGTGGGGTTGTGACGGTATGGCGGGATAACGTTATGTCTTGGAGTCGTGAGGGGAAAACTGTGATAACGTAATGATCGTGCTCCCAAGCTGAGGAGTGTAATCAGTAAGTAGGTGAGGCTTAAAGAAAGCATATTCTATTTACGTCAAACCACCCTATTATATATACAAGGAGGTCAAGTACATTTAACCTTCTTGATTTGACTAATTATAGAGCTAGTACCGAGCTGAGGAGCTGAGGTAGCCCACACCCGCTATGGATGCCGGGATATCACGCCGTGCGCATGTCCACAAGTTCTCCTCTTGCCAATTTCCACTTTCCGAAGATGGCGGATCATCTGTAACAGGACAAACTTAGGCTACTTGGATTTCTGTTTGCATCACTCATCTATATGTGGCTCGAGGCTGACCCGAAGTCTCCCCTTGCTTGGATGTTATCCCGAATGCGTGGCGTGAAAATCTGGAGCTAATTTTAGCTTGTGGAGAGCCCGGGCGCAGAGAGTTTTGCTGGCTCCAATCCAACCATTGCTGAGGACAGCCAGCAAAATCAATTACACTCGATCAAGGGCATATCGGTTAGGTCAACAAAATGCTCAACGCGGCAGTGTTTTCGACTGCAGACGAGGAGCTAACGAAAGGGAATCATGTCGAAGCCGAGGACAGCTACGCCAAGCTGCTCCGGGATGCTGTACAGGATAAAAACCTCTCGCTCCAGGCCGAGTGCTTACAGAGTTTGGGAGACGTCTATTTGGAGAAGGCACAGGAAAAACTGTTTCCCATTTGCGAGCGTGCCATTGACCTTACAAAAGCGGCTGCTTTGTACAACGCTGCCATGGCTATGGTCCGCAAAACGAAAGAAACAATCCGCCTACAAGTTCTGAGTCACAGAACAAAACTCGCAGAAAAGGTCTTCTTGAAGTGTGTAGGGTCAAAGGCACCACCTCCATCGGAGCAACTGGAACAGGACCACAAGTCGCAATTGAAAAAGATACGGGAAACTGCTGTCCAGCGTCTGATGGAATGCGAACGGGAGTGCTGCAGCTTTGAGGAGAACCCAGTGGAAAACGCAGCAGTGATGACAGAAGAGTACAGGTGGGCTTCAATGGTACACCACCTTTATCACGAGCTTTCTGAAAATATTAAAGGTTTCATACGTGGCCTTGTGGATGAGTGCATAGAAGTTATGGGCCAGCCACCATGTGAATATGCCCTTATTGGGCTGGGCTCCCTAGCACGTGAGGAAACAACACCTTTCTCTGATTTCGAATTCGCCATTCTTGTTGAAGAAGATAAGAACAGAACGTTCCCGATCGAACACCACAAGCCCCGCCCCCTGTTCGAAATAGAACAGATGGTTCGACGTGTTCGACTGGGAACGGTCTGTACCAGCGAACGTGTGTTGACGTACTTCCGTAATCTGACCAACCTGCTGCACATCAAGGTCATCAACCTCGGTGAGACCATCCTCCCGGCCATGTCCATCCGCAGTTTGAACGACCACGGGTCCGGAGACATCTCGCGAGACTGGTACTACGACTCCGTGACACCCCGAGGGTTTGCGTTTGACGGCGCCATGCCGTGGGCCAGCAAGACGCCCTTGGGCCGAGCGGCCACGAAGGACAAACCGGCACAGGAGCTGATCCTGACTCCGTCCCAGATGGCCGCGATACAGGAGGAAGACCGAGCCGTAAAAGAAGGCTACCACCTGGCGGACGTACTTGCTAAGGTGACCCATGTTGCAGGGAGTCTTGCCCTGGTGGAGGAATATCAGAGAATGGTGAGAGATACCATACATTCATCCCTCTGTGATGAAAACATCAACTTGACAACAGTAGAGGAAGGTGCATCAGCAACCACCAGTAACGACGCGGAAGAAGAACCACGAAGGCATTGGAAAGCGCTGATATCTGGTCTTAATCTGAAAGCACAGGAAGGAATCTTCTTGGGACTTCTAAACGTCGGCCGCTCATACGAAGTGAAGAGAGAGATCTACCGTTTCCCCGCAGCCATTATTAGCGCGTTGGGGATTTGTTGCGGCGTGTTTGAGAACTCCTCGTGGGACATCGTGGAAGGGCTGAGACACAATAACGTCATCACCGAATCGGCGGCTCACAACTTGAAGATAGCTGTGTGTATAGCTCTGGCACTGCGCTTGCGCAGATACCTGGCTTCGGGGGCACAGAGGGACGCCATGACGGTGACCCCCAGCTTTGTACTGCGGGATGACGTTGATTTGGACAAAAGTGATGTATTATCAACTTTCAACCTCCAAAACACTAAGCCACTCTCGCGTTTCTATCACACGGCTATCCCTTTACAGATGGTGCTAAGCAAGGTCCGGCAATCACGCGACCCAAACGCCATGAAGTCAAGCCTTATTGAACTTCTGGCAGACCAGAGTCTTTTCGATGACTCGAATTTTACAAGAGGGCTGGCCCACCTTCGTTTCGGGCAATACGATGAGGCTGAGGCAGCCCTACGAGAGGCTATCGAGGACAACCCCGCCGATGACATAGCCTTCCACAGTTACGTACTTTCCTTGCGATATCGTGAAAAACACAAGGAGGCGCTCGCCATACTTCTAGACCGCAAGGAACCTACTAAGCAGCCAGCTTTATCCCGCGTATTGTTATCCTTGACGTTAAGTCACTCCTTTCTATCCACAGGGCAAGAAAAAGAAGCTCAACAGTGCCTAGAACAGCATCTAGACGACCTGACCGAGTCACCAGAATACGTTGCCACATTGCTGAACACGGCAGTACTTGCAAACAGACGAGGAGACTACTCCAAAGCCATAGACTACTGCCTGCAGGCAAGGGGCACTCTCGTAGCTCTTCGGGAAGGTCCTTCCGAATTGTCCCTCACTGTTGAGAACAACCTTGGGGCGTCGTTCACCAACGCCGGTAAGTTCGCAGAGGCCCTGGACTGTCTTCAGAAAGCGTGGGGAATTCTGCGCAGAATGTACGGACCTAACGTGGCTCACCCTAAGTACCTACCCATCCTCGAGAACATGAGTTCTGTGTATACCCGAATGGGGCATCACAGTAAGGCGGTGGCACTTGCAGAGGAAGGCCTGAGAATGGCCAAAGCGTTGTTTGGAGACGATGACCATCACCTGACGGTGTCGCACTGGATTGGAGTCCTCACGTTTACTCTGTGGAAAGCCAGAGACTTCAAACGAGCAGCAGATCTTGCAAGGAAGGACTTGGAAATCTCCAAAGCTATCCACGGCCCGGGTCCACACTCACAAATCGTCCAGGCGACAATGATTTTGGCGTCTTGCTTAGGAGAACTTGGTGACCTGGAACTCAGCGAGAAACTTTTGAAAGAGGCCATTGAAATGGCGGAAACGTTGAAGGAAAACAGTCCCCAACTGCTGTCGGACACTTTGTTTCATATGGGCGTTGTTTGCAACATGAAGAAGGACGGCAAACGAGCTATAGCGTACTCTGAAAAGGCTTTGGAGATTGCGAGATCTAACAGGAAGGACTCCTACAATATAGCCGCCATTCTGAGCTCCCTTGGATATTCGTATCTCTTACAAGAAGACCCAAAGACGGCAATGAGATATCTTGAAGAAGCTCTTGAGATCCTGAGAGACCAATCACCCACAGCGCTGACAGCCACCACCATCGCTACGATCGGGAACGCTTTTCACATGTTAGGCAACCTGAACGAGGCTATCGCTCATTACGAAAGAGCAAGGAGCCTGTTCGAGACTATCTATGGTCAAAGACCCAGTCTAGACTTCGCCGAGCTGTTGATCAGCCTGGCAGGGACGTTGCTGAAGCAAGGAAACTCTGTGGATGCGATACACCGTGGTGCGGAGGGTATCAGAATGATGAGAAACATTCATGGAGAGGATTCTCGTCATGAGAACATTGTGTTGGGACTTTACATCGTTGCCACGGCACTGTTTAATGTTGGGATGCCAGAAGAGGCCGTAAAATATGGAGAAGAGGCGAAGAGCCTCTCATCACAGCAGTGAATATAGTTGGATAGCAAGCTTCTTCATTCACAACTACTTGTTTAACAAGAGCTGACGTTTCGATTACCGTCTGTCATCTTTTTCAGGGCAATTATGACCGGCTCACTGTGCACTGAAGCTAGGTGTTACTGGTTCACTGTGAAAGTGGTTGTGAATAAAGAACTTTGCAATTCAGTCATTCACCAACCTGATGAAATTATTTACGGAAGTAGAAATAGTGTTTGAGACTTTTATTTGGATGTTTCTGTTATACTTTCATTGTCATTAGTATAGTGTGCATGTAGAAAATGTAAAACGTAGGCTCTGACTCTATGGCAAGGCATACATAGCTTAAACATATAATCATGGCAAATAAGTCATTTCGCATTTAATATCCATAAGAGCGTTATTTGTGCATTTGTAGATAAATAATCAGACTTATAGTTTATTGCAGCTGTCTTGAAAATGATAGAGTACAATAGAAACAACGATTAAGTTTACTTCAGGAAAAGCTTTGAGTCATTTCTTTCTAAAGTCTTGCTGATTCTTATAAACATATTAGTTCATTAATTGCAACATTGGAACGTGATATTAAACCGTTCGTTATTAGATGCTGGATCTTCTGACTCTGCGCTCGTACAACAAGTCAATTTTGGTCATCAGCTGCTTTTCATCGAACATCCTGATTCCGAACTCCCGCCAAATGACGTCAGCCATCTCTTCGGACGTGTCGATGTCAGTCACGGTTTTCCTGGCCACGCCCTCTTTATACACGACCGTGCAGAAACGTTTCCCAAGGAGAAACTTCCTCCCTCTTGTCGTGTGTCTCATAATCAAGGGGTCCTTCTTCGATGAGAATAGCTTCTCTCCTTTTGGCGACTTGACATTTTGGTAAAAGACAGTCGTTAAGTGTTTGAAGTCCTCCAAAACGCAGGGAAAGAGAGAGAGTCTGTAAACTGTCGTCCACGGAGGGTTCGGATCCGGAGCGATGTCGCAATCCTCAAAAAGCGGCCCTTCGAATTCGGTGTAGAACGTCTTCTGGAAGGACCAGGTCATTTCGTCATGGCGGCGGAAGCGATGTCGGCTGCCGACCGCGTCTGTCTGGACCTTCTGGGGAACGATGACCATCGGCTCTTTGGAAAACGTCGGACAGGAAACGTCGGTCAGATACCGCTTCCGGCCGAGACCCACCAGAACTGCGATGTGAGACCCCTGTATGTAAAAACATACATATATATGAGACCAGGCAATTGGTTAAGGGTAATGTTACACAACAGTATAGTCTTCCTATAATCATTATCTGAAGGGAAATTGCTTAATGTTAATGATTTATGCACAATGGCGTGTTCCAACGTTTTCCAGAATAGGACGATGACGTTACTATATCCTAATTGAACATGTATACATGTGCTTAGTGTCAAAGGGCGCCTCGTGTCTTTTTGTGTCACCTTACGGTGCGGTCACATTCGTCGTAGGACGTCGCTCGATTTCGATGTCGAAAAATTTCCAAACAGGTTGTGACAGAACCAACCGCTCAGAAACACGACTGCTGAATTTTGTGCGATGCATGAACAACTATACCAAGGATGTCCTTCGTCTGCGATCGTACGACGATCGTACGAAGTATGTGACCGACCCAACTGTCGGATTTGAGCCTTTTTCATTTCCCTCTTGCCCTCTTTGGCAAAGGCGACAGATCGCCCAGTCTCCGTTAACGTGTGCAATTGGGGGTAGAAAATCGTGAAAAATGAAGTTATTCCAAATACCTAACAAATGTGCTGAACTTGTTACCAGTATTGTCGACTATCTTTTGCCAATTTTGTACGGTGCTACCACCTATACTTTTCGAGATATTACGTTTTTTGTCTCTAGAAATGGTAATCTCCGGAACAAACCACCAAAGACACCACCAAATAGCCAAAACAAGCTCACGTGCTACATCTGCTTGGAGATTAAAGCAGGGAGAGTAAACCTTCTGTACTATGACTTTCTAGCAAGACAAGGCCAACTACAGTATTGTTACAGTTGATAAAATGCTGTTAATCAAACTTTGCATCGTATCCTTTTCCTGTAAATTCGATAACACAGTGAAGAAAAAAATGATAACGTAGGTTAGACGATAACGTAGGTTAGAATTATGCTTATGATGGTCAATACAATCTAAGCCGTCAGCCCTTACACTATAAAATCTACATGCAAATGTATATCTGATGACCCTCTTTCTGATGAATGGAAGTGCACGTATCTGTCTCTAATCTCAATGGGATAACCATGATAACGTAGGTTAGAATTAAAAATTGACAAACGGCCTGACGCTGTTTGTTGTTGTCATTTTTCCGATACTCGTGTTTTGTTCGCCCTGCCATGGATTTGTTTCGCAAAAACACAGTCTAGCGGATAAGACAGTGTGAAAATTATTGTGAAATGTCTTTTCGTGGGCGAATTATACCCGTCTATCTTTCCATAACGTAGGTTAGACAAAACCTTGCGACAAAAATAAAACGGCACCAGATTTAGTATGGACGCCAACTGGACAAGTTCATCCACCTGTGGCAAGACGGTTTGTTGGATAGGTATAAATTATGACTGAAAATTAAGTCAACTCACACGTTTTCATTGTTTGAACCCGACGTTTTGTGCGTTACTAGTGGTTGCGACAGGTGATTTTAGCGGGTTTCTTAGCAAAATCTTCGCCTGGACGACCCGAAGGCAGCTGACAGTTGCGGTAAAACATAACTTAGTATATTAGAATCATGTACTGATAACAGGAAAGCACAAGATACGCAGTTATTGCGTCTTTTAAAAACTTGGTGGCCCGCTACTATCATGCGACAGCGATTGCACACGTTAACGAAGAATGGGCGAGATATAAATAGATACCTCTGGTAGGAAGCTGTCGGATTGGTGGTCGTAGAGCTTGCAGGACACGAGGTTAGCCTGGAACCCCAGCTGCTGCAGGAGCCAGCAGTACGCACCGTTCAGCTCCGGACTGGCCCCACCACGCCCGCCTGGAACACACAGATAGATGGTGAAGATAAAAGCCTGTGTTACAATCTCTTGCTGGGGCTGACTGAGCCTATCCCCGAGAGCTCGTGGCCATACCCCTTTAAGAGAGCCATTCCCATTCCTAGAACTACCAATAGGAGCTCAGGATTCTTCATCAGTATGAAAATCAGTCCAATAGGAGCTCAGGACTCTCTTTCACCATGGAAACCAGCCATCGCAGCCTCAATCACCATGGTAACAGACAGTTCTCAGTCTAACAGTAATTTGTCCATGTTAGCACATACATGTATTTCTAGATTATCCTGACTACAGTACTGATCTTCAAGCTTCTAGGGAACTGATCAGTGGAAGCGTGATGTAGTCAGGCTAATGAAGATAACATTGTCCGGTTTTCCTACAATAGCTAATCACTTTTTAGAATATATATAGATGTTGTTCATTGTATGCGCTTCACATTTGCAGGTGTAACGCTAAATGAATATTTCGGTGCTCATAATTACGTTTATCTGATGATTTCCTTAAGCGTAAAAGGGTCCAGTAATTTCTCTTTCACAAGTTCAACACAACAGTGTCAAGCGCAGCATACCTAGGACAATTCTTCTACAGACCGCCAGGGGGCAGTGCAGCCGCTTTTCTCCGCACATGAACCCCAGGTTTTCGAGTGGAATCGTCCGAGCATGCGCAGCCTGTAAGGCCTTGAGAGTGTTATGAGTGACGTCTCTTCGCCCTTCGTAACCTATGGTCTTCAGATAGGCCTCCATTCTCCCTGGGCTATATCAATTATGAACAAAAAAAAACGATTACAAGTCAAGTCAACTCAAGTCAAGTCAAAGTTTGTTGCACAACAATTGTAGTAGGTACAATGTATGACAGATAATAAGATTACTAGCTGGTATGGGTCTAGCAAAATTCTACATATAGGTTCAACGGTTACTATATTTGGCAGAATGTTGAATAGAACTACTGACTAAGAACTAGTACACCTCAACAAGGAACTTCTAAGCTAGGCTATACTATATTTATAAAGGTACAATGAGCAGTTGTATATATACTATGCAGGTTCTACGAGTACTATACTTCACAGAGTCGACTAAAGTACTGACTAAGATCTGTTACGATTCTACATATAGGTGCTAAGATATGCTATAATATATAATTAATAAAGTATACAATGAGGTCTTGTATAACATGAAGTAGCCAAATACTAACGTTCAACTTATAATGCTTTAGAAACGCGCCATGTATAAATATACAAATATAAGTAACTAGAATCTGTCTTAGAGAAATGATGTCCTTAATTGCATACATAGCAAACGCTGCCATGTGCAAAGGGTTTTCGCACGAGATTGCCACAAATAACTTTAGATACAAAGTTCTACGCGAGGCAAGGTACTGACGTCATAGCCTGGTTACCAGACCTATTTTAGGCTCTGCAAGCGGAAAGGATAAAAGACTCGGGAGCTAAAATAGGTCTGGTAGCCAGGCTATACTCTCCAAGCAGAGGTTTAGATTGGGCTTATTTTTGGTGTGCTTTTAGGCTAAAACTTCACCAAGAATAAGCCCAAACCCAAACCTCTGCTTGGAGAGGTTCCAGGCTACTGATGTCTCGAAGTAGATGGTCAGGGGGCGTGGAAATTAGTGACTGGTGTACATGTGATTTTTATTATAACAGTTGTTAACGGTTGTTGTGCGTTCTCGTACTTGTAGTAAAGATAGCAATAATTCTTTTTAACGCTGACTCTTTGCGGGGATTTTGTCGACTGTTCTGTCCAAATCTATCTATTTCACATTCAAATGTTTTTTTAACGTATAAACTGGTGTAATTATGTAGAATCATAGCTTCGTCGTATAAGAAAGGCAGCAACGCTTTTTGTGTCAAATCAATCAGCATTTTCTACCATTTTGTCAGCATAGACTGTAAGTACATGTAAACATTGCTTTTGTAATTCTAACAATACGTATTAGAGCATATATTAGGGTAATTGTTAAGGTCTGGTCCGACACTGGCTGAGCAAAATTTCAAAATGATTTGTTTAAAAAAAAAACTATCTAATTTGGCAGCTATGTAGATCTATTTTTGTAATCTGGCATCGTTGTTCCTCAAATGCTGCTATTTGGCCGCAAAATTCACCGAAAAAGTCCAAACTGGCATGACTGGTGCAGAGTCTCAGTTTCAAACGCCCTGATCCTCTGTCTTTGCTTCCTGAGAGATCGAAAAGCCAGATTACCAAACCTTGGCAGCGGCCTCAGGGACACCTTTGGGCCCGGTTACATTCGTCGTACACTAAGCTAACAGCAGCTAAACTGAGGGCATTCTTGTAACAGTCGGAAATATGTCATACAAAGTTCAGCTCTACGTTTTTAAACTGAAGTCTAGAGGGTTGTCGTCGATCTTCATCGACGGTTGCTTCTGTCAAAGTCTCTGAATTCACACAACAACAAAAATCTTACTAGATGGATGTGACCGCGAATTTACCACCACATGTCACGACTGGCCTCTACCAACTTTATCGCAGAGGTGGAACTAAACACGTTTGAACCGTGAGAACCTCCTAGGGCAACAGAAGACGCCCTACAGACATGTGTAACCCCATATCTATGTCATAGCACAGTGTTGTTATTGTACCAACACGAAGACCAGATTAGAATCTTGAACCGTGCCGTTACCAGGTGTTACGTATATACACTCACCCCCTACAGACCTTGACGAGCCATAACCATAAAACCCGCGCAAACAAACGGCAAGGACAAGTGCCGTCAATGCGACATCATTACAAGCACACCATACAGATCCATATAGGCTTTCATAATGTACATGTAGGTAAATATCGGCTATAAAGACGTACAGATACATCGGGATATACATGTACATTTGTACATGTAGTCAATCACGCAGAATGTGTCAGTGAATGTCTAAACTGGCAAACGGTACATGCGAAGCCAGAATCAAGTCCTAGAAACTGCGTTACGCTTTGTTGTCACTTTAGTACCCTCACTGGCTAACTGCGCCGTGCAAAAGAAAACGTCTAGTCTACTTGAATTTAGGACATGACAGTCTACACTACCCCTACCTGTGGATATCTGCTGTCAACAGTGTCCAGAAATGGCGGGAAAAGAAGAGCAGGTAGTGGAAAATATGGCACCTGGCGACAGGTAACAGTCCCTCTGACCTTTGTCCCCGATTCCGAGTTTGTACAACAGGCGACGACAAACCTAATAGATGACTTATGGACTCGTCTCTGAAAAAGCGGCGGGAGGGAGCCGCATTGTTGGTCGTGTTGACGGAAAACTTTCTACAAAGTCCGTTATTTGCTCAGGATGGCACCGACCTGACACCCGACCCGAGCTCGGGCTATTCTTAAACACGAGTCAAAACAAAGAAAGACACTACCCGGTACTGTCATGGCGCGAGCAGACAGGTCTTAAATTTTTCCGACAAGACGTCGGTTGTTTTCGTAAAAGACAGAGTAAGACTTTTAATAGGTTTTAACAGGTTTTCTGTGTCGTAATCCGTGAATTAATAGGAGAAACCGCCACACTTTCCTTGATGACAGTGACATGACAATACTCATCTCCTACGTGCACACAACGTTGCACCTTAATCTGATTGGCTGCATCTATATCATAAGCATATCACGTTTTCCATTTTAAAATCATCATTGAACACGAGAAATCATCATACTGTGCAACTTTCATGTGCATATCACTATGCCCTACCTATATATATAAATTATGTGTCACGACTATGAATTCGCTGTCCTTTATAGAAGGCAAAAACACATGAAGTTCTGAAAAAAATTGCTGAGCCGGGGGGTGGGGGCTCAAATTCGAACACAAGGTCGATCAAGGTTATATATGTCATACAGAACGGCTCACAGTCTATTCCAGTAGTGCGGAACACTGGACAAGAATGTCGCAGATCGTTCATTTACAATGTATTTCATGCCCTTTGTTTGTCTGTATCCTGACATCTGATACAGGTTTGAAAGTCCTGCAGTTAGAAGACTGGTGTGCTACTGGTTTCGCCTTTCGGTCACGTTTGCACCACTGCTGAGTTTCGAATCTGTGTCGTCAGGATTCAAAATGGAGGCAGCGAGTTCTTTCTTCGGTACGGCAGGAACTGCATGATTTCACCCTACTAAACACTTCTTACCAGCCAGTATCATAAACTAAAAAACTTAGGGCTAGATTGACTGCAAATTGGGATATTTCAGTGAGCTGAGCCACCAAATATAGTTTGACGAGAAGTCACTCAGCGGAAGAATTTGTGGTGAATTTCATAAGTGGCCGTACGGTGTTGGGTTGGTGGAAAAAGCGGACCAACTTTTTTTGCGTGTAGTAGCCCACCCTCCAACATAAAAGTGGTGACATTGCAATTATTCGCGACGTCCAGTACATCAAGGGAAGTCTGCAGTACTCAAATAAAGAGATAGGGGGCGTGGATGCATCGTACAAAGAAAGGAGCAGAGTATCACTGGCATTGGCACAAAAATTGGGCAACTAAAATCCGACATGGATAGAAGCATCTTACAAATTTTTGTAAAGGGAATGGATGGGAAAACAACCCTCCTGAGGCTCCGCAAGGTATTTGTTATTTCCAATTATGCAGAGATTGTTGAGAGCATTTCTGTAACCTAGTTTGTTAATGAAAAACGATAAAACTTTCAGGCTTTTGTAACGCTGTAAATACTTGGGACTGTACACAAAAAGAGCTAAAGAAACGGAGATGAACATTGTCCTATTTCTAGTTTTGACTATACTAACGCAGCATCAAACTCTAGTTACCTGTACGAAATTTTTCAGTGTGTATGTTTATTTATTTGTTTGACCGTAGTTATTTTCACATGCTAGGCAAACGGGGACATTAACAAAAAGATAGGTCAAAGGTAACAGAAAAGTCCCAGAAAAGGTTATCTCCTTTCCTGTCTTCAATTTTCTACTGGATGCATGTCCGTTGCCCAATGGAAACCAGAGGGAAATGCATATACAAATGGGTGAGGCTAGGCATTCACAATCATTAGATGAAACAAAAATCACAAAGTATTTCATAGAGGTATGAGACCTTCAATTTCTTGTTCTTGATGTTGTCATAACAGTCTCACTTATTTAAACTCACAACTCTCTTCTTGCAGGATGCCGAAGTGGATGAACTGTACAGGAAGGTCAGCGAGAGGATCATAATACCTCTAGAGTTTATACGCCTTGTGTACAGAGCCAAGCTATTGCAGTATGGCAAAGGCAAATATCTGTCTGATTATGATGTCGAAGATGAGTCTACCATTTTTGCCTCGTTTTCTTTTGTGCCACTGGGAGGGCAACCATGACTGCTTCAGCGGACAGTGACTGATTCAGGACCGTGACTGCTTTTGCCACATGCACAACTCGGTCAGATTCATATCAAGGTTGTGTGTTTATAGCAAGTGGAATTATAACATTTCGAATTAAAGCTCATCAGTGTTGGTAGAATCCATAATGGTAAAATAAAGTTTAAACTTTGTTCCAACACAAATTTAATTACAAAGGCAGACATTTGCTCGGGAGCGAATGCGCCATATTTCAGGCCATCTCCCTCTTCATTTCAGAATAGACTGTTCCACATCATCAATATGACGTGTTTACATACCGCCAAGTAGTCCCCAATACCCATACACAGCTTTTTAGTAACAATTATTATCAAAACCTCCATATAGTGCTTTTAAGTAAAATATTCTTCAACCCCGATACAGTGCTTTTCAGCAACAAGTATTCGCAAAGCCCCACTGTAGTGGTTTTTAATATAAGGTGTTTTCAAAAACCCCATGTAGTGCTTTTAAGGTTCACCCCATCAATAGGGTGTACATATCTGTATTATATTTATGTTTGTGCACCTGTATCTTTTTTTAATCTTTGTAGTGATATGGGCCTTGTGCCTGAAATAAAGAATGAATTGAATTGTACACATTATCGTATACTAGTATTTGCCAAAATCCATGCCACCCTGTATCTGCTTGAAGGCCAAGCCAGCCTGTTTCTGCTTGGAGATTGCAAATGTCAGGTCATTTGGCCCCAAAGGTTTAATCCATTTAACGAAATGGCGGGAGAAGACAGAGAAACACGAGGAAAAACAATGTTTCATATACATTGTACCTTATGGTATGAAGTGAAATATGATAAAAAAATACAACAGTTGGAAATATAACATCCCATACATTATTGGTAAGGATTTTTATTAGCATGATGTAAACTGTTGAAGATTAAAAAGAAACGTTTACGTCCCGCATTCCAATCCTGGAGCCTCTGAATCCTGGTAGAGGCTACCGGTTTCGGTCACGTCTGCACCAATGCTGAGTTTCGCCTCCGTGACGTCACGATTCAAAATGGCGGCAGGGAGAAACAACTCTACGTTAGAGTTCTGCGGCACGGTAGGAACTGCTCGATTTCCCCCTACTAAACTCGTGTCATCGCGCCAGTATCGACATCAAGTAAAAGGCTTGGTCCTGTAGACTCAACTGACTGCAAATTGGGACATTACTGTGTGCTGAGACATCACAGTTTGACGGGAATTCACTCAGTGACTGCGAAAGAATTTGCGGGAAAACTTCATAATCATAGGTGGCCGTCCCGTTTCGGGTAGGTGGAAAAAGTGGCCCAGTCCGGACTTTTGGGGAGTGAAAAAATTATAAGCGTGCCAACTTAATAGTGTAGTGTAATAGCGCCTCGTGACAGAAAGCGGTGGAATTGCAAGCAGTTCATAACGTCAATAAGAAACCAGGCCAATCTTATTTCGGTTGCTTAACTGTGTTGGTAGCCACCCCACCCCTGAGTACTATTGTAGGCATTGTACAGTACTTCAGTCAGTGTGAACTCTAGACCTCACAATGGCAAAGCGAAGGCGGAACGGTCTTGATTCGGAAGACGTTGTCACCATGTCGACATTACGGGAACTTCTTGACGACCAGAAGAAGGAGTTCACCAGTCTCATGGAGCTCCAGCAAAAGAACTTCAATTCCTTCATTGAAACAGTCATGGTGACAACCAACAGGCGACTTGATGACATTGTCCGCGATGTCCAGGACGTCAAGGGAAGCCTGCAGTACTCACAGAGGGAGACAGGGGGCGTGGATGCATCGTACCAAGAACAGGAGCAGAGGATCTCTGACATTGAGTCAAAAATTGAGCAACTCAGATCAGACATGGATTGCAGCATCTTACAACTTTTTGTTAGGGGACTGCAAGGCAAAACAACCGTTGTGAGGATCCACAAGGTATTTGTTACTGTTACCTCTGATTAGGCCACACCAAGTAATATTTATGGATGACGTCCGCGCGTGCATTGATTTTGGCCTGTTCCCAGAAAAAAACCCAAGAAATTCCGCTTCCTGTAACTATGACCAAAGAGTCACGAAAGTGCTGCAAATCGCAAGATAAAGGGAAGATGGGATGAAAGGAAAGAAATAGAACAGGACGACAACTGCTGTTCCACTGATTTATTGCTATTTTCATGACAAATAAAAGACTTATTGGTTGTTACACTGTGTTCTCTCATTCAATTTGTGTCCTAACATTTGTCGTCCCTTAGAATATTTCAAATCTAGGCATCTTGTTTTTTCGGCCCTTCTTGTTTTTTTTCCGCGCTCTCGCATTAGATTTAGGGTCTCCAGAGGACGTCATCCATAAATATTACTTGGTGTGGCCTTATGCAGAGATTGACTATGTGGTGTACATTAGATGTAAACTGTATACTGTCAGTAGGTAATTGGTTCATATTTGTAACCTTTTCTGGTATTAAATCAAAAACTTGAATGATAAAAACTTTAACTAAGGCTTATGTAACGCTGTAAACACTTGGGACTGTATGCAACAAGGGTTATAGAAATATGGAGATGGACATTGTCCTGTTTCAAGTTTTAATGCACCAACAGCCCTTTACAATCTATTGTCACAGTACCGCCGGTAATATGTTGTAAACAAGCTCTAATTTCAGTGTGTATGTTTGTTTATTTGACCGTAGTTATTCCCCCATACTAGGCAAATTAAAGGGACACTGACAGGAAGTTAGGTCAAAGGTAGCAGAAAGGTCCCAGTCCCCTTTCCTGTCTTCAATTTTCTGCTAGATGCATGTCTGTTGCCTTTATGATATGGGAACCAGGGGGAAATGCATAGATAGAATAGGCATTCACATTAATAATGACTAAAATAAGAAATTCACAAATTCTAAGTATTTCACAGAGGTATCGTATGAGACCTTCAGTTTCTTCTTCTTGATATTATGATGTGTCAGTCTGCTTACTCATACTCACAACTCTCTTCTTGCAGGATGCCACAGTGGATGAACTGTACAGGAAAATGAGCAAGAAGACTAAAATACCTCCAGAAAGGTTGCGCATCCTGTATGGATGTAAGCAATTGCAGTATGGCATTGGCCAACATCTGTTTGACTATGATGTCAAACATGAGTCTACCCTTTTTGTGGTCCCGCGTATGGGAGGGCCCCATGACTGCTCCGAATTCAGGACAGTGACTGCTTCAGCCACATGAACAACTTGGATTTCATATCAAGGCAGCATACATGTAGTCTGTGACCATGTTTATGGCAGGTGGAATTTTAACATGTCACCTTTCTGTGAGGGTTGACTGAGCTATAGACCAAATTGGTTCACAGTTTGAATTACATGTGTGATACATTGTGGGTAATATGTCAAAGTTCAAGAACCCTGAGTCAAAACACAATTGGACTTGGTGTCAAAAGCACGTCGTCAGAATGTACTGCACCTAGTACCTGCGCGAAACATAGAACTTTGGCAGAACGTCTCATATAAGATTGTAATAGAGCATATAAGGTTGACAGTCTGTCTGTAGTTTTCAGATGTTGTATAGGAAAAGCTATCGTCTGCAACAGGCAAAATTTTGATGCAACGTTGACCAAACATCCAACAAAAAACGTAAAAAATCAGGGTTTTGCGCAGGCGCAGTACATTCTGCCGACATGCTGGTGTCAAGCACAGTCTAGACAAGAACTGTTTCCAAGCTAGGAGCCTTCAAGTTTGACCTCATGCATGCGCAGGTCAAACTGTGATTCAGTATATTATGATAAAGCACTAGAAAATGTTTATTCCATGTCTATGTTGTAGGAAATATATGCATAACTGTTTAGTTTTTTTCTGGTTTACTCTTGTTCGAAGATACATTGTAGGATAGTGACACCTTAAGCATCGTTGCACGAATACCACACTTCTGTATTAACATCATATATCATTAGGTCAATGGACAGTCTCATGATTGTTCTTATATCGTCCTTAATTAGTGAAAATGACAAAGCAGTAGAAGAGTGATAGTCATTAGATGATTATAACATAGATGATTATCCATCATACGCACACTTTGGGTCAACATGGACCCTAGAACTATGTATTTTTGTACCATTTTCAATATTAGTCTCCTGTTTTGCCTGTTATTTTAGATAGTTTTCACCCTTAAGGTGTGACTCCACACACAGGAGATCATTCCTTTTTTGTTACGCAAGAAATGATGTCCTCCTGTATGTATGCAATTTACATGTCACAAGTATGTAATTTCTATTTCATATTTTTAGGATTATAAAATGCATCCTCTAACCAACTATGTAGATAAGCTCCTAATTACATGGTTTATACTATTTGTGAGAAATATCACAAATATGATGTTCAATATATAGTTCAAGAAAAAGTTGTTACATCATCACTTCTTCCATAATCATGCAAATGATATCTTATTCTTAACCTGCATAGGTCTTAGCTAGCTAATTATGTTCCCTTCCACCTAACTCATATGTCACAAGTAGGAAATTCACATGTACCACTAAGTAGTATAGCATTATGTAGCTTTATTATGTACTAATTTTCATACAATATTTCTAAATGAAATGTACAAATTTTACGTCCTATCCGAGGGACGTCCCTAACCGAAGCTAGGTACTCATTTACACCTGAGTAAAGTGAGGAAAGTCGTGTAAAGTGCCTTTCCCAAGGACACAAGATTGGTGACATGGGTGGGGATCGAACCCGGGACCTCTTGGCCCTGAGCCGAACGCGCTACCGCTGCGCCACACGACCCCACAAGGCTCTACCATTCCACAAAGACTGCTATAGATAGACATTGCCCTATTTTAAAGTTTTAACTTTTGCACCAACAGCCCATTTTTCAAGGCTGTGGTTGTGACAGAACCAACTACCAACTAGGTTTTCTTCTTATATTATAATAAGGCTCTACCATTCCACAAAGACTGCTATAGATTACTCATATTTTCCGCAGACTGTGAGAGACTGGAACTCATTCTCACATTCAGGACGTTACTGAAATTACTGAACCAACCAAGTTTAAGGAAGCGGTGCTCCGGCACCTGAGGACACAATAATAACCGCGCATCGCCCCCCCCCCCCGGGTGCTTTACTCCAACCGAGAGGTGTTGCCAGTACCTCTATCAAGATCAAGATACCGGTATACACGTGTCCATTCCACACCCACCGCACGTGTATTACACAGGAAAAATGTTGAAGAGATAGCGTAAGTTACCTTGCCTCATACCACCCACGTATTCATTTATTTGTCTTCAAGAAGACCTGTCACACTCGTGTCAGTGCGTGAGAGTTTGGGGTGCGTGCGTTTGCTTGTGTCCGTACGTATTTGAAAGACAGCATTTGAATGGGCGGGAGTATTAGCTCATTAGCTAACTACGCCCAGCTTTATTCCGTCTAAAGTGGCACAAAACATGGCCTCAGCCCATGGACTAATAGATAACATGCTAGGGGAGTTAGTCCGCTAAAGGAATACAGTTCAGAGCGACAAACTGTAATCCTTTAGTGGACTTACTCCCCAGGCAAGTTATATGTCTAGTAGTTGGCCAATTTCCACTCTTTTTAACCCCCTCTGAAGCCTGGTAGAGGCTACCGGTTTCGGTCATGTCTGCACCAATGCTGAGTTTCGCCTCCGTGACGTCACGATTCAAAATGGCGGCAGGGAGTAACAACTAGAGTTCTTCGGCCGGCACGGTAGGAACAGCACGATTTCCCCCTACTAAACTCTTCTTACTAAGCCAGTACTGACATCAAGAACAAGCGTCGGGGCTGTAGACTCAACTGACTGCAAATTGGGACATCATAGTTTGACGAGAGTTTACTCAGTGACAGCGAAGGAATTTCGCACAGTGGTCGTCCCGTGTCTGGTTGGTAGAAAAACCGGACTTTTGGGGGTTGGAAAAGGCGCCCAAACTTTTTTCTGCGTGTGGTTTTAAGCGCTTCCTGACAGAAAGCGGTAGAATTGCAAGGTCATGAACAACCAGGCCAATCTTATTTCATTTTGTTAGTCTTGTGGGGAGCCACCGCGTCCTCTGTGTACGAATATCATAGGCATTGTACAGTATTTGAATAACGTAAACTCTCATCTATGGCGGAACGAAAGCGGAATGGTCTCGATTCGGAAGACGTTGTCACCATGTCGACATTACGGGAACTTCTTGACAACCAGAAGAAGGAGTTCACCAGTCTCATGGAGCTCCAGCAAAAGAACTTCAATTCCTTCATTGAAACAGTCATGGTCACAACCAACAGGCGACTTGATGACATTGTTCGCGAAGTCCAGGACGTCAAGGGAAGCCTGCAGTACTCACAGAGGGAGACAGGGGGCGTGGATGCATCGTACCAAGAACAGGAGCAGAGGATCACTGAGATTGAGTCAAAAATTGAGCAACTCAGATCTGACGTGAATTACAGCTTGCTGACAATTTTTGTTAGGGGACTGGGTGGAAAAACATACATTATAAGGATCCACAAGGTATTGTTGCATTACATGTAAGCTGTATACTGTCAGTAGGTTATTACCTTTGCCATGTAGCACGTGTGTTTGTGTGTGTGTGTGGTTTAGCACGATAACCCAAGAAGGTTTGGATGGATTGTCATGAAACTTGGCAGGTGGGTAGGTCTTGATTAGACATAGAAATGATTAGATTTTGGGCCCCCGGCGGCTTGTTATGGTACTGCAGCGGAACTTCCAGTTTTGATATCTCATGATCTGGGCATGATAGGGTGGGGAATTTGGATGGTAGGTAGCTCTTGTTGGTGCATTTCTTTAACCATTTCTGTTTATGGAAAACGGTAAAGCTTTCAGGTCTATGTATTACACTGTAAATAATTCGGACTGTGGCAAGGGTATAGAAACAGAAATAGACATCGCCCTATTTTTAAGTTTTAACTTATGCACCAACATCCCATTTTTCAAGAATGTTGTGACAGAACCAACTGCCAACTAGGTTTACCAGGTACAATCTATTGACACAGTAATGTGTGGTAATCAAACTCTAGTTACCTGTACCAAGGTTTTGTTTTCAGTGTGTATGTTTGTTTGTTTGGCTGTAGTTATTTCCACTTGCAAGGCAAAGGGGACACTGACAGTTAGGTCAAAGGTCCCAGAAAAGGTTATCTCCTTGCCTGTCTTCAATTTTCTGCTAGATGCATGTCTGTTGCATTATAGGAACCAGGGGGTAGGCAGAATATTCAAGACATTCACAATAATGAATGAAATGAAAAATTCACAAAAACTCTAATTAGTATTTCATAGGGAGGTGTGAGATGTTTGATTTGTTGTTGTTGAGGTTGTGATGTGTCATAAGAGTCTGCCTTATTCATACCTCTCTTCTTGCAGGATGCCACTGTGGACAAACTGTTATTGAAGATCAGCGAGCTGACCAAAATACCTCCAAAATCGATGCGCGTCCTGTACGCAGCCAAGCAATTGGAGTATGGTGGGGGCAAATATCTGTCTGACTATAACATGCAAGATAATTGTACCCTTCATGTTATCCTGCGACTAGGGGGGGGGGGCAACTGTGTCTGCTCCACATGTTCAGCCACATGAACAACTTGGATTTCATATGAAGGCTGCATAGTCTGTGACTGTGTTTATAGAAGATGGAATTATAACATGTCACCTTTCTTCAAGTGTTGACTGAGCTATAGAACAAGCTGGTTCACAGTTCGATTTGCGTATTTTCACTGTGATGCATTGTTGCCAAAATGTCAAAGTTGGGGGCCCCTGAGATATAAACAAAACAAGAGGGGACTTGGTGTCGAGCACAGTCTACACAAGAACTGTATACAAGCTAGGAGCCTTCAAGTTTGACCTCATGCATGCGCAGATCAAACTGTGAACCAGTATATTATGATTAAGCACTAAAAAAAGTTTATTCCATGTCTATGTTGTAGGAAATATATGTATAACTGTTTAGTTTTTTTCTGGTTTACTCTTGTTCGAAGATACAATGTAGGATAGTGACACCTTAAGCATCGTTGCACGAATACCACACTCTGTATTAACATCATATATCATTAGGTCAATGGACAGTCTCATGATTGTTCTTATATCGTCCTTAATTAGTGAAAATGACAAAGCAGTAGAAGAGTGATAGTCATTAGATGATTATAACATAGATGATTATCCATCATACACACACTTTGGGTCAACATGGACCCTAGAACTATGTATTTTGTACCATTTTCAATATTACTCTGCTTTTTTGCCTATTATTTTAGATAGTTATCACCCTTAAGATGTGACTCCACACACAGGAGATCATTCCTTTTTTGTTACCCAAGAAATGATGTCCCCCTGTAATCATCTGTATGCAATTTACATGTCACAAGTATGAAATTTCTATTTTATATTTTTAGGATTATAAAATGCATCCTCTAGCCAACTATGTAGATAAGCTCCTAATCACATGGTTTATACTATTTGTGAGAAATATCACAAATATGATGGTGCTATATTTCAAGAGCAAGTTGTTACATCACATTTCATTAATCATGCAAATAACATCTTAACCTGCATAGGTCTTAGCTATAGCTAGCTAATTATGTCCCCTTCCACCTAACTCATGATATGTAACAAGTATGACATTCACATGTACCACTAAGGTAGTATAGCATTATGTAGCTTTATTATGTACTAATTTTCATGAAATATATCTAAATGAAATATACAAAAATTGAAAATAGAAAGAAGTATATCTACATGATGTAATGGTCTTCATTCCCTTCCAAGTCATGTATATCACAAGTGTAAAATTCCCACCATTGAATATTAATGAATTATGAATGTTTCTCTTTATTCAGTCTTAATTTGGATAATTTCCATTGAATTCTCTCTCCCTCCCTCTCTCTCTCTCTCTCTCTATCTATCTATCTATCTATCAATATTATATACCTAAGCTACAAACCTTTTGTTTTAGTGCCAAGGCAGTCTATTACGTTTATTCATATCACCTGGGTGTTCTTGCGTTTGTTCTTAATGCCTCCTCATGTTGTATACCTGATGCCTAACCCGCGCCAATCGCGACACTCCAACCCAAATTCTTACAAGGCTCTACCATTCCACAAAGACTGCTATAGATACTCATATTTCCCCCAGACAGTGAGAGACTGGTACTCACTCTCACAGGACATTACTGAAATTACTGAACCTACCAAGTTCAAGGAAGCGGTGCTCGGGCACCTGAGGACACAATAACTGCGTATTGCACCCCACCCCACCCCCCTGGGCGCTTTATCCCCACCGAGGGGTGTTGCCCAGTACCCCTATCAAGATCAAGATAACGGTATACTACACGTGTCCATTCCATACCCACAGCACGAGTATTGCACAGGAAAAATGTTGAAGAGATAGCGTAAGTTACCACCCACGTATTTACTCATTTGTCTACAAGAAGACCTGTCACAGTCGTGTAAGTGCGTGTGTGGGGGAGTTGGGGATGCGTGCGTTTGCTTGTGTCGGTACGTATTTGAATGACAGCATTTGAATGGGCGGGGGTATTAGCTTATTAGCTCACTACAGACCGCAAAAGGTCAGAGACAGGAAATTGGGTCCCAGAATCTGGCCCCGAGACTTGGCAAGAACTTGTCATCTGGCTGTTGGCAGGGTGCTTGTGGAAAATTTAAAGGCGTAAGCATACAGAGACATTCACAATGAATAAAACAAGAAATCCCCCCCCCCCAAAAAAAAACTCTTCACAAATATTAGACATAATTTCCAAGCAGATTATACGGTGGCAAGGCAGTATCCATTGGCCAGAGGAGTGTCCATTAGCCACCGAACTGCCTTGCCACTGTATGACCTGCTTGGAGATTAATTTTACGGAGGTATAAAGTCATATTGAGATGCCAAAAGTGCAGTGATTTTCTATAGTCAATCATCTCACATCTCAACAGTGATCAGCACCAAGCAAAACAATATCTTCACATAAAAATGAAAAATGCAGATTGTAACAATTTTTAGTAACTAGGTAGTTGACGCATTTGTTTGAGTCTTTATTTTATTTATTCATGAGGAGCTCAAAACTGTAAATCTTGAAATGTTTGCAGTGATTTTATTTTCGCGGTGACCTCAGCTCTTCGCCACAAATTCATGACGTCTCGATTATATATTTCCATTGTATCCTCACTGTACTACAGAATTGTTTGCTTGTTTGTTTGTTTATTTGTTTGTTAGTTTTATTAGGATCTCCATTAGTGTAAATTTCGCACTATTCTTCCTGTAGTCACCAACTTTTAAGTACATGTGTATTTGGACCATCGCACACCGAGGCATGCCCCTACTCTTTTTCGAAAGGCGTGGTGGGTTCTTTAACATGCCTGGGGTGTAGCTCTGCCCAAACACGGGACCTCCATTTAACGTCCTATCCGAGGGATATCCCTAACCGAAGCTAGGTACTCATTTTCACCTGAGTGAAGTGAGGAAAGTATCTTTACACTACTAGTGGGTTTGAACCCAGGACCTATGGCACCCAAGCACCCAACCATTTCGCCACACGATCCCACGAATTGTTTTCACCGCGAACTTACAATGAAATCAACCCCCAATAAATCACCTTTACTGTCATCTAAAGTCAACTCTCAAATACTCACTATTACACAGTTATACCTTTCTGAAACCAAGCGATTAAATAACTGATTTATAGTCCTGCATTAATTTATAATATCTTAATAGCTTAACTCTGATTTCTTGTTACCTGGACCGTACTTATGTGATATCGTTTTGTCTTGTGCTGTAATTTTCATTTTATGTCTAGTGGTGACGTCAATATAAGCATATTGCTTGAGTGTGTCATCACCATGTATTGTATCTTTTTGCACCTTGAAATACAAAAAATTAACCCCCGTGAAAATAAACGAATTCACAGTATCCAATCGCCAAGCGCTTGGTCCTTAGTGTTCGTCACGTTGTATGCCACATGTGTTCTAGATTTCGCAGCCTAATCATTTTTTGTTTTATTCCATCAGGAGGTTACTCTGCGTAATGGAAAATTGTATACGTGAATTTTGCGGAGAATCTCTTCACGAAATGTGCAATGATGTGCCAACAGATCAATATTTGTGAAAAGGAGAATTTTTGGGAAATGTGAATCGTGATACTAAGCAGACACCCAGACGCTAATTAAATGCTGCTATTTTGGCATCTTTATATATTCATTCATTCATTCATTCACTCATTCTTAATTTCAGGTAAAAAAAACACAGAACACAGTACATCATTAAAATAATACATGACTCTAGAGACATACAAATAATACAGAAAACAAACCTAGATGCACAGTGAATTGTAAGTCCTTCGGAAGAAAGAATTCCTGTAAAAGGCGTCAGATCTTAGAAAGCGAATGATGATTGCGTTATGGGAGGAAAGTAATCGTTTTAAGAAAGAGTAACAAATCCTCCTAGTATCAAATGTGTCAGTAAAGTGGTAGACAAACATCTCGCTAGCACTACATCGCCGAGGTAAATTCATGATAATTCTACGTGGGCCCTTGCCCTTTTTGCTCACTGTCCACTTAACTGTGGCAGTCTGTCTGGGACAGTACGTTACCGCCCTCTTTTCTGTCAATCAAATATCATTCCGCTCCAGTTTTCAGATTATTTCGCAATTCTGGAATATCCACATGATTTCACATTTTTGATCAAATTTGACAATAACACTTTTCGAATTTTTACTATAGTCATATTATATTACATTATTTCCAGTTTTTCCATCAAATTCACATAAATGTCATATTTATACACCTCTTAGTGTATGCAATAGTAACGTTACATAAAAACGTGTTAACCTTTATCTATTAGCACCATGGTGATTTTGGACCCGGCAAGGCATTCTAATATCATAACATATCGTATCTCATTTCAGAAAATTGGTTTGATAAAGTGATTACACCAGCAAGAGCTAGCGTAAACGTTTGTAAATTTATCAAAAAGAAATGCTCGCAACTTCATATGAATGATTTTGTCGCCAGAATGAAAATATTGGCAGATTAGAACCTTGAACTAAATCCGACGTAATAGTATCGAGATCCATGGCCCTTGCGTAAAGTTTGTATTTTTGTCGCCAAGACGATGATTAATCTTATTTCGATAACAAAATTACAAGCCATACGTTATTTTTGTGAAATTAAATTATTTGATGTGATGCTCACGATGTCCATCCACCCACGCACTGTGGTTATAATAAAGTGTGGTTCGACCGAAATCGAGTCATCAGAGCCAACGGTGAAGACTCCAGCAGAAGAGGCTGGCCGTCTTTTTTCACAAGTCTACTTCTTATATATCCTATAACGTGGACAGGTAAGTGTCACTTCTCTGATTTTCTCTGTAGACTATATGTCATATTCTTTACGCTCTTTCGTCCTAGGACTGATATATTAGGCCACACTATCTTAATTTTATGGATGACATCCCAGGCTAGAACTAAAGACCCCCAAACTGGTGCGCGCGGGCGAATAAAAAATTCCAGCCAAAAAAAATGCCGCTAAACCACAGGAATACAAAGCTGGTATTGTGAATTTGCGGTAGCACATAAACAGCCTCCAGTTTAATTCCGGACTTCCAGTTTGATACCGGACTACTTCCCATATCTCAGCAACCTTACATCTAGATGGGCTAATGTCGTTAACTACAGGTAAAAATTATGTAAGAAATACATAGCAGCCATCGAGGACCCCTTAGGGGTTAATTCTGCAGAATTCTGGAACCTGAGCCAGAATTCTGCAGAATTCTGGGAACCGGAGCCAGAAGTCTGCATGCAGAATTGGGTTAACCTCCAAGGGGTCCTCGATGGCTGCTACGTATTTCCTACATCATTTTTACCTGTAGTTAACGACATTAGCCCATCTAGATGTAAGGTTGCTGAGATATGGGAAGTAGTACGGAATTAAATTGGAAGTCCGGAATTAAACTGGAGGCTGTTCATAGCGACTTTACAACAAGCCTGCACATAATGGCCCTTTGCGGCAGTTATGAGTCGGCACTGTACTGAGTTCTGGAGTTCCGTGGAGCCTCGGTAGCCTGGGTACCATCCTCCGTAGTTACCGCCGGCTCCCTATTGTCGCTAGCTACCATGGACTACGGAGGATGGCACCCCGGCCAAAGTCTCGGAAGAGGTGATTTTTTTTCTTGTTTGTTCGAGAACAGGTGAAAATCAGTGTGCGCGCGCATGCTATCCATAAAATTAAATCAGTGTGGCCCTACGGCGTATGGCTTAGTACCGGTACAATAGTAGTTTTTATGTCATAGCTGGGCCGCGATAATTTTCTGGCGTCTGTCTTCCCTGTCACGACCGGTGAAAGAGTAGCTTTTTCGGTGATTTGAACTGGTTGGAAATCACCTTCACCCTGCTCCAATTACTAACTTGAAAGTTAGGCGGCAAGCAAATAGAACCTCTCCTGTGCACACGCGAATGAGCCTTCCTGTCTTGAAAGAAAGCTATCCACTTTCAAGACGTTCACAAATCAGCAGCGGAAGCTTTTATTCCGTTTTTGTTACATGACTTCAAAGCAGCCCAGAAGTATTTTTTTTTATTCCTGCAAATTTCTGTCTCTTTGTCGGATGATGGCTTACGAAATTTTGACGTCGTAGCCAATCGCAATGAGTGTCTCATCCACCCTTTGAGACCATCACACGGATTTAAAAACGCTCGGCTTGATCAGTTAGTGCAGGATTCGGAAACGCCGACAACCGTATCTGGGACCTTTTCTATGTTCTGTGCTACAGGCAGGCTATCAGTATATGTACAGGTGAGACATACATGTACTAGCTGTTTTCAACCGTTTTTGTAACAAGGGCAGAATTGGTGTGGGGTCGTATGGCCTAGCGGCAGAGTGTTCGGCTCGGAACCAAGAGGTCCCGAGTTCGAACCCTGCCATGTCACCGATCTTGTGCCCTTGGGAAAGGCACTTAACACGACTTTCACTTCACTCAGGCGGAAATGAGTACCTAACCTAGCCTCGGTCAGGGACGTCCCTCGGATAGGACGTTAAATGGAGGTCCCGTGTTTGGGAAGAGCCACACCCCACGCACGATAAAGAACCCACCACACCCTTCGAAAAAGAGTAGGGGCATGCCCCGGTGTGCGATGGTGCAAATTCTACAGTGAGCTGGCCTCAAGGTTAGCCCTTAATAATAGCCCCGTGCTAGTTGGGCAGCCTTGGCTGTGTCTTCAGCCGAATAAATAAATAAATAGGGCAGAATTCTGTAGACGATATCGAAGCGTGCATTGGTTGTTTAAGAGGGATTCTCTGGTTAGGGCTTTTTTCCCAGTATTGTATAAAAATAGAAATAATAAAAATAACAGTTCGTTTCCTTTTCAGAAGTAACTTTTATCGACTTTTGTGTTAGCAGTAGTTTGGCTCTTGAAAAATTCAGTGTGTGAAAAAGTTTTTTTCCTATATGATTTTCTTCACATATGCACAGTAAAACTCCAGATGTCTTCAGTAACTTGGCACACCTGCTTGTGTTAATGATGGAATACTTCTATTCTATAACGTCAGACCAAGGACATTACACTGTGTAACGTCCTTGGTCAGACTATGCTGTAACTATAGCCTGGTTATCAAACCTATTTAAGCTCCCGAGTCTCTTTTGTCCTACTGCGCAATTTGCTAAGATGACAAAAGAGACTCGGGAGCTAAAATAAGTTTGATAACCATTTGCGAAACAAAGAGACTGGGGAGCTAGAATGGGCTTGGTAACCATTTGCGTAGAAGACCAAAGAGACTCGGGAGCTACAATAAGCTTGATAACCATTTGCGAAACAAAGAGACCGTGGAGCTAGAATGGGCTTGACAACCATTTGTGGAGAAGACAAAAGTGACTGGGGAGCTAACTTAGGTTTGGTAACCAGGCTGCTGTAACTATACAACAGATGAAGTCATCATCGCTTGCCAATAGACCTTCATCCAAAGGAACGTAGCTCGTTACGTGTTGGATCTTGAAAAGCAATTATTGTATCACGCCCCATACCATGTGCAACTTGTAGTACTTCTACAAGATCCGCCGTTATGTGTTCTCATTGTTTGGCGTTGAATTTGAATAGCAATTATTGTATCACAATCCATACCATGTGCTACGTGTAGTACTTCTACAAGATCCGCCGTTATGTGTTCTCATTGTTTGGCGTTGAATTTGAATAGCAATTATTGTATCACAATCCATACCATGTGTAACTTGAGACCTTCTATGAGATCGCCCTTATTTGTTCTCATCGTTTCGCGTTAGAATTTGAAAAGCAACTATTGTATCACGCTCCCTACCATGTGCAACTGGAGCGCTTCTATGAGATCGCCGTTATGTGTTCTCATTGTCCCACCTTCCGATTCCCTGATGATCACTCGAGCAAGTTATTGTTCCTGTAAGTTGCGCTAGTACTGCTCAGTGTGTTTAAAAGGTAGTCCCCATAGCCTTTTTAGTCTGTAGGAGCAGTAGGTTCTTGATCCACTGTGTCTAGGACACGGTATTGGAAAGGCGGAACCCATCCCTCTCCTTTTACCTTCTCAACCAAAACCAGTCAACCGTTTTACACCCAGGTGAGGAAAGTTGTCTAATATGCTCCTATGAGTTGCGCTAGTACCGTTCAGTGTGTTTAAAAGGTAGTCCCATAGCCTTTCTGAGGCCGTAGGGGTATTGGGCTGTTAATCCATAGTGTATCACGACGGGCACGGTAGTACTGGAAAAATTTTGAATTTATAGCCAATCTCAATGAGTGTCTCGTCCAGCCTTTGAGACCATCGCATGGATTTAAAAACGGTCGGCTTAATCAGCCAGTGCAGGATTCGAAAACGCCGACGACCGTATCTAGTACCTTTTCTATGTTCCACGCTAGAGGAAGGCTATCAGACTTTTTTTTTACTCTTGGTTGTCCATCGTTTTCGATGAAGACTTCTACATGCATCCTTCCTCTCATCTGTTTTGCACTCAACATGTGGCTCAGCTCAGGAGTCCAATTCTGGATCTGCAGGGTCGTCCGCAATGCTCACAGCTGAGCTGAAGGTCGCAGGACACAGTATTCATGGACGCGGGTATACAAAATAGTACGGAGAATATTCTTGAAGACTGGGTAGAAAGCCTGATGTTAGCGTCAGTCAGATGTAAACTGTGCTGTGTGGTATAGGAATGTATCGGGTTTGAGACTGTGTGATTTGAATTGTGAAGGTTTTGCAGTACGTGTATTACGCAACTGGCTTTCCGGGTGAGTCGGCTGCAGTTCAATTGACCTCCGTAGAGGGCGATTTCAAAGTGTACGTCACAAGCAGATACACAGAAATTTTTTTTGTTTGTTTCTAGATTATTTGTAGTTTGTATCTTCATCTCAAACATATTCGATTTTTATATAGGTGAAGTGCACCTTACTATAATTTTTACTGCGTCGAAGTGAGTCATCTTGGGCTCCTTAACTATAGGAATCCCCATAGGGAGAAAACTGTGTCCTGCTACCTGAAACTGACTCTGCTCCCTGGTCACTGCTGCTGCTGCCGCTGCTTTACGTCTGTGTCTATAGCCTCTACAATGTAGTTAAATACGGCGCGTCCTTTCAAAGGTTTCATGCGCAAGCTTGGTTAGCGTGCGCCAGCCACTTCGGTCTTTTGCCTGTTTCTCGAGCTGTGTCCCTCCCAGACACCCCATACACCCCTATGCTTGACTAGTCAGTGTTAAATACTCTTCATTCAGCTGTTTTCATTCGTTTTTGTAACGAGGGCAGAATTCTGTAGATGGTATCGAAGTGTATGTGCATTGATTTTTGAAGAGGAATAATAGTTTGTTTCCTTTTAATTTTCAGTTGTAACTTTTATCGAATTTTGTATAAAGTTAGAACTTTTATTCAGCCTGTTAGCCTGCCATGCTGAAAAAGGTTCTGAACTGGAACTATGCTGCTCCAGATCTCTTACTGAGGGACGACTGCGGTGTGAAAGATGTCGGTTAGCTTAAGGAATGAATCCACTCTACTTTACACTTAGCTGTTTTCTGTCGTCTGAGGGCAGAATTCTGTAGATTTTATCGAAGTATGCATTGGTTTTTTAAGACCAACATTAGTTCGTTTCCTATTCAGAAGTAACTTTTATCGACTTTTTTGTTATTTGGTATCGGATTTGCCTATCATAATCAGCACTTTGGCTGCGTGTAAAAATTCAGACATCTTGTTTTTTCCTACCTGATTTTCTTCACATTTTCACAGTAAAACTCCAGACACGAACGTGGCGCACGTGCGTTTGTTAATGATGGAATACATCTATTCTGTACCGGCAGCCTATGCTATAATTATACAGGACATGGAGTCTTCTCTTGCCAATCATGAGACCTTTATCCAGAAGGACGTAGCACGTGTTGGACTTTGAAAAGCAGTTATTGTATCATAATCTAGGTCATGTCATGTCATGTGAAACTGAAGTACTTCTATGAGGTCGTCGTTATGTGCACGTGGGTGTTCTCATTGTTTCGCCTTCCATGTGCTTGATGAGCAAGTAATTGCCCGTGTGATCATGACCTGCTTCTCCACTCCTCTCAGTCTTCAAAGACCCCCTCATCCTCAAGCTTGTCTAATTTGTCCAGCCTGTTGTTAGTATTTCTTGCATGTGGTCCTTCCATCTTTTCCTATGTCTGCCTAAAGGGCGTTTGCCCTAAGTATTGTATTTGAGAGCTATCTTTGGATCCCTTCCCTCCTCCATTCTTTCCACGTGCCCTAGCCATCTGAGGGCTGCTCTTTCTATGTCTTCATCTATCGATGTTATACCAAGAGTTACTATAAGACGTTTCTCAATCTGCCCGCTCTTGTCTTCCCTATCATGGCAGCAGAAACAAACGTGGCGCACGTGCGTTTGTTAAGGCCACAGCACGTAATTTTTATGGATGACATCCACGCGCGCATTGATTTTCGCTCGATTTTGGAAAAAAAACAAGAAATTTTGATGCCAACCAACTGTGGTCAACATGCCAAAAATATGTCATAAACGGCCATGGGCAAGGCAAGGCTCTGATTTATTGTTTAGTATTTCATTTTTACTTTGATACAGTGTTATAAGTGATGTTGCCAATGAATCAAAACCATTTATACAAAGATTGAAAGCTTTTATTTAGTAATTCATTTTTTTCAAAGTTGTTTCAGAGACAAATTGATGTTGTAATAGTTGGCACAATATAAGTAGAGTATGGCTTTCTGGACAGTTCAGATTATAAATGAACTCTGTCAGTTATTGAGCCCCAATTTCCGGTAGGCAGTGTCTAATCTCAGAGACCGTCATGATCAGGGATCCAACAAACTTAATGGGGCACAATTACTTACGTTTGATGGCAACCGTTGACAGTTTAAGTTGTTGCATTGCAAACAAATACCCAGTAGCTACTACCATGTAGTAGCTACCTATGATGGTACAGGCTCTTTTCTACAATTGTTCTTGTTAATTGAGATTTATACACATGTACAAGGACTGTAATACTGTTAGATACAGGTATAAAAGACCTGTTGGTTTGTGATATCATGTTTTGTCGCCACAATCCTTGTTTAACAAGGTTAACGATCTCAAAATTTAAAAATGTAGAAATCTTGTTTTTTTTGCCTGCCTTGTTTTTTTTTCGCCCTCTCGCATTAGATTTGGAGTCTGGGGAGGATGTCATCCATAAAATTTACTTGCTGTGGCCTAATGATGGAATACTTCTATTCTGTAAAGGCAGCCTACGATATAACTATACAGGAGATGGAGTCATCTCTTGCCAATCATGAGACCTTTATCCAGAAGGACGTAGCACGTGTTGGACTTTGAAAAGCAGTTATTGTATCATAATCTAGGTCATGTCATGTCATGTGAAACTGAAGTACTTCTATGAGGTCGTCGTTATGTGCACGTGGGTGTTCTCATTGTTTCGCCTTTCATGTGCTTGATGAGCAAGTAATTGCCCGTGTGATCATGACCTGCGTTCAGTGCGTTTCAAAGTAGTCAAGCTGTGTCCCTCCCAGACACCCCGTACACCCTCATGGTTGACTACGTCTTACATACATCTTACATCTTCCGTATCCCCCAGGTAGGCCGTAGGGCCTGTCAGTTGAGAGTATCGTCTTCTTCACTCCTCTGAGTCTTCAAAGACGTACCCCCTCCTCCTCAAGCCTGTCTAGTCTGCCCAGCCTGTTGTTAGTATTTCTTGCATGTGGTCCTTCCATCTTTTCCTAGGTCTGCCTAAAGAGCGTTTGCCCTAAGTATTGTATTTGAGAGCTATCTTTGGATCCCTTCTCTCCTCCATTTTTTCCACGTGCCCTAGCCATGTGAGGGTTGCTCTCTCTATGTCTTCTTCTATCGATGTTATATCAAGAGTTTCTCTAAGATGTTTCTCAATCTGCCCGCTCTTGTCTTCCCTATCATGGTAGCAGAAACGAAACGTGACGCACGTGCGTTTGTTAATGATGGGGTACTTCTATTCTGTAAAGGCAGTCTACGATATAACTACACGGGAGATGGCGTTATCTCTTGCCAATAATGCGACCTTTCTCCAGAAGGACTTGAAAAGCAGTTATTGTATCATAATCTAGGTCATGTCATGTCATGTCATGTAAAACTGAAGTACTTCTATGAGGTCGTCGTTATGTCCACGTGGGTGTTCTCATTGTTTCCCGTTCAATGTAAATGCCCGTCTGACCTGCGCTAGTACGTACTGTTTAGTGTGTTTAAAAGTAGTCGAGCTGTGTCCCTACCAGACACCCCGTACACCCTCATGCTTGACTACGTCTTACATACACATCTTACATCTTCCCGCAGGTAGGCTGTAGGGCCTGTCAGTTGAGAGTATCGTCTTCTGCACTCCTCTGAGTCTTCAAAGACACCCTTCTCCTCAAGGCTAGCTAGTCTGCCCAGCCTGTTGTTAGTATTTCTTGCATGTGGTCCTTTCATCTTTTCCTACGTCTGCCTAAAAGGGCGTTTGCCCTTAGTATTGTATTTGAGAGCTATCCATTCTTTCAACGTGCCCTAGCCATCTGAGGGCTGCTCTTTCTATGTCTTCTTCCATCGATGATATACCAAGAGTTTCTCTAAGAGGCATGTTTCTCTCAAGCTGTCCGCTCTTGTCTTCCCTAGCATAGTTTGGCTCTTAAAACATTCACTGCCGGCCGTAGTGCGTGAAAAAATTCAGACATCTTGTTTTTTTTCTACATGATTTTCTTCACATATTCACAGTAAAACTTCAAAGACCACCTCCTCCTCAAGCCTGTCTAGTCTGCCCAGCCTGTTGTTAGTATTTCTTGCATGTGGTCCTTCTATCTTTTCCTAGGTCTGCCTAAAGGGCGTTTGCCCTAAGTATTGTATTTCAGAGCTATCTTTGAAACCCTTTCCTCCTCCATTCTTTCCACGTGCCCTAGCCATGTGAGGGTTGCTCTTTCTATGTCTTCTTCTATCGATGTTATATCAAGAGTTTCTCTAAGATGTTTCTCAATCTGCCCGCTCTTGTCTTCCCTATCATGGTAGCAGAAACGAAACGTGGCGCACGTGCGTTTGTTAATGATGGGATACTTCTATTCTGTAAAGGCAGTCTACGATATAACTAGTATACAGGAGATGACGTCATCTCTTGCCAATCATGAGACCTTGATCCAAAAGGACGTACGTAGCACGTGTTGGACTTTGAAAAACAGTTATTGTATCTTCGACAATCTCATGTGCAACTGAAGTTCTACTATGAGATTGTCGTTATGTGTGCGTGGGTGTTCACGTTGTTTTGCCTTCCGTTCATGTGATGACCACTCAAGCAAGTAATTGCTAGTACTGTTCAGTGTGTTTAAAAGTTAGTCCCCATAGCCTTTTTGATGCTGTAGGAGCAGTGGGTTTTTATCTACTGTGTCTAATACGGGCACGGTATGGAAAATTTGTTAATGATGTAAAGGCAGCCTACGCCATAACTATACAGGAGATGCGCCATCTCTTGCCAGTACACCTTTATCCAAAAGGACGTAGCAAGCTTAAGTGTTGGACTTTGAAAAGCAGTTTGTATAATAGACCATCTCATGTGCAACTGAAGTACTTCTATGAGATCGTCGTTATGTGAACGTGGGTGTTCTCATTGTTTTGCCTTCCGTTCATGTGATGACCACTTAAGCGAGTAATTGCTCCTTTAAGTTGCGCTAGTACTGTTCAGTGTGTTTAAAAGTTAGTCCCCATGGCCTTTTTGAGGCTGTAGGAGCAGTGGGTTTTTATCTACTGTGTCTGCTACGGGCACGGTATGGAAAAATTTGTTGGTGATGTAAAGGCAGCCTACGCAATATCAAACTATACAGGAGATGGCATCATCTCTAGCCAATCATGACACCTTCATCATGTGTAACTGAAGTACTTGGCCCCTCTCCCTGTGTGCCTAATGAGCAAGCAATTGCCCTTGTGAATTGCAATTACTGTTCAGTATGTTTACGTAGGTCGTAGGAGGTTGTAGGAGCAGTGGGTTGTTGACCCATTGTGTCTGATTCAACATAGTGTCGTCGTTATGTTCACATGTTCTCAAGTTGTTGTTTTGCCCCCCGTTTGCGCCTGTTCAGCACGTCATTGCCATGTGAGCAGATCTAGTACACGTGTCCACTGACGTGTCTAACTCACACTAGACAAATTTAGCATAGTTTCTACTACAGGCACGGTTGTGGAAAAATGTTTGATGTCATAGCCAATCGCAATCCACCTTTTGAGGCCATCGCATGGGTTTAAAAACGCTCGCACGGTTTTATCAGCCGGTGCAGGATTCGACAACGCCGACGACCGTATCTAGTACCTTTCTATGTTCCACGCTAGAGACAGGCTACCAGTGTCATATATGATGTACAGGTGAGGCATACTTGACTAAGTAGGTATAGTAAGAGTAGTTAGTGTTAGATACTCTATATTCTATACATCGACGGTATCGAAGTGTGCATTGATTTGCTAATTGATAATAGTTCGTTTGCTTTTACAGAAGTTTTTTTATCGGATTTTGTGTTGGATTTACCTATCATAATCAGTAATAGGAGCAGTGGTTGTTAATCCACTGTGTCTAGAACACAGTATGGGCAGGCGGAGCCCATCGCTCTTCTGCCACAGCCTTTTACCTCCCCACCCGAAGTCATGAGGCAACCATTTTACACCCAGGTGTGGAAAGGCGTCTAAAGTGCTAGGAACTCGGTGGCAAATCTTTAAACCTTACTGGTTTGGCTCACACATACTAAGATAGTAAAACAGTCCGCATAGTCATAGAACGTTGAGATTTGCACATATACCCAACTGGCCTGTAGGCTTTAAGAATCACTTCCTTTTAATTGCGTTTAATGTAAAAAAAAGTATGACATACTGTTGTACTGTTTGAGTGTACTCTGTAATCTATCATGTGTATTGAAACACGAAATTCAGCCTATGGCTGCTATGTGTTTTGATGAATAAACCTTTCATTCATTCATTTATTCATTCCCCGCGGTGTTAATGTGAACACGCTGATAGAAAAGGTACTTTTCGAACGTCAGGCTTTAATTTGGGTAATAAGCGTATCTTTAAACTATGACGTCAAAGCATATGGAAACCTTGACCCGTCTAAAACTAATCATGTTTCTTTTTTTATCATGTTTGCCACGTCTTTTAATTTCCTGTTCTGAAGTCTTATTCTTTTAATCTCCTGTTAGCAGCCCTACAAACTGCGTCACTACCACTAATTAGCCTCCATGGGTTAAAAAAAACTTTAAAATTGAGCCAACTATGGAGAACAAATTGGCCAGGGGAGTTTGGCCACCGACCGTAGAGCTCATTTGCCCTTGCGGGAAATTAACCCTCCCGCGGACTGACTCTCCTGGCCAATTATTTCCCTTTTGTGCCGAATTCTGTATCTGTATCTGTATCTGTATAGCCGGTATAACCGCCCTTTGGCGTAACACACCAGCTTCGCAGGCACGTGGCGCGGCGGCAGCTGGCTACATTACACCGAACGACCTGTTACACTTAACCTTTGAACGTCTAACTCTAAACATTGTTTAAAACTATCTAGTGACGATGCCCCTACTGTACTTGGTGGCAGCGAGTTCCACTCTACGATATAGTTCTAGGAAAAAATGAGTTTTTGAACACGTCAATCCTTGGTTGATAACTCTGGTACTTGAAGGCATGACTATTTCTTGTTCTTTTTAGGGCTGGTACTAGGTACCCACTGTAGGTTTCTTTTTTTTTGTTTCCGTGACACTAGCACCAATTTCATAGAATTCTACGACCCGTACCCCCGTAGGAAGGCCTGGTTGAGGCTAACCACTGAGCAACAAGCAACAATTGCCCCCGCGCCGATCAGCCCTTTCTAAAAGAAACTGACACCTTCCCACGCTTGGTGGGTCTGTTTTGCCAGAGGTTATATATATTCTTATTGTTATTATTGAGTGGGCCGGCTTACTCTCTCCTTGCAGCCAAGGGCTGAATTGTGAGGAGCTTACAATGGTGGTGGGGCTTAATCGCAAGGGTCTTGTGGGGTCGTATGGCGCAACGACAGAGTACTCGACTCGGAACCAAGAGGTCCCGGGTTCGAGTCCTGACATGCCACCGAACTTGTGCCCTTGGGAAAGGCACTTTACACGACTTTCCTCACTTGACTCAGGTGTAAATGAGTATTATGTGTTAGGTGTGCACGCTACCAGCATACTTGCTGCCTAGTGCACACTTTGTATTGTCATGTTACAATTTCTGAACAAAAAAAAAAAAAAGGGTCTGCTGCGGCTGCCATTCGGCGCTAACTCAGGTGACCTCAATACGACCCCAGGTGCGGTCATAAGATTGTAAGGTCTGATCCACTCACACCGGGAAGGAGTATGGTGGGTTCTTTAACGTACTCATTTTCACCTGAGTGAAGTGAGGAAAGTCGTGTTTACAAGGTGCTTTTCCCCAAGATCGGTGACATGATCTTGGTTCTGAGCCGAACACTCTGTCGTTACGCCATACGACCCCAAATGGAATGAAATGAAATGATCCGCGTGATGGACCATCGCTTGTGTCCTGCTATCACCGTGGTCCACCGCTGGGATCATTTGCATTTTCATTCAGTATCATGGAGAAACACTCGATTGAATTATACCATAGAGGGAATTATTACTCCTACGATTGTATGACGTGACTGACTCTGGTATTACAACATGGTTGATGTTTCATACCATGATTACACAGTACACTTTCCTGGCGACCACACACAACATGCCTGTCTTGTTACGGAAATGCCGGGAATCTGGCCTTAATGTACATGGAATGTAATTTTTCATATTATTTATTTCTCAATGTAGATCCTACCACCAGACAATCATGCTGTGCCACGTGCTGTTGATCGTGTTCATAGCTGTGCTCGCCCCGGAGGCTCACGGGAAACCAAGCGTGGCTCCGGTACCGGGTAAACAACGAGATGTCCACCAGGAACCAGGTAAGAACAAGAATCAGATACTTTAATGATATCATCCGCATGGATGAATATGCTTCTCTAAATAACTAGATATAGTTTTATTTTAGCATCCAGTTTAATTACCCATCAAGAGTTGACTAAAAAAGAAATTTAACTCATTCGCTTAAGACCTAGTGGATCTACTATCTGGCTATTCAGAGGGTTTTAGAAATTCCACCAAAGACTGTGCACGTACACAGTGTACATAGTATTTTGTGGAGTCGATTAGTTTTCAAGAACTATTGGGCAATTTGCCATATACATATGTATCGTATACAACTTTTGGGCAATAAATTCATTATCATTATCATCATTATTATTGTTGTTGCTGTTGCTATTAGGCCACAGCAAGTAAATTTTATGGATGACATCCTCCCCAGACTCCAAATCTAATGCGAGAGGGCGAAAAAAAACAAGGCAGGCAAAAAAAACAAGATTTCTACATTTTTAAATTTTGAGATCGTTAACCTTGTTAAACAAGAATGGTGGCGACAAAACATGATATCACAAACCAACAGGTCTTTTATACCTGTATCTAACAGTATTACCGTCCTTGTACATATGTGTATATATCTCAATTAACAAGAACAATTGTAGAAAAGAGCCTGTACCATCATAGGTAGCTACTACATGGTAGTAGCTACTGGGTATTTGTTTGCAATGCAACAACTTAAACTGTCAACGGTTGCCATCAAACGTAAGTAATTGTGCCCCATTAAGTTTGTTGGATCCCTGATCATGACGGTCTCTGAGATTAGACACTGCCTACCGGAAATTGGGGCTCAATAACTGACAGAGTTCATTTATAATCTGAACTGTCCAGAAAGCCATACTCTACTTATATTTTGCCAACTATTACAACATCAATTTGTCTCTGAAGCAACTTTGAAAAAAAATGAATTACTAAATAAAAGCTTTCAATCTTTGTATAAATGGTTTTGATTCATTGGCAACATCACTTATAACACTGTATCAAAGTAAAAATGAAATACTAAACAATAAATCAGAGCCTTGCCTTGCCCATGGCCGTTTATGACATATTTTTGGCATGTTGGCCACAGTTGGTTGGCATCAAAATTTCTTGTTTTTTTTTCCGAAATCGAGCGAAAATCAATGCACGCGCGGATGTCATCCATAAAAATTACTTGCTGTGGCCTTATGCTGAGGTGACATTTCCAACCAGGGGCCGGCCTGGCAGTCTTATGAAACGAAAAGACAACAACGCACAAAAAAGTTGCAAAAATTAATAATGTGAACTATTTGCGTAACTATATTCTTGTTATAAATTGTTGATTTTTCGTTAATCGAAACAGCCCGGCCGGGCCCCGGTTTGGAAAAAATGTGACCTCAGCATTACTATGATTATTATGCTTATATGAATTAATGTTATTATTATCATTGTTATTAAAATCATTACTATAATCAGTATTATGATTATTATTATCTACAGGTGGGGGCATACCCACGGAGGCGACACCCCACCAAACTCGGCCCTCCCAGATCGAGCCCCCGGCAGTCCGGGTCCTTCTGCCAGCTTCTTCGGGGGAAGCTGCCCAGGCGCCCGAGCGGCAGCAGAGACGTGCGCCCTCATTCATCCGCCGGGCCAACAGGCGGGCTAAGTCCAACAAGAAGCTCTGGCTCAAGATGATGAGCATGCGCCGTATGGCCAATCTGAGCTACCTGGCTTTCCCTGTTGCCTACCTGATGGAGGAGCGCCCTCGTGGGTGAAATGTTGAAGTGATACACTTGCGCATGTATGTACCAGCCTCTACCAGGCTTCGGGAGGCGACTGGAAATAGTAGAAATTTGCCAAATACACTGATAACTTGCCTCCTTCGCAGACTTGTTGGGCGGCGGTGTTAATTTTTTGGGGCAAACCGTCTCTCCCCGGCATAACTGGCGTCGCTCGCCCAAAAAAATTAACACCGCCGCCCAACAAGTCTGTGAAGGAGGCTACTGATAACACGCCAGGGGAGTTGGTCCGCAAGAGAGTACAGTTTGCCGCACGACCTCCCGAAGCCTAGTGTAGGCTATGCATGTACTACAAGCAGGATATATATATGTATACAGAAAGTTTAATTAGAATTGAAAGACGCATTGTAACGTGTCGTATTATTTAGTGCTGTTATATACAGGGAACCAGAGAAAAATCGTGAACGCGGTGTACAATAATTGTATACAATGCTTAACATCCTCTGTGAATGTTGTAAACGTACATTTGTTTCTATACGATATTAATCACTCAGATCAAAAATTTAGCACCACACCGAATCTTTCCCAGTATTTTTGTTACTTTTGTTACCGAATGCGGAGGTACTGTTTTGTGTAGCTGATAAGCTGTGGGTTTGTGTGTCTGTTTGTCCAGACAGAGTAGGCTGACACCACGTGGGTGAGGAGAAAATTGACAGGTAGAATGACAGGAGGTCAAAAGGTCATACTCAGAAATTTGTTTGAACGTGAAACTCAGAATTGGCCGGGAGCAAGTGCGCGGGTAAACATGGAGGAATTCAGGAAGCCAAGAAAGGATACTTCCCGGAAGTCTAAAATCACCGATTCTTGTTTTATCTTAACTTTTATCTAGAAAACTGAGCCTCTTTACGGATATGTATAACATTTTGTAACTAGAAATGTAACATTTGCAAAGCAAGTGCATAATGTTTACCTTCACATGGGGATGGATATTTCAACATGTTAAGAAACTACTGCTCTGTTTATTCTTACTCAAACACATTCATTTTTATGGTAACCAGTCTCTCCAACTTCGTACTGCTAAATAATTTAACCCAACATCACAGGGTGTCTGCTACATCAACAGTTACCATGGTGCTATCCGTCTGGTCCATGCAGGCCATTGACCTTTTTGTTTGGAGAACTTGAGAAGAAAAAACAGAGCAAAAACAATATGTTTTCCCTCTGCGAAGGTAAACATAATAACAAGAACGCCCCTGGTGTCATAGATATAGTGTAAGTATATGTTGTCGCGGTCACGCACAGAGTTCTGTGATATTTACCAACTTAATAATCAATATACTGATATTGACCTATACTACTGTGACGACTCCGTGCAATTATTTTCCTTAGTTAAGGTTAGTTAGTATTAGTAACAACCTATATTTAACTGTCTTACTATTTGTCACATAACTGAATAGAAACACAGGGCTATTACCCCCCTCCCCAAAAAAAGAGAAAAAAAAGAGTTGTTGGCTCAGAATCTGAAGGTTCTGGGTTTGAGTCCCTGGCAGGCCCCACTGTTGTGTTCTTGTGAAAGACACTTTATATGTATTTCCTCACTCCACTCAGGTGAAAATGAGTACCTAGCTTCAGTTAGGTACTTTCTCTCGGATAGGACGTTCTCTTGGAAAGCCAGAGGTCTCCTGTTTGAGGAGAGTCACACCTGGAGCAAGTTAAAGATCACACCACACTTACCGGAAAGAGTAGGGGTCCATCCCGATGTGAGTGCTTCAAAACCTTACAGTCTGGTCTTATACAGCTTGTACTTACTGTACAAAACTGGTGCGTTACGGGCAGTTCACCGGTTATGACAAACAAACAAACAAACAAATAAACAAAATAGACTTAGTGTCTTCGAACCCTATCGGTGAAACTCTTAACTGCACGACGCTGCTTTGCATCAACAGCTAGCGATACAACCGATACAGACAAATAAACACGCATATATGCCCCGCGGCCGTCCAACGACACAGCTCGCTAGAACCCGTCCAACCTTGCAGAACCGACCCGTCGACTTCCCCCAGCGGTTTTTTTTACACCTTTCCACACACACGCATACACGAATCCCGACACGCCTAATAGTTAGTAGCTTGGTGACCTGGCATGACGGCGAGGGCTTAACAACAACCTATAGCTAGTGAGTTTCTTGGTACGTGAAAGAACACCAGGTATGTATATTTACTAGTTACAGTTCATATTCAGCGTTAGTACTGTCGAATCTTCGGTATACATTCGCAGAAAGGTAAAGAAGTGCCGAGTAGTGTATGTGCGGGTACGTACATTTTTGTAGGTCTACAGTCGTAATTGTTAACGAGGGGGAGGGGCGGTATGGCATGCGCCAGGTATGAAACGTATAACCTCTCTCCAAGGTCATGTTTTCGAACTGTTGTACTATTCTGAATGCGGACTACCACGGAAAATAGGACGTAAAACGACAAGTTTGAAAGATATCCCCCCTGAGTCACTGCCTTAGAATTCGTACAAGGTGTTAATAGCACCTTTTCAGTGTGGATGATAATGTAGGTAATGATGACGCCATTGTTGGTAGGACTGCAAAGCAGTAATTGTGGCAACGTTGCGAGTATGCGAGTGTATATCACCTTATTACACACTAGTATTGGTATATGCACGTATTCCCAACGGAAATACGTGTTTGTTTGTACCATAAAAGCATGTAGTTTTGTTGGAGTACTGCAAAATCCTGACAATTACTGCACAGTTGTCGTTACATATCATAACTGCCAAATTCAAATCAAGATTATTGTTATGATTTAGCATTTCAAGTACTAGTACGATGAAATAAGGTATTGAAACGTGCTTGCATTAGTTTTGACATATGAGTAGATATGTAACGATCAATTTTGACTCGTCAAAATTTTCAGATAATGCTTATAAATTATGTCCTGCAAGTGATATAATGTTTGCTGCATTTCTTCGTTATTGATCTACCACATTAATAAACCTAGAAAAATATCTTAGACCCCTCTTTCTCACATAACGCCCGATAATCTTCCTAATATGACACCAGTGTTCAAATTAAAAATAGGGAGGGGCAGCAGCTTTTGTGAAAGTATGTCAGTTAATGAACCCCTTAAAAGGTCATCATTTCAATCAGATTAACTGACTCGTCAGTTGCAGACGACAGGATTTGACAATGGCTGACTGGGTTATACCACTCAATGATCTAGGGGGTGCTGCAAAATACCGACCCCTCTTTCAAACCTTTTGTGTTTAATAAATTGGGAGACCTCAGACAACCCTAAGTTCTTTCATGTAAACCCAGTACTTGGTTTGGTATACACAAAACCTCAAAACGCTTGTTGACCCGCCAAACCGCCGAGGAATTCTTGACATTGTCCCGCTTTTGTGAAGCCCTTCACTGGGATAAAACGTTCTTCCGTGACATTCAGGACAGTGAATGGATGGATCTTCCATTTCCTCTCGCCCGACAATGACAGGCTATTGTATAATTCAAAACGCCGCCTACAGTCACGCTAGCAATGGCAGTCATCAAAACATGGCTTAGGCCGAGGGACGAACCACTGCCGCCATTTTATTCCCAGTCAATCATAGCCTTTCTGTAGTTTATCCAGTCTGTGCAATACTTGATAGCAGCATGACCCCGGCTGTCAATCAAAATAAGCAGTTCAACCAATGAGAATGCCTGGATGAAATTCTGTGATATGTTTACATTTCCTTAGTTTTGCCGCTTTTTTGACTGAGGTAAGTGGGGACATGGGTCGGTCTATTGTATTGTATGTATGAGACATTGCGGTTTGCCTGTCAGCTTTTATACATTAGGCCACAGCAAGTAAATTTTATGGATGACATCCTCGCGCTCATTAATTTTCGCCTGATTTCAGAAAAAAAAACAAGAAATTTTTTTGCCCTGCGACGGTGGTCAACATGTCAAAAAAAGGCAAATATGTCATGAACGTCCATCTGCAAGACAAGGCTCTGATTTATTCTTTTATTTTTACTTTGATACAATGTTGTACTTTATTCATTTTATATGTGATGTTGCCACTGAATCAAAACCATTTGTACAATAATTGAAAATTTTATTTAGTCACTTCTTTTTTCAAAGTTGTTTCAGAGACAAATCGGTGTTGTAACAGTTGGCACAATATAGGTAGAGTATTGCTTCCAGACAGTTCGGTTTATGAGTCACTCTGTCAGTGATTGAGCCCTGTGTTCTGCCTGGTAGCCAGTCTCTAAACTCAGAGACCACCAGGGATCCAGCAAACTTGAGGCGCAATTCCTCGTGTTTGATGGCAAGTGTTGACAGTCCAGCGTGTTCCATTACAAATGAATACCCAGTGTAGTATCTACCTTGAAGATGGTACAGCAAGCTCTTTTTCTTGTTCTATTTAATAAAGACACATCTGCAAGGACAGGTAATACTGTTGAATACAGCGACAGAAGACCTGTTGGGTATGATATCATGTTTTACCGCCTAAATTCTTGTTCAACGAGGTTTACGATCTCAAAATCTGAAAATGTAGGAATCTTGTTTTTTTTGGCCTGCCTTGTTTTTTTTTCGCCCTCTCGCATTAATTTTGGAGTCTCCGGAGGATGTCATCCATAAAATTTACTTGCTATGGCCTTAAACAATAAACAAGAAACGTCGGCTCTTGTTAAACAAGTGGTTGTGAATAAAGAACTTTGCTATTCAATTACACAGTAGTTCTGGGCCTAATCATGCTCGTTTCAACCGGTTATACAAATGTACACGGAAAATTGACACTCCAGAGAACCAACTTCTATTGAAGTTAAGATTCGGGGTGAAAGGATCAAGTAATAACAGATCCTGATTTATATTTTTCGTAGTTTCACCGATCTTAACCTGATCAGCACATCTACACAAGGTTGAACTTGAACCCTACATCATCTAGCTCTAGAGGTGACATCAGGACACCCAAGATGGCGCAAACACTGGTGATGGAGAAGTTCCGCGCCTTCCAGAAGTCGGGAGTGAAACACGCAGATGTTCTGGACGTGTACAAAAAGTGGGCATCCACGTATGACAAGGTGACGGTGTTTCATTTCAATGCATTTCATTCTAAAGAATATCATGCTAATATGAATAAAAGTATCATCTCAATGCACGCCATTCTAAAGAATATCATACTAAAATAAACAATATCATCTCAATGCACTTCATTCTAAAGAATATCATACTAAAATGAACAATATCATCTCAATGCACTTCATTCTAAAGAATATCATACTAAAATAAAGAGTATGATCTCAATACACTTCATTCTCATGTTCTAAAGAATATCATATCATCTCAATGCACCTTATTCTAAAGAATATCATACTAAAATAAAGAATATCATCTCAATATACTTCATTCTAAGGAATATCATACTAAAATAAAAAAAATATCATCTCAGTGCACTTCATTCTAAAGAATATCATACTAGAATAAAGAATATCATCTCAATGCACGTCATTCTAAAGAATATCATACTAGAATAAAGAATATCATCTCAATGCACTTCATTCTAAAGAATATCATACTAAAATAATATCATACTAAAATAAAGAATATCATCTCAGTGCACTTCATTCCAAAGAATGTCATACTAAAATAAAAAAAATATCATCTCAATGCACTTCATTCTAAAGAATATCATACTAGAATGAAGAATGTCATCTCAATGCACTTCATTCCAAAGAATATCATACTAAATAAAGAATGTCATCTCAATGCACTTCATTCTAAAGAATATCATACTATAATAAAAAAAATATCATCTCAATGCACTTCATTCTAAAGAATATCATACTAAAATAAAAAAATATCATCTCAATGCACTTCATTCTAAAGAATATCATACTAGAATAAAGAATGTCATCTCAATGCACTTCATTCTAAAGAATATCATACTAAAATAAAGAATATCATCTCAATGAACTTCATTCTAAAGAATATCATACTACAATAAAGAATATCATCTCAATGAATTTCATTCTAAAGAATATCATACTAGAATAAAGAATATCATCTCAATGTACTTCATTCTAAAGAATATCATACTAAAATCCTTGAAAATATAACATGACACTTCACGAAACCAAACCGAATCATGTATAACCATGTACAACTCTATCTCTCTCTAGGCTGTGTGTGTGTGTTCTTGTTTACATCTAATTAAACTTATAAATTTAAACGAGCGGTTAATGCTTTAAAATGTCAGTGAACAATTCCATTCTACCGTCTTAACAGATTAAACTGTAAAACATATGGAACAGATAGATATCTCAACAATTGGAGCATCGCCTTTGCCTTTAAGATACCATTACTAACATAACAAACTCTTCTATTAATTTTCTATTTTCATCTTCTAATATCCAAGCAGATCCTACGGTGGCAAGGTAGTGTCCAATCGGCCAAGCAGTGTCCATTAGCCTTCGGTGGCCACTGCTTGGCCGATTGGATACTGCCTTGCCACCGTAGGATCTGCTTGGAGATGATCATCTTCCACATCAGTAGCTCGAAAAAACGTACAACTTTTTTAAAAACTGTTATATTCCAGGACCTGGATCTGATTAAGCATGATTCGGCTCGAGCGGGGGCGTCGGCTCTAGCAGACGAGCTTCAGCGGTTACAGAAGCCGAAAAACGTCCGGATTCTGGACGTGGCCGCCGGAACAGGGTTCTGCGGACTGGAGGTATATATCTCCAACTCAGTCCAAGCAGATCTGTTGGTGCCAGGTTCGCCGTTGTATATATCTGCCAGATGGCCATTTCGCCATCGCAGATCATCTTCGGTGGCGAAATGGTAACTGTCTGGCAAATGGATACAAAACGTACGAGGAACCTGGCCAATTTGATTCTGTCTTTGCAGCCACCAACAGATCTGCTCGTAGATTATGTATGTCAGGACAGAGACTCCGATCAGGATGCTGTTAAAATGTGTTAGGGCGGTTTCCACTTTTTACAAATCCTAAATTTTAAGTCAATCCGTTGATTTAAAGTGACGTAACCAAAGTTGAAAAGTTCTGACTGTCTAGTTCTATGCCTGAATGGGTTAGGGTTAGGATAAGGCACGGCTTTGGGTAGTCTCCTCGAACGTATATTTGCCCTCAACAGGCACGGTTCTAAATACGCGTGAACTAGCCAGAACCGTGCCTGAGCATGCATGGTCCTGGGTACCAGCCAGAGCACGATTCTGGATAGTCCAGTGGCAACTGCATATAGTCCAGTGGCACTCGTGGACTTTCCAGAACCGTGCCTGAGAATGGTTCTGGATACACCACGATGTACACCGTGCACCTAGAATCTGAATCAAACAAAATCGTTTTCGAAGGGCGTAACATTTATTTACTTATTATATCATCCTCCAGCTTAAGAAACGAGGTTTCACCAACATCGATGCGTTAGACGCCTGCCAGGAGATGCTGAACGTGGCGGGAAGCAAAGACGTGTACCAGTCCCTGATCTGCGAGGATGTGGTGGATAAACCTCTCCAAATAGAAAACGGTAAGCCCTGAGTAGCCTCTACCAGGCGTCGGAAGGCGGCTGGAAAGAGTAGAAATTGGCCAAATAGAGAGCCTGATAACATGCCAGGGGAGTTGGTTCGCTGGAGAGTATAGTTGGTTCGCCAGGGATAACGTAGCGATAAGGGCGGATCCCAGGCCAGTACAGCCCAAATGTCGAGAAACATTACTAGATGTAATAAACTGAAGCTGGCAATAGTAACTGGTCGTTGCATGAACGTGATGCATGCAATATTTACCGTTTGCCTTGATGCCGGATGTTCTCTCAGTAACCGGTTACCAGTAGTCTGATCGGACGGTGTCGAGTAAGATGAACAACTTGTTTTCAATCCCTGCCCAGGCACCTACGATGCTCTACTCTGCGTGGAAGGCTTCATCGACGGCCACATCAAATGTGACGCCCTGCCACACATGCTGAAGGTGGTCAAACCAGGTGAGTATACCAAAGATTTAGTTTTGTTCGTTGATGTCTCTCCAATATAAAATCTTATACAATATATTCAAGGCAACCTCAGCTAGCAAGGCAACCACTAGTGTAAAGTTGTCAAAAGGTTTTTGTATTGACCAAGACCTTAAAAGATTGAGGTTGCTGTTACTCAGGCAACTGGATAGATTTTGAAAACTGTCAGACTTTGAAAACTGTGAGACGTTTCAAAGTAGCATCCACTACTGTTGTCAGTGACGAAAAGTAGTGCAGTTTTCAAAATCTATCCAGTTGCTTGAGTTACAGTTTTCTTGTGTATGTCCACCTGGATATCTAACCTTCATTATTGTTCCTTCGTCCCATCCAAGGGGGCACGGTCGTACTGACTGTTCGGGAGGAGTTCCTCCACATCACCGCAGAGTACCGGAAGTTAGACCCGCTCATTGTGCGCCTGCGCGAAGAGGGATTGTGGGAATACATCATCAGGTATGTATGATGTAAAATGTACCCAATTCAGCCTATGGCTGATATGTACTTTTCATATCCGATTAAATGATCAAATTAACCATTCATTCATTCATTCATTCATTCATTCATTCAGGTACATCACTCCACACTACTTCGGCGAAAAAGATGGCGTCATCTACGTGTACAGGCGCAAGTAGTAGTAGGGCAGATGCCACCCACAGTACATCTGGCCATTGAAGGCTACATATATAGTTGATTAAATACAATGAAAGTTTGTGATAGAATACCATCATTGAATGAATAATCATCAGTGATGGTAGAATACATATTGTAACATTCATCTAACACAAAAACTAACTCACCATACGAAATTTTTAGTCTAAAATCTTTAAAAATCACCTTAGTTACGAATTAGCAAACGATATAGATGTAGGGGTGATGGGAATATAGCTAGGAAAATATTTATCATTTCTATACAGAACGATTTATATGATTGGTGCTAGTCGATCCCACATTTTAGATGTGTCTTTGAATTTCCATTTTTATAAATTTGTGGTGAAATGTATTTGTATATGCATTGAAAGGAATACAATTGTACAAACTGTGAATGTGACTTGATATGTATATGTGTATGGTACAAAAATAGACTATATCTTTCCATGTGAATAGGTTCGCATGCATGTAATGGTATACCAAAAATGATTCGCGTGCAATTTGATGTACTTTAATATGTACACCATATGCTTATAAATGATTATATGAACATTTATTTAGGTAGGGGCGTGACAAACGTATACACTTGAGACCAAAGGTGATTTCTGGAGTTCTTTTTTTCGCAATTGATAAAATTACGGGAATATAACTGAAAGAGCATTTGTCTGTGTGTACCGTAGTATAGCTGCATGACGTTTCAGGTGGTGACATATTGGAAAACGGAGCTTGATCAATAACACATGTTTTGGGCTTTTATATAATAGTAGACAAGTAGCACACGTGGCGACTTAAAGGATATTGAATGTAAAAAGAAACATATACTGCGAAGGAGAAGCTAGCTTGAATAGCTCCCAAACTGAGAACTACCTTTGTTCAGGGATTTCCTAAATTGCATGTGTTCCTGTATATGAAAACCTTGCATGTTTGCCAATTGGCTAGCACAGCTTGATTTTAAGAACAGACGTCCTCTCAGTAGTAAAATGACTTTTAGGCTTTTTAGATTTTTAGGCTTACAGGAAGTATGCAATTCTCGGCTTCCTGAATTCCCCCCCATGTCGACCAATACTACCCCAGCCAGTGCTGAGACCTTTACGTTCACTGTCCGACCTTTTGACATCCTATCATTCGAATTCTGCCTGTCATTCTTCTCACCACCACGTGTTGTCAACCAAAACAGAAACACAAACCCACAGCTCAGCCACCCAAGACAATACTTCAGTGCCCGGAAGTGACTTGATGGTTCTTGCTAGGCCCAACCAGGCTTCGGGAGGCGGCTGGAAAGAGCAGATATTGGCCAAACAGACAGACAGATAACACGCCAGGGGAGTTGGTCCCACGAGAGAGTACAGTTTGCTTGCACTCTCGCGGACAAACTCACGCGGCGTGTTATCTGTCTGTCTATTTGGCCAATTTCTACTCTTTCCAGCCGCCTCCCGAAGCCTGGTAGAGGCTAGCTGTCATTGCGTCATTCTTGCTCCCGAGGTTATGAGAAACAGCAGCACGTCCTCAGCGAGTTTGGAACGGTGAACCTTTAATTCCGTCCAGATGGGCGACCTTTGCTAACACTGCCAAGAGGCTAACTACTACAGGAACGCCCCGAGGTGTTCTAACTCAACTTCCGCAAAACTTTCAGGTTTTTCACGGTCTTCAATATCTCCAATACACCACAAAAACACATGATGAACTGCTGAACACTTGTAAAGTTATGTTGGATCTTTAAAACGCCACGTTTGTCTATAGTCTTGAGGAGTGTTGCTCTTCGAAGTCCCCCTGTTTTTAGATTGGGCAGCCCCGTTCCAAGAACCCGATTATCGGTGAAGCCGTTTTGCCAGGGCCCTGCCAGGATGATAATAAGTGTTTGTGTAGCTAGCTCAGACTGAGTTTCCCTGCTATTATACTTTTGTATAGAGAGTCAACAAATACGCCTGACTCTGTCAACAAACTCGGGGGAACTGGTACAAGCGAGAAGAGGATCTAGGACTGGATGTTGGAAGGTAAGGATTCACTTACTGCTAGATGGTCTAAAACTTCTTGTAAAAGACCATCACCCGATATATGGAGGGGCAACAGGCGAGTTTTTAGGAGTTTTTCACGAAAAAGGTGAGACCAATAATATTCCAAATTTTTGGAAGAGCACATGATGGTCATTTTCAATTTCAAAATAAACTTCAAACCAAATGTTTAGTAGAGTAGAGTAGAGTAGAGAGAATTTACAAAGGTTTCTTTGCATGTGTGATATATTGCAACATAAATTCTAAAATTCCAGGCTACGTACAACACTATTACTAGATATTATCGAATCCAGGAAACTTGTTTGACCTGAATTCTTACAAATTATACTTGTAGCTGCGTTCACCTTGAAGTGACCTTTGACCCGACGACCCATGCGAATGCGACATTCGTTTGGAAAACATGTAGCGATCTCATTATTGTAGCGAATTTCACTCGTTATCATCGTCCATTAGTCCGACAATGTAGCCACTGACGTATTAGCCTTTAACTGGGACACTGCTTTCGTTTAGAAATAGATAAAGCGTGTTTTTTGTTCTTCAAAGTTTGCTCTGTACTCTTGAGTGGGAGGTGGGCACATCTGTTTCTCATTCGGCTTTGACAGGCTTGAAAGCGAAGAGAGCCCGCACCAATTTGCGATCAAGTAGCAAAGGGACAGGAAGAACAAAAGCTGTTGCCAAGACAAACAACGTTTATCTCACTGCCATGTGAGCTTTAAGGCCTAGGCAAAAAATGTTGTGTTTCCGGTTACCCGACCGGCCTAAGCAAAAACCTGCTAGCCTGGATGCCAGACTGTTCTCAGGGCTAATACACAGGCCAGCTCCCCTGAGCTCCCAAGTACTGTAGGCGCTGAGAAAGTGTTGCTGCTCGGGGTCTGACTGAGGGTACTAGACTGAGGGGGTTCTGTGGTAAAATTTCCTTGGGGACAGGTTGGCCCTGGAGCGGAGGAGCTAGCCTGTAGATTGGCCCTGACAACAGTCTGGCACCCAGGCTAAAACCTGTTGACCCTGGCCTTTTCATGGGGGTGCTGGCCATAAAAATGTTCGGTCTTACATCTGAACTTCAAACCCTCTGGAACACATTTTTTTAAATCAAATTCTTATTGAGTATTAAACTCGTGTGAAAATAAGAAATACTTGCCCTTTCTTAACAGGCAAACGGAGGGACGGGTCCTGGAGACAGCCCTGGACCTGATGCATTTCAGTTTTACATAATGAATTTTACGCAGTTCAGCCAAAATCTACATATAGAAAAATGACGAAGAAAAAACAAAATTCCTATCTACCCACACAATTTTTTTTCAGAACGTAACAAGAAACACAACATTTTCCCCGGGCCTAACGTTTCGATCTGACCTAGATAGCAAGCTGCCACGCGGATCCTACATATGTGCGCCAGTTCACAAGTGTATCACTGATTGTATGGATCAAAGGTACAAGAGTACTTTGAACTTTTCTTTCATGATTCCGTCTTGTGTAAGCCACCCACTCAACATTTTGTCAAGGTCCTCTGCAAAGTCAGTGTGCACCAAAACAGGAAGTTCGTCAAAGCAAGGAAGATAAAAATCAATTTCAATTTTTAATCTTCTTGGTCAAACATGTCAAAGGAACGCACATTTTGTATTAACAAAATGTTTTCTGGTCGATTTTGGCTTTCACTTTGGAAAGATTAACAATGTTGGCGTTAACTTCATTGTTGTATTGATAACTATCTACATTTATGATGAATTGTGATATGCGGTGACAATTTTCCGTATGCCGTGGTTCAATATTAAGGTAGCCTTGAATGCATGACGACAGTTATTACAGAGAGATCAATTTTCAATACCATTTGAACAGTGGAAAGCTATGTACGTTGTTCAGCAGTATCAATTCGTGTGTCACCCTCTACAATGAAGAATAGAACTAAAATGGGCATGATGGTGCGATTTCTTCTTTCCATTGGTGACTTTTTGTCCGTCAGCTTTCCTATTTTCGTGTTTCTCCCGTTGAAGACCTCCTTAATTCCATTTACCAATAGATATGAGACGTCCATTCAATCAGTTTTGTACATACTGGTCATTTACAAAATATTGGTGCTTACACACGTATACAAATCCAGACTCCAGCTGAGCAATATCGCCATCTTGCGGAGTTTGTAAAAGTGCACTTATGCAAAAGTAGTGGTCCTAGGCATAGGAACTTTCAATTGGAAGTCTGAAGGAAGTGAACATAATATATGGTTTTAAACTACCTCATGTACGAAGCGACAAAACACCATCCTAATGTATATTATATGGATGATGACAAAGCGGTCATCGTCATACCTGATGGACGAACACTATATGGATGATAAGGTGGTGGCTGCAAAGACAGTATCCATTGGGCAGACAGTAACCATTTGCCACCGAAAGATCTGCTTGGAGATTAATGGATGACAGGGAAGACAGACCTTGAAACGCTGGACCTCCACCCAGCTTAGTTACTGAACTGTCCCCTGATTTACTGACACATATCGACTCTACAAAATATTTCAGCGTCTGTGTGATTATACAGATAGCGATCTTCAACCCAAACCATGGATCCGCATACATCACAAACCGTTGAATTTCCAAACTAAAAAAGGTGTATACTATAAACAGTTGCAGCTCTTTTGAAATGACGTCATTAGCGGTAAAACCACTGTTCATTTGCGTGCAAAATTGGGGCTTATACAGGCCTGGGTTTTGGGGTTAGTCGTCGTCGGGATGCCCGGGCCATTGTCCCTTGTGACGCGTTGATAATAGGGTGAGGACCTCATTACTAGTCTTTACCAGCTGTTACTGGCCCCCATTTGGGAACAGTCGGATTCTTTCCCACACACAACAGACGATTTAGTAGTCAGGGCAGCGAGTAGTAGCAGTTGTTTCGACTGGAGGAATTTGCTCAACTCTTGTGGGCTGTCTAACCATGGATTGGGCACTTCGTCCTGACTGAGTTTTCTGTGACTGTCACGGTTTCTTGGGCTGGCAATGTGGCTGGATTTACACATGTGGACTCCCTAAATACTATCGCTGGTAGCTAAAGGTGGGCACCCTAGTTCGAACTTTCTGCGACTTTTCGTGCGTATCCCTGACGGCTTTCATAGATGTAATACGACAACACGACCGGTAGCTGTAATTTTACACGTCAAGAATCGCAAGTTGTAACTATTAAAATGGGGTCATTGTTGATAGACGCTGCAAACTGTTTAGGGGCAGTAGTGGGGAGGGCGGGCGTCTTGCTGGTAGCCAGGGCAGCTCTTCGACTTTAGGGCGAGCATGTCTCCGAGGAACCCCCCCCCCCCCTTCCTCCCAGGAAAGCCTTGACCTAACCTTCGTTAGCCTATATACCAGACTGTTGCCAGGGCCTTCACAGGCCAGCTCCTCAGCTTCAGGGCCAACATGTTCCCACACTATACACATGTTCCCCCTGGAGTCGAGGAGCTGGCATTCAGGCTAGCCTGTGTGGGGCCTGGCCTCCAGGCTAGCATCCGTCTCCACTTCCTATTGCATTCCCCCCAGGCACTTGAATAATTTACGGTACTAGTGGTAGTACCATGGAGTTATAACTTTTATAAACTGCTAGCACACATACATACTGATAACACTACGTATGTGAATACCACGAGCTAATGTTCGACACTCGTGCAACAACTACTTACTACTCGGTCCTTAGCCTATTCAGACCACGTCTTTCGTGTTCAAGAAAGCGGCTAATTGTCAGCTGTGGGATTACCATGCTTGTTGATAACAGAAACCTTTTGACCAAACATGGGCGAGACAGCGTCTGGGAACTTAATTTGCATTCCCTTCCTTTTTTAATTGGACAGGCCTAGATTACAGGCTAGTGGAAGGAAAGTTCGTGCTGTATTTTGGCTTTACCAACTGGTAGGGGGGAAAAAACGCCGAGATCTTTCCTCCCACCGTCTGCTTGGCGATAGAAACAGGCCGGCCTTGCAGAAATGTTAGCCTCCACCAGGCCTTCCTACGGGGTACAATTACGTAGAATTCGGCAAAAGAAGGGAATAGCTGGCCAATAGAGTCGGTCCGCGGGAGGGTTAGTTTCCCCCAGCGCGGCTAGTCAACCTCAAGGCGGCCAGACTCCCCTAGCAAATATCTCCCTATTATAGCCCGCGCAGTTAGTCTGGTAGAGACTACAGAAATGTCGACTATTGCTTTCTTGGACCCGAAATTTTAATTTACCGCATCAAAAAGTATTGAAATTCTCAAAGATTTACAGAATAGTTTTTTTTTTAGGTTTTACTGTCAAATGGTTACATTTGAACGATTGCAGACTTTGTGTTTGGTCTTTAGCCTTTGAAGCGTTTCCATGAACTCTTGACCTAGTCTCGTGTTCTCGCGAGACTAGGTCACTCCGTGATCAAGATGTACAGTTGACATCGAAAATTTGGAGGTACGTGTGTTTACCTTTAAAAACAGTCACTGATTGAAGAATGTTCTATGAACTGTTGATCTTTCAGGTAAATAACTGAATCTGCAATCTTTCTGTGGCGAACTATTTTTGCACTCTCCTTTCTGTGCAGTTTGATTTTCGCAGAGTACAAACCCTTTCACGACCATTACTGGTTGACCCCTTACAGTTACACCATTCCCGGGTCGACCAGGGGACAGAGCGCAGACGTGCCAACAATAGCTAGCCTCTACCAGGCTTCAGAGGGGGCTGGAAAGAGTGAAAATAGACAGATAACATGTCAGGGGAGTTGGTCCGCTAAAGTATTACAGTGTTCAGGGCGGCAAACTGTACTCTTTTATTGGATTAACTCCCCTGGCATGTTATCTGTCTATACTTGGCCAATTTCTACTCTATCCAGCCGTTTCTGAGGCCTGGTAGAGGCTATCAAATAAATACAGACGTGCAACCAATGATAGTGTTTTTTGTCAGAAGCTGTAGAGGAATAGCCTCCTTCGCAGCCTTGTGAGCGGCGTTATTTTTTTTCGGCGACCGACGCGAGTTATGTCACGAAAGGACGGTTTGCAGCCAAGGGAGTTTGCCGGGGAGAGAAGGATTCGCCCGCTCTTTACTCGCGTCGGTCGCCGAAAAAAAAATAACGCCGCTCACAAGGCTGCGAAGGAGGCTAGTAGAGGAAGATGTCTATCTGACAGGCATCGAAAAATCAGCAGGTGACACTTTACTGGTTGTGGAAAAGAAAACTCCAATATCACTAGGAAGGTAACATTTGCATTTAGCAAATACATCATGTTTACCTTCACAGGGTCTAGCCTAGCAAACTACTCCTCTGCTTAATGTTACTCAAACACATTCATGATATATGGTGAGCAGCTCCTCCATCTCTGTCCGGCTACAAAATGTAACCCAACACCACAGGGTGTCTGCTACAGCACCAGTTACCATGGTGACAGACGTCTGGTCCATGTCATTGACTTTCTTAGTTTGGAGGACAAAATCAGCTGGAGAGCAGCAATCAGGCCAGGGTCATTCTACGTCCAGCCCTCGAGCAACGAGGAACATGAGACGTCAAACGGATAGTGAGTGTGAGTGAGTGAGTGAGTGAGAGTGGAGAAGTAGAGGAAGAAGAAGAAAAAGAAAAAGAGGAAGAAGAAACATAGCAAAAACAATATGTGTTCCGTCCGCGAAGGTAAACATAATAATTAAATAAAGTACTAGTATTCATGTTTTTCACTACTGTTTCACTCCAGATTTTCCACCATGGGTCACCTGAGCTGGACAGTCCAGTTGTTGTCCGTCCTCGCGGTGTCCACCCTGCTGTGTGCCCAGGACATCCCTGTGTTTAACCCCCTAGAAGACTTTCCCGACGACCTCGGCTCCGGCATCCCTCCCTTCCCCCGTCCCGCCGTCTTCCCAGAGTGCACCGCGGGGAGCTCGTGTGTGCTGAGCTGCCGTTACACGGACGATAAGGGTAGGTAGTGGTATTACCAGTTTTAAAAGTTTTAATCCCATTTTGAAGTTTAAATCAAAGCATTCCTACAGGTGTGCGCCAATGGCCGTTCATTAATGTACGGCTTTCTTCATGAACCCAAGTTTATGACGTTATGGCTTAGCAGCATGTCAGCAGAACGTACTGCGCCTGCGCAAAACCCTGATTTTTCACGTTTTTCGTTGGATGTATGGTCAACGTTGCATCAAAATTTTGCCTGTTGCAGACGATATCTTTTCCTATACAACATCTGAAAACTACAGACAGGCTGTCAACCTTATATGCTCTAATACAACCTTATATGGGACGTTCTGTCAAAGTGCCATGGACAATACATTACGGGTTTCGCGCAGGTGCAGTACGTTCTGCCGACGTGCTCTATGGCTAGCTGTATAACCAATAGGAATGGAGGCTTGTGATTTGTCCACACAGCCTGGCTGATCTTAACCGTGGACACCTATTAAGCGCTATAAAAAGTATAGTTGACGAATTCTGTGGCGAGTAGGGGCGTCAGGGATAAAGAAAATGTTGCTGCCCCTCTCTTCTTTGGCTTTTCCTAAAGCCAACCTTTCCCCGACCACCAACAAACCAAGGTTGGCTGAAGTTCGGGGATAGTGTGACCAGATTTAGGCCACGCCTACCTTTCTATACGAAGCGAATTTGAGTTACATTTGAGTAGCCGACTTCGCCAGCCAACCACAGCCGACCTTGCTCCCGACCTACTCCTAACCATGGTTGGGGCGAGTTCGGTTAGTGTTCATGAGGCCATATTCGGCTATGTGTGACAGGCAGGGGCTTTACACAGAATTTAGAAGTCCTTCATGTCTCTTCCTATCGCATATAGGTAACGTCATCCCGAACAAGCCGCCCGTCCGGCTGACCATGGACAAGCAAGAGGAGCGGCTGAGGGGGCTGGTTTCCCGCCAAGAGGAGGTCATCTACCAGCAGGGGCTTCTGGAACAGCAGCAACAGCAGCTGGTCAACCTGCTGCAGGCGTCCACTGCAGACCAGCAACTGGCAGCACTCGACAGCGAGGTTAGCCTCTACCAGGCTTCAGAAGCGGCTGGAAAGAGTAGAAATTGGCCAAATAGACAGATGACATGCCAGGAGAGTTGGTTTGCTAAAGAAGTACATTCTGGAGCGGACTGACTCCCTTGGCATGTTATCTGTCTATTTGGCCAGTCTCTACTCTTTCCAGCCGCTTCTGAAGCCTGGTAGAGGCTTAGCGGAGTGGGGTTAGATACTAGTAGTTTGTGGAGCAGCCGCTGTGCCATGTTTGGTTATGTACGGCTACATAGCCATATATGGCCATGCATGAATCATTGAATGGCTGTTAGTGGCTTACGCCTCTGGAAAGCAGTATTTTCTCACGTTTGTGAATGTTACCCGTATTGCTAACACTTTTGAAACAGAGGTGGAAAATCCAAATGTATATTCTGCTTAAAAGCACCCCTATTTCTTATCTATCGATCGAAAAAGCGAAAGAAAGTATACTTTGTTACAAGGATGATGTTTAAAGAGAAAACTACCTTGTTACCTAATGAAAATTAAACTGTTCTCCAACTGAGAACAGAGATAAACTCACCGGAATTTTTGACCGACTACCTCGGTCTTCATCAGCTATCTGACCCAAGTGCTGTAGACAAGTTATTTTTTCGCACGTTTGACGTCAGCACTGGGTCAAAGTTCGTCGGAAGTAGGTACCGCCCCCTGTCCCTGACAGAAGGTTGGGGTGCTCTGATGTAGATGGCTTCAGTTTCATTATTGTTTCATTATACCAACTCAGATGAACTTTCATGCTAATACATGTACTTTGTTACCTGTCCACACAGACGTGCCTGTCCTGCGCGCCGACCCAGTGGTGTGATCGGGATGGGAAGACGCAGTGCCGGGACTGTACCGTCTGCCAGGGCGGCTACCGAGCCCGCTCCGACTGTACGAAATTCACGGACGCCACCTGCATCGACATCGACGAGTGTAGAGAGGGCACGGACAACTGCAACTCCGACCAACTCTGCGTGAACACGCAGGGCACCTTCGTATGCGTGGAGAGCGTCGGAAGGTGTCCCAAGGACAGCTACTTCGACCTGAAGACGAAGAAGTGCGAAAGTTGCAGCGTCTGTACGGAGGGGATCAGTTTCCTGTACCTCCCGTGCGGTGTGGTGAACGATTCGGTCTGTACACCCTCCGTCGGTGCCACGTTGTCCTCTCTGTGGATGGGCAAAATCAACGACCCTACCTTGGTCACGAGGGCCGAGAACCTCGCCAACGGCTTGCAAGTAGATCTGAACTCCTTCCACTCCCAGAACAATTCGTACTTCCAGAATATGCCCAGAAAGGGGATGGTCAAGTTTCGCAAACATGGGTTCGTCACCATCTCGTTCAACTTCGCCGCCCGGCACTCGTGTAACGATTTCCTGCAGTTCGGAGTCAAGACGTCCGAGTTGGGCGGACTGGCTGCTTCGCGGCTGACGGAGCTAAGCGGGAAGTACTTCCAAGGCTCGACCATCTCCACGACGGTGGAGGTGGATCCACAGGACGAGCTGTCCCTGGACGTGAAGAGCGGGACGTACTACTGTTTTAAGAACTCGAACGATGCCCGCTACTCCACCACGTTTGAGGAGATCGCGGCGGAAAACTTGGCAGGGCCGATGAGTCTACTGTGGCTCTCCCACGAAAGCGCCGCCGTGTTCCTTCGCGCCGAAACCCGCCAGACCACCTACGAAACCGGCTGGCGAGCTACCTTCAACATGAAGGAAACCTCCGATCACTACATCCTACGTTTAGACTCATACACGTACTTCAACATCAGGGAGGGGGGCAACCTGAGGTTTTCCTTCATGCAAGCGTACTTTCTAAGCGGGCAGGCGTGTCGAAGTAACGGCCTAGTCGTCATCCCGAAACTGTTGAAACGGGACGGCCAAGTCATCGACTTGTTCGAGAACTATCAAAGGGGGGTGCCGCTGCAGTATAACTCCATTCTTACCGCAGGTAGCGTGCCCGTGGAGTACAACGACAAGCTGTTTTTCGACGTGGAAACCGCCAGGAGCTGTAAGATGTATTTCTACGGGAACGACGAGGGGGTGGGTACGGTGAGCCTGCTGTGGGTTCCCTTCCGCCAGTCGGCCCTGTACGCGGGAATGCTTGTGAACGGGGACGATCTGTTTGGGGTAGGGGAGGAGACTCAACTGCGTTTCCAGGAAGTCAACAACACGGACACGCGCACGCTCCGCCAGCTCCGCAACGGGAAGCTCAAGTTCAAGCGAAGCGGGCGCATCCTGGTGGACTACCACGGCGTCCTGATGCACTCCTGCGCATACGCCAAGGTGTCCGTGTACTACGAGAACAGGCCAGGAGCGACCCCTATCCCTTTCGCCCAGCAAGTGCAGGGGAAGACGGACTCTGAGAAGGAGGGGATCGTGATGAGTGGCGCGTACACAGTCAAGGCTAACTCTCGGATATACTTAACGTTGACGTGTGCAGAGGGAAGAGTGAACGAAGTCCTGAACGGGAGAGTAAATGCGGTATCTGTTTTGTGGTTCCCTCCATAACGTATAATGTATACACGGAGATTTCTCATGCATTCTACTTACTATATATGTCTTCTACTAGCGCTATGTTGAAATCGTTTGGTATTTTGAAACGTTTTGCCATTCCCCCATACAAAAATTTACTTAATTTGTAAGCCATGTTAAAAACTTCCCTTCGTTTTGTTGTATACTCTCTGGCCTGGTTGGGACTGCTACTACACAAAATACAATATTTCTCTACCGCGGGAATGATACCTTCTGACGACCAGGCTATTTACTTAGCACACAGGCTTTTTTGTCCTCTGGTAAGTACACATTAAAAAGAGTTATTGGTCAAAATGGTCGAAATTAATGTCATAGTGACTATGCCAAGACCAGGACAACGTTGTTCATGTATTGTTTGTGGTAGCTGACCTGTAGGTTTGTGCCCGAACAGAGTAGGTTGATAGCACGTGGGTGGGGAAGACTGACAGCCCCCCCCCCAAAAAAAAGAAAAAACAGCAGGCCAAAATGTCAAGACACAGAAAATGGCTCTGGCTAAGAGCCAGCAGAAATTAAGAAAGCCCAGGATTGTCTGAGGGACCCTCCAATGCTTCCTGGAATCTGTTCATAGAACATTCTTCAATCAGTGACTGTTTTTAAATTAAAGGTAAACACACGTACCTCCAAATTTTCGATGTCAACTGTACATCTTGATCACGGAGTGATCTAGTCTCGCGAGAACACGAGACTAGGTCGAGACTTGTGCCCAAGTCCTATTTCCCCCTACTCCGCAAGGAGGCGGGGGAGGCCAGAAGACCGGCACAAGTCTCGACCTAGTGTCGTGTTCTCGCGAGACTAGATCACTCCGTGATCAAGATGTACAGTTGACATCGAAAATTTGGAGGTACGTGTGTTTACCTTTAAAAACAGTCACTGATTGAAGAATGTTCTATGAACTGCTTATCTGACGTGACTTATGAATCTCTTCAACGCTATTCCTGGAATCTGATATCTCTTGATTTCTTCTTACAGATTGGAATAACAAATGTTTAGGTTACCAGGACATGTCAATCAAAATAAGGCCACACCAATTTAATTTGTTGCTTCTCGGATTTTTTCTGAAAAAATATGAAGCGACAGGGCAAAATAAAAATAAAAGCAGGCCTGGGCATCCTATTATAGCCCCAAATGCTATGACAGGAGCCATGAAGTCAACATAAAAGTCTGGGTTGAAATTTAAACAATGGATTTTTAATTTTGAATCAAACTGCTGCATTGATAGATGGAAAAACTGTAACAACTAGGAAGAAAAGGACTTTCTTCACCTGTTGGGGCCAAAATATGAGCATTTTTTAGTTGATTCAGAACCAGAACCTTCTATTTTTTTGCAAATCAGAAAAAAATGAAGAGGCGAATCCGAGAAGCAACAAATTAAATTGGTGTGGCCTTACCAAGACATGTCAATCAAGATAAGTAACCTTTGTTTTCATGTTGTCTTTCAGTCCAGAATATTTAGCAAAAAGTTATTCTATTTGTAGTTAAGGTATTGTTTGCTAGGTAGACTAGAATTGTGAATATAAGACTATAAGTATAATGAAGAACATTGTCACATGTATACTAGACATCAACTGTATATAACTCACTCACTGACTGTTAATGTGAGAAAAAAATAAATCACTATCACAACATTTATCCACTGATTGATGATTTACTACCAATAGGAGCACAGAATTCTTTATCACTATGAAAATCAGTCCAATAGGAGCTCAGGATTCTCTGTCACTATGGTAACCAGTCAACACAGCCAAACACCTTGGTAACAGAAAGTTCTCAGTCTGACAACCATTGAATGCTTTGGTCCATGTTAGCACATATGAATAAATCAACAGGAGATGTTCCCAATTCTCCTGACTTAGAGGTGTTGGCCATCAAGCTTGTAGGGGCCTAACCAGCAAAAGGGCTGCTAAAAGCTTGATGTAGACGGGCTATACGTTTACGTATCCATTCGGGCTCTGTGTTTTTAGTTTGACAGTCCAGTGAGCTCAGTAAGTCCTTTAACACTCCTTGAAACTGTATATACAGATTGCAAAAGATGTCCAGGAATAAGGGTTGTCATCCGGCAAAGGGTGTCTTTTGAACGATGTTGCCGTCTCTGTCCACTGCAAAGTTGTAGTTCTTAGGATCAGAGAGTGCAGCTTCTATGGCTTCTTCAACGTTGTCTAATGTAATAAAGTGTTTACTTGCCTCCTATAGCACAAAGTAGAAAGAAAAAAGGTTGTCAATTAGTGCTGTGTACCTAAACCCACGTTTAGGTTCAGGTCCGGATTCAAGTCCAAAGGTTTAGGTTCAGTTCCGGACTTGTAAGTCCGGACCTAAACCCACGGTATATAGAAAATTGCATGTTGGCAACCTTGCAATGTTGTCTGGGCAAAACTGTGGCCACATAACATGGAGACCGACACTTCACAATGCCCGATGGCAATGTTTTCTTCATTTTGCAGCACAGATTTTGCAATCTATGAAAGGTTTTATGTGGTTCCGAACGAAAAGGGGTATGTGACATGTTTTTTTTTTCCAACCAAGTCAGGAACTGGTTCCCGCCATTCAGTTTTTTTTTTACTTGAACCTAAACCTTTTTACAAGTCCGGAACTGAGTCCAGCGAACCGGTACACAGCACTATTGTCAATAGATGATAACAGTACCAGTAATTATAATAACCAGATCACAAGCTAACAAGGCATAGTCAACATATGGTGTACCCTTACCAACAAAATTGTTCATACTCCCAAATCATTCACACCCCTTGTAAATTTGTTTGTCTCAAGAATGAACTATAGTAGTACAGTGTAAAACTTTCATTTCAAACAACACAATAACGCTAAGAAAGACCAATCTTTGCTACTGATCTATGGACCTATGTGAATGAATTTGAATGAATGAATTTTATTAACGTGTCATGCGACATTGTTGCCCAGCCCATATGGGCTCATAAGACACCAAAACAGAACTTATATAGTTGTAACATAAATAGAAAGTAAACATAAATCCAAATCAAATGAAAGGTCATGCTGGAGATATGAAATAAATAACTAAATACAACATTAAAGTGGTGCACAACGTAGTTGGTACATAAACGTCAAATCGAAAATACACGTCAAATATGTATTGTCTTACCGGTAAGTATAACCTACATTCTTTAAACACTTTATGAAAGTGGAGTGACGCCCACCGAGCCTCTTCGGCTAATCTGTCTAAATGTGTACCAAAAACACACTACAAATTTGGCACCAAGAGCCGTAAAAAAATATGATAGTAGCAAGTTATGATTATTTTTTTTTAAAAGCCCACCTTTTCCTGTCTGATTAGTTCATCCATCTGTTCTACAATCTCTTGTTCCCTCTGTTCTTTCTGGATGGACATCTCCAGGTCTGCCTGTTCTCTCTCCAGGGCTTGTCTTTGTTCTCGCACCAACCTGGAAACCAAGAATGGAAATAGTGCTGTGTACCAGTTCGCTGGACTTAGTTCCGGACTAGTAAAAACATTAAGGTTCAAGTCCAAAAAAAACTGAATGGCGGGAACCAGTTCCGGACTTGGTTGGAAAAAAAAACCATGTCACATACCCCTTTTCATTCTGAACCACATAAAACCTTCCATAGATTGCAAAATCTGTGCTGCAAAATGAAGAAAACATTGCCATCGGGCATTGTCAAGTGTCGGCCTCCATGTTATGTGGCCACAGTTTCGCCCAGACAACATTGCAAGGTTGCCAACATGCAATTTTGTATATACCATGGGTTTAGGTCCGGACTTACAAGTCCGGAACTGAACCTAAACCTCTGGACTTGAATCCGGACCTGAACCTAAATGTGGGTTTAGGTACACAGCACTAAATGGAAAGCAACAAGAAATCAGCAATTTCAGATCTCCGAGTTTTGGTGAATTACTTGTTTGATTCGTCGTAACTCTGGAGTCACTGACGAAAGGTAGTGGATGCTACCTAAAATCATTTCCAAAATCTTATCCAGTTGCTTGAGTAACTGTTTTTTGACGTACTAATTGTTTGATTCATTGTGAATTTCTCTGTTTACATGTATGTCTGTAGTTTCCCAATGGCATCCTGCTAACATCCACTCTGCCAGCTTCTGGGACCCCCATTTCCTGCATCTGACCTTTTGTGGTCTGTAGAGGTAATATCTCCACCCATGTGCTGTCATTCAAACACTTCCAGACACACACACACACACAAACACATAGACACACAAACGAAAAGCACAAACACCCAAAATAAACCATGGAATACCCAGAGCTGGCAGAGGTAACAAGCAGTCATACACCTATGATATCAGTATGCTGTTAGTGTAAATCACTTTATATTCGTGGTACTTTCATATTCGCAGTTTTCGCAGTCACTTCTGTAACGCAAATTTATCATTACCGGGAACAATTAATTCACCGACTTTCTTTTTTGCTCCACCGTGAACATATCATTCCGCGAACATGTCCATTTTTCTTGGACCACAAACTTTTGCTCCTGCAAATATAAAGTGATTTGCAGAAACCTAATCTCTAAGCAAAGCTTGCAATGGACCTACTCTTGGCAGCAGATTATGATTTTATCTCAGATTATCTGCTTGGAGGAGATACTAGTAATCTCTTTATACATCTAAATGCAAACGATAAATTTATATTTTTGATGCGTCTAGACAAACCCTGTATTACAAACATGATCTGTTCCCACATTTACCATTGTACAAAGAAGCGAGAAGAAGTTGACCTCTATGTATTAGCTCAGTAACTAGAACACCTTTGTATTACATGTAGCCTAGTTTAGTACCTTTATTATATGATCCTTTGTATGTATAACAAAGTAGTGTATCTTTTGTCTCCACTTTTCTGTAATATTCTTATCTTTACCAAAGGAAAACATATTGTTTTTGCTACGTTTCTTCCTCTTCCTCTTATTCTTCTCCAAACAGTGACCTCTGACCTGGTCAATGACCTGAACCAGACTGTCTGTTACCATGGTAACTAGTGTTGTGTTACATGATGATGCAATTTTATAGCAGCAGGGATTTAGACTCCTGTCTGACCATATACAATGTTTTAGAATTAACAGAGCAGACCATATGCGAAGGTAAACATTATGCATTTGCTTTGCAAATGTTACCTTTCTAGTTGTTATGTGTTTGTGAAGTCTTGACCTGTACCTAGCCCGTCGCGGCATGAACGTACAATAAAGGTCTTTCATTCATTGAAAACTCGCTAACCTTTCCTGGTGCATCCGTTCATTTTCTCTCCTGTTCCACTCCATCAGTCTGAAGTGTTCCTCGTCCTCCTCCTTCTCTCTCTTCGCCGTGTCCGCTCCCTCCTCCTGCCGCTTCCTGGCAAGATATTCTTCCAGGAACATATTCCTGGAAAGGTATGGAAGGTTCTAGTGGTTAATTTTTTTGGTCAGATGGAAACGGTATTTATAGATTATATATGTAAAAATATATAATCTATAAACAAATACTCATTTTCCCCCTGCTTGGCACAGTTGTCACGGCTCCCTGCCAGCCCTAGCCCGGGACCTCAACCCCCCTCCCCCCTTTAACTTTGCCCCTGATGATGTCATATGCTTGAATTTCAGATGTGGAGGTTTTATACATTTACATTTGTTTCGGAAATCATTCTTGTTAAGTTTATATTTTATAGAATATTATGAAAAAATACAGCGATTCTTTCACCACTGTTTTTTTCCATCATCAAATCGCTGTATTTTTACATTCTATAAAATATAAAGGTAACAAGTATGGTTTCAGATACAAATGTATATGTATGAAACCTCTACATCTGAAACACAAGCAGGTATATCCCTCGCAAAACGAGGAATATAACGGAATAACGATACACAGTGAGTGAGCAAGAGAGCGCTAGCGTACACATACAAGAGTGGCCAAGAGTATTTGCCCCCCCCCCCTCCCCACTCAAATTCTCTTTCCCGAAACGATGCTGTAAAAAAATTATTCCATTGAAATTCTACACACGTTGATCCTTACCTGACTGCCCGGAATTGCGTCTTGTAGACGTTGTACGCCGTCTTTAAGTAAGTGTGTTCACCCGGATCTATCGGTGTGAGTTTGCGGACGTAGTTGGCTTTGGACGGCGCTCGCGGTACGTGCCTCGGCTTCCGAAATCGCACGAACTGCAAAACAACAGGCGCCGACGCCGGAATACCGGGGGATTGTACCGGTCCGAGGCGGCACAGAACTCCCTGAAGTCTAGGAAACATCTTCCTGTGCGAAAAGGCGACTTGAACAGAGGGTATCTGACGTAAATATTCGGCGACCTGGAGTGAGAGCGTTTTCAAAGCATGGGCGCGGCCATTTTGTTTTTCATCTAAGAGGGCAGGGCAACATAGAAATATAACAGATCTCTGTACGAATTACCAAAAAAAATTGAATGCCACATCAAAGCGTAAAAAATATATAAAAAAATATTTGTTTCACAGTTTTGATACACAATAAAATCCGATTGATTACTAAGTAAACAAGTCTATTGAAAGTATTTTGTAGCCCCCAACTTTAGTGACCAGTGACCTAGTGGGTGATTCCAAAAGAAATAAAGGTAGATTTAGGAGAATATATTTAACTGAAGTATATACGATACAACAAAAATAATAACTCCAACCAACATAACATCAATATACAAAGATGAAAATAATAGTATGAAGCTTTTTAAGAGGTCAAGTAATTCTAGAGATGATGGGTAAACGTGCCTCCTCCACCCCTCAATTTTTTGGAACAGCCCAGCTGATTTCCAAGAAGTTTTGGCGGGAAAAGTTCGTCTGCGGCGAAGGTAAACAAGCCTCGAGGTACGATATTTTGTCGCTAAATTTCCATATAGAAGCTATCATAATATTCCCAATGTTATAAGAACTAAAGGAGGCAGTGCAAATCAGTATGGACTCGGTATAAGATTCAGGTTTTGTCCCATATTGGCCCCATGCGCTAGGATAAAAAAAATGGAGGGGGGGTAGAAATTTTACTTCGTGAAATATCAACATGCCATGGACACAGCTAGCATCTATGAAGTACAGGGCATTATCCAAATACTAGTATCAACTTGAAAATCCAGTTCCCTTGATTTCACAACTTAGTGTGTTATCAGTTTGTCCTACTCTCCAAGCAGAGGTAGGGTTTTGGGCTTATTTTTGGCGTGTTTTTAGGCTTTTTTATCGGGCTTTCTTTTTTCACTGAATTTTTTTTTCCACTCAACCCAACTTGAAAAAAAAATTCAGTGAAAAAAGAAAGCCCGATAAAAAAGCCTAAAAACACGCCAAAAATAAGCCCAAAACCCTACCTCTGCTTGGAGAGTAAGTTTGTCCTAGGACTCCTGGATTTGCCAAACAAACTTGTAAACAAAAAAATGTTTTGTTTCACCCAACGTTCATGGAGGCGGCCATCTTGTCAACTTGGTAACATCAGGGATTGAAATACTGGGTGCACCCAAAATTGATGCTGTGTACCTAATTTTTAACAAGGTGCACTCATAGATTTTGAGAAGGTTTTTACGCACAATAAGGTACTATTGTTCAATAGTATACAGCATATTCTTGACATCTATTAAAGTGTTAAAAATTCTATTAGAAATCTATTAGAATATGAAAAAATACTTTCAAATTACTTATTCTGAAGTTAGGTTTCTGAATTTAATTTTTTTTTTTCTGTGCACCAAACTTCTTTGGAAAGGTTCACTAGTAATGATTAATTTCAAGCCTTGTAAAATTAAAGTGTTATTGGAAGCCAGGGTCGATCATATTGACTTATGTTAAACTTTATCTGTACTAGAAAAATCAAGCCTATGAGAATTAAAATTGAATGCTTCTGTTGCAGGAAAAGTTCTGAGAAGTCATCACCATGGCAGAGAACATACTCAGGGAGTTTTCCCGCGACATTCTGGAGTGTACGATCTGCCTGCAGCCCTTTAAGGACCCTAAGATGTTACCATGTCTTCACACCTTCTGTAAGGCCTGTCTGGAGACGTTTGTTGTGCAGCAAGATCAAGGGAAGGACAAGTTTCCGTGTCCAACTTGCCGGGCGGAGACTGTACTTCCGAAGGCCGGCATCGCGGGGTTCAAAGACAACTCCTTTGTGGTAAACCTGAGCGACAACGTTAAGGCTCATGAGAGTTTGGTTAGCAAGGAGGATAACAAAGTCTCTTGTGATCTCTGTGAAGAAGAAGTTGCTGTCCAAGGTTGTGTTCCCTGTGAAGAGTTCTTGTGCGAAGAGTGCGCCTGCGCCCACCGTCGCTTCAAGCGTACGCGCGGTCACGAAGTCGTCAGCGTTCCGGAGCTGAAAGAGCGGCTGATCGCCAAGATGAGTTCGTTCAAGTCAAGATCACTGCCGCCGATCTGTCCGAAACACCAGGATGAGAGGTTGAAGTTCTACTGCGAGACATGCAAGAGCCCCATCTGCCGAGACTGCACGGTACTGCAGCACAAGGATCACAAGTGTGTGTATCTGGCACACGCTGCAACCGATGTACGGGCAAAGATCAAAGACAAACTGGAAGCTGCCATGCGGAAAATCGCAGCAAATCAAGACATGTCAAGTGTCATAGCCAAGAAGCAATCTGAGCTAGACAGCCAGAGTAAGAAAGCGGCAGACGACATAGATGTTGCTGCAGAGGAAGAGATGCAGTGTTTGAGACACAAGCAGGCTGAACTGAAAGAGAAGTTAGCAGCCGTCACAACGGCCCGTTCCAAGCAGCTCTCTGCTGTAGCAGACAGTGTTGCGAGCACCTTAGGCTGTCTGTCCAGCACAGTGGACTTCTCCCAAAAAGTCGTGGAACATGGCAGTGACTTTGACATCATGAACGTGTACCCTGATGTAACAGCACGACTGGATCCTTTACTGAAAGGACCAACTTCAAGCATCCCAGACTGCAGTGACGTCGCTTTTGTTCCTAAGAATAAGAAGGGAAGGAAAGGAGAAGAAGTTGTCCTTGGTAACATCGCAGGTGAAGAATTGCTGGAGGAAGAAGAGGAAGGGTCGCAAGCGGAGGCCACCTTTCGCCTCACGGTGGAAAACTTCAGCCAGGTCAAACAGAAGGAGGAGAAGTTCAGTCGTACGGTCTTCATCTGCAACCTGCCGTGGAAACTTCTGGTCAAGCGTGAACATGACCGTAGGGCCCTACCCAAGGACAAGAAGACCCTTGCTGTCTATCTGCATTGTGATGCTGAAGCTGACGTTCCTTGGTACTGCACTGCATCAGTTGAGCTACGATTGGTACCACAGAAGGATGGGGTCAAGATGTTTAAAAAGGTGATTGACAAGCCATTCTTCAGCAAGCTACGCAGCTGGGGATACCTGGATTTCATGCCACTGTATGAAGTATGCAACCCTCAAAAGGGGTATATCAAGGATGACAAGATCGTGCTCGAGGCTTACGTAAAGGCACGCACCCCTAGGAGTGGAGCGGGAATCCTTCGCAACATTGTCGGCGAGGAAATGTCGCAAGCCGAAGCGACCTTTGGTTTCACGGTGGATAAATTCGACAATGACTGGGAACAGCTCAGTCCTGTGGTCTTCATCCGGAACATGCCGTGGAAAATGGCGGTCCAGCGCAACGTCTTCGATGAAGAGAAGCCGCGCTTCAAGAGCCTTGGTGTCTTCCTGCAGTGCGATGCCGACTCCAGCAGCTTGTGGTCCTGCAAAGCAGCATTCGAGCTGCGGTTAGTTTCGCAGAAGGACGGCGTTCAGAATCTCACAAGGAATATTCAACACGTCTTCTACAACAAGGGCAACAACCAAGGGGTCAGGCAGTTCATATCGTGGGACGTGGCGCGTGATCCAGAGAAGGGATACATCAAGGACAACAAGTTCATATTTGAGGCTTACGTGAAGGCAGACACCCCTCGGATCATGATCTGAGAGTAGGCTGTACAGAACAGTTTCATGACTGACTAATTATAAAGCAGCTGCTAGAGTCTGTGTTTGAGGTTTCGCAAAGTAATTGGATGTACATGTCCATTGTCTGTATAAGTAGAACAGATGGAGTTTTCTCACTGCTGCAGAACTGCTGATTACACAACCACAAAGATTCTGAATGTTTTATTCTGAACTTTGTAAGGTTGCAGGTATCATTTCGAAGGATTTTGATACTTAGTATTTTGTTGTCTGTTACAGAGGTTACTTTCTTTGCCACAGTTTGCCTACAGCTTGTATTAGGCAATATGCAAGAAACGTTTTGAATAACAAAACCTACAACAGTCTTTCTGTGGGTGTTAGCGCTGGCGAGCTGTCAGCCAATCAGATACTCCCGTCATACATGACCTCTTGTTTTTCAACCTCGTCAACATATTTTGACCAAGAACTTGAAATTGATTTCAAGCAGAACAACACAAATGTTAATCATAAAAAAATACCCCCAAAATTATGGTCTAAGAAAAAATGATTATCAAATTATATAGCATGGTGTCATAGCTGTTCATACATTCCAAAATGTTACAAATTGACCACTTTTTTTTTTTTTAATTCCAAAGTTGTCAAAGGACTACATAGAAGTATGACTGTGGTATACTTTTACACCTGTGAAGTGCACAGGTGATTTTTGTTGGCAGATCTGACTCCTATTCAAAGCTATTCATCTTATCCTCTACCTTTTTAAAGGGCTATGCCATGCATATGACTAAATACCTACTAACACGTAGATACTTTGCATTTATGTTAAAAGTAAAGTATTACTATCAGTATTATACTACCTGGTTATGTGTAGAATGTAGTTGACTAGTCAACAAAGTTATGTCAAGTTAATGTTCTTTTTGATGCAGTTCTCATCAAAGCTAGCTTCAAAATGCATTTAACTTAACCCAACGTACCCAAATGTTGCAAATGTAGCTTATTGTTGTTGCTATACTACCCAGTTATGTATATAATGCAACTAACTAGTTGATAACTAAGGTTATGTAAAGTTTTACTGTTCGTTGGTGCAGTTGTCATCATAGCTAGCTTCACATGTAGCAGAAAAATTCTGGTGGTTACACATCAGTTGTGGCAGTTTCTAGATGACTGGTAGAATAATCAGGCCTGGTTACCTTTGCATTATTTTTCCAATTTTTACATTTTACTGCCCTGTCAAGTTACTAGTATGTAAAGTTACTGTTCTTTGATGCAGTTCTCATCAAAGCCAGCTTTAAGATGCATTTAACTTAACCCAACATACCCAAATGTTGCAATTGTAGCAGAGAACTTTTGGTGGTTACACTTCAGTTGTAGCAGTTTCTAGATGACTCCTAGAATAATCAGGCTGGTTACCTTTTCTGTATTGAAGGACTTATTTATATATTTTGCCCCCCTGTAGAGTGAGGGAAACATTAAGATTTTAATTAAGTTCATTAGGCTTATAGTTATACAGTTGATAAAAAATACAACTTTTCTGTATGATCGAAAGATCCCTCCAGGTGACCTACTAGCCATATAGGTCAAATGTAAGTTTCATGGATATAAACATTGAAATAGCATTTACATGTGATTGAACAGGTATGCCATTAAGGATAGCCAATACCAGTAACTGTTTTTTTTTCTTGCTTTTAGCCTCATAACTGTAACGTTATGAAACTCACTGATTTCAGTGATCCAGGGAAATAAACCACCAACACAACACTAATGTTTGAAAACTCAACGTTTCATTTATTCACAGGATCTAGGAATACTTAAAAACATTACTTAGAAACATTTGGCGAAGGTATGAGATCGTGGAACTCTAGTTCCACTCCCCCACCCCCATATCATCTTGGTACAATCTACCCACCTGTTGGCACCTCGCCAATTCCCAGATTTTTGGGGTGGGTGTCGTAGGTCGGTAGCGTGATGTAAAGCTTCCAAAGGCTATTTCAAACCCGACATCAATAAACGTGGCAAGACCTAATGCACTTTATGTATGGATTAACCCCACCCGTATCCTCCTACCATGGTACTTTGAACTTTATTCATCACCTTTACATCGGTGGCACAGACGGTCAATCTCATAGTGCCGTGTGCAGAATTACAAAATTAAAAGCAAATTATATACAAATAGTGAGAAACTTAACAAACAGAAAACTAAGCAAATTATATAAAGACAATAAAAACATTGTTACAAGAGGAAATTATATGGATGGTGAAAACATTATCAATACTAGAAATCATAACATTTGCAAAGCAAATGCATAATGTTTATACCAAACGTAATGTTGGTACCAAACATACACACCTCAACCTAAGAGTTCAGAGGTCATGCGCACTGCCTGATGGATCAAGTTCGCTCAAAAGAATGTCGTCACCAGATATCACCTAGCAACGTGTTTCCTATAGTCACGTGATACTAGTGAAACTAACTTCCAAGAAGAAATTTGTTCGAGCGGAACACACTGCGGCAGTACGTGCCTTGTTAGGACAGAGTGTCGGCTTCGCTCGGTCATTGAACGCTAACTCAAGTTCTAAGACTACAAAATGGCGAGTAACATGCCAGACGACTTCGACGACCAGTTTCTGACGTGCGCGATCTGCATGCTGCACTTCCGAGACCCCAAAATCCTGCCATGTCTGCACAGCTTTTGTAAGGAGTGTCTGCAAGAATGGGCCACCAAACAACAGCCGCTGGAGTGTCCAACCTGTCGCATACCGGCCAGGCTACCAGACCAAGGTGTGGACGGACTCAAGACCAACTTTTACGTCAACAACCTGCTGGACTTTGCGGCGGCCAAGAAAGGGGCGGAGCCAGGTGTGCCGTGCCAGGTGTGCGAGGGGAATGTGGAGGGGTCAAAGTCTTGGTGTGCGGATTGCGCCATCTTACTGTGCGAGTCGTGCGCCAGCGTACACCGGAAACTTCCGTCTTCGAAAGATCACGAAGTTGCCGCTGAAGAAACCCTCAAGTCTGAAGAAGGCCTGAGCAAATTTCACCGTAAACGACACTGCGATAAACACAAAAAGTATGAACTAGAATTCTACTGTGAGTGCTGTAACGCTTTGGTTTGTACGGCGTGTACCGTGGTCGACCATCGGCCAGGCAAAGATCACAATCCCGTAGAAATCGCCACCGTGGCTCAAAAGAGAAAAGAAACGCTGCAAGGACTTCTGCAAGACATAGACCCGCGTCTGAAGGAAATACAGGATGCTGTCAAGGAAGTTGACAGGAAGATTTCTATCTTGATGCCCTCGAAAGAAGCAGCCACGGACCAAGCCAAGGCTTACTTCCGCAAACTTGCCGACCTTCTGCGAAAGCGTGAAGAGGAGATTTTGAGCCAGATTGACGAACAGTGCCGAAACGATGGCAAGGCTCTACAGACAAAGAAGGAAGCGATAGAGTTCGAGTTGGCCGGACTGACGAGCGCACAGACGTTCTGTCAACAAGCTGTAGAACATGGAAGTGACGTGCACGTTCTGGAGGTGGGAAGCCAAGTCCAAACAAGGGTGGAAACTCTGCTGACAAAACAGCTGGACCTGGAGTCCGACTGGAGCGAGTTTCAGTTCGTCGAAAACACGACTGTCGCTGACGTCGAAAATGAAGTTGACAATTTCGGTGGCATAAGGACAAACGTCGACGTTTCAAAGTGCAAAGTTGCCGTTAAGCAAGCTGTCCAGGCGTTTGAGTGCGTCGCTGAGCTGACGACAATGAACCAAGAAGACCGCCCGTGTGTTACGAACAGTAAAGCCGTCACAGCTGACATGAAGGACCCGTCTGAGAAGAACGTGCCGACACGAGTACAGATGAAGAGCTGGGGCGTATGGGAAATCTCGTACACACCTGAGGTTACGGGTAACCATAGGTTAGAGGTCAAGGTCAACTCACAACAAGTGGCAGGAAGTCCGTTTGATGTTGACGTGAAGGGGAACCCCGTGTTGACTATCGGACAGGAGGGCAGTGGGGTGGGGAAACTGCACCGGCCGGTAGGTGTCGCTGTTGATAAGGACGGTAACATTGCAGTGGTGGAGCAGAGAAACAAGCGAGTTCAGATATTCGATAAATACACCGGTCAGTCTTTGCGTAGCTTCCCAGTTGACGGTGAGATTCCATACGACCTTGATGTGGACTCCGAGGGGAGGTTCCTTGTGACATCGTGGGGCAAAAATTGTGGTATAAGACATTACTCCAAGGAAGGTGAACTTTTGAACACATTGAAACCAGATTGCATTCTCAGCCCTCATGGGTTAACAGTTCTGAAGGACGGCCGCATGGTAGTGGCGGACAACAGACAGGGATCCTGTCTCCTCCTGCAGCCTGACGGGAGCCTCATCCGGGAGATCGGCAAGGGGCAGTTGCAGTCGCCACTCTTCGTCACGGTAGACGAATCACGTGATGTGATGTTCGTCACAGACAAGGCCGCACACAAAGCATTCGCGTTTGACCTGGATGGAAATTTTATGTTCGATTTTGGCAGGCGAGGTGACAAAGATGGCGAATTCCAAGAACCAACAGGTGTAGCATCAGACCAGGCAGGTAACATCATTGTTGTGAACGATGGAGACGGCCGTGTGCAGGTGTTCGGGTCTGACGGGACTTTCAAACAGAAAGTAGGCACGGTCAAAATGGGGCATGCCACTGAAGTCGCTCTGACTCCTGATGGTTACATAGCGGTGGCGTGTTGGAAAGGACATTGTATAGAACTGTACAGGTACATGTGAGGTTGTTATGTAGAGGTTGTCACTTGTACAGTTTCTTGAGTGATATTATAGTGACAAAATATGCCGTGTTGCGATTGCTACATATCCCGAGCGCTTGCAGGAGACATTACACTACATGTATGTAAACAAACAGTTCTGGAAACTAATCATGATGATAATGATGATGTATGTAAAATTGTGTGTACATGTGGCTAGATGTTTGTTAATGCGTTTTGTTAACTAGTATTTTATATAGCATCTTGCCTTAAAACCATGCAATTGGGATTTCCATTGTTGGCCTTCGACCATGCCATGCAGTGAGGCACAAGACAAACATACACTATAAAGCGAAGCAAAGCCAAAGTTTGGCTTAATTGTAAATATGTGTCCACCTGAGAAGAAAATGGCGTTCTTCAGATGTAATCAATTCTTCAGATGTAATCAATTCCAAAGTAAGGAATAACATGGAAATATGGACTAACATGGGTCATCTATTTGTTGTAAATAATGCAGTAATAGATATGTTCATATTGCAATTATACCTTGTCTGTGTCTTACTTTTATATATATTCTCAAGTTGAAGTCTTTACCTTCTTTGTGTACGTATGTGTTTCTTGTACAAATGTCTTATTTCTGCATGAAGTTACTTAAAGTTGAATGTGTGTTAACGTTGATGAAAAATAATCTACGGAACGCAAGATAGCAAATTGGAAGGGGGGTCAAGAAGCTTTTGCGTAGCGTTTGTGTGTGACTGTGTGTGTGTGGTGTGTGTGTGTGTGTGTGTGTGCGCGCGCGCGCGCGTGTGTCAACACGATACCTCGAGAAGCCTTAGCTGGATTGTCTGGATATTTGGTAAGTGGATAGGTTTTGATGAGATCTCGAAATGATTAGATTTTGGGCACCCTAGCCTTGTGGCAGAATTTTGGATAGTAAATAGCTCTTGTACTCTGGAAGAAGTGACGTGAGTTTGGGCCCCCTTGCAGCTTGTTCTGGAACTTCAGGAGCGTTTGTTGAATTATATTTCAAGGAGGATAACTCAAGAACCGGTTAACGGGTCGTCGTAATTTTTGGTAGGTGATGTTTGATATAATGAAATGACAGTTATGTAAATCGGGATCTAATTTGCACAATTAATGAGGAAATTCTATAAACCTGCTGCGTTCCATGATAGGACTATCAAACTAGTGACTTCGGCAGATATTGATTATGTAAATGAGACCTAATTTGCATAATTAATTAGAAAATGCTATAATTCCATAGTGGTAACTACCAGGAATTTCATACTTGCGGCATTTGGAGAATATGATCAAATGATATAATTCATGCAAATGAGGATCTTATTTGTATAATCAATGAGAAACCTTTATCGTAAAGGTTAATATCATTTGGCTAAGGTATGAGGTCGTAGAACTCTAGTTTTTATATGCCTTGAAATAATTGTCATGTACGTGGTGTAAACAAAAAAAAAGCGATAACTAGTATTTTGTAGCCCCCAACCCCCCGTGCCTGTGACTTCAAAAGTGGTCAGAAAGAGGGGAGGCCGGGGTGTTAAACTTGACTGGACACCGGGAGAGGGAAAATTCAAACAAAAAGGGGTAAAAATGAAACAATATACTTTTGGATCAATCTGGAGAGAGTAGACAGAAAAAACAAAGGGACACTTCCACCACCCCCTAACATATTTGGAACAGTCCTTTACGTGACAGAAATTTTGGCGGGAAAAGTACATCTGTCTTGAGTGAAGACACACACTGAGCCGGTAGACTGACAGGCAGGGAAACAGACCACGAGCTTCACGAGGTACGATTTTTTGTTACAATTTGTCCACGAAAAGCCATTACGGTGTTCGCAACATACTATTGAAACAATGTAGAGCTGTATTTCAAGTAATTTGACCCCGTTTCGTCGATATTGAGGAAAAGAATGGGGAGGGGGCAAAAAATTTTGTGTATGTAAATGTGCGTTCAAGTCTACCCCAGCTCCCACCCCAGTTTGGGTTGGTGAATGCATGACACACCAAGCATTTTTTAAATACATAATCCACATTCAACTTGGAAATTCAACCTCTTTTACTTTATCCCAAAACGAATGGTCGCCATAACCATGGAGTTAAAATAACCATGGAGTTATATTTTAACTCCATGCCATAACGTCACGGTTTAAATAGCGGCCAGTGTGATTTGCCTACCTATACTTTGTATATGCCTACAAACTATTTGCATATGTATGCCAATAATTGATGTAAACAAAACCTGTGATCGCCCGTCGCTCCAAGTACGTTAAAAGGCCCAGAAAGCTTTAAAAGACTCGTAGTTTTGCTATATAAACTAAGTCAGAAGCTAGCCATCATGTACCATGATAACTGCAACCTTAGGCCGCACTGATTTAATTTTATGGTTCTCCAAAAAAAACACCTCCTCCGGGGCTCTGGCCTGGGTGCCACCCACCGTAGTCCATGGGCTACCGAGGCTCCACAGAACTCCAGAACTTAGTACAGTGCGGACTCAAAAGGCCAGCATTTGCCGGCTTGTTGTAAAAGTCGCTATGTACTGCCGCAAATTCACAATACCAGCTTTGTATTCCTGTGGTTTAGCGGCGTTTTTTGGGCAGGGATTTTTTTTATTCGCCCGCGCGCATTAGTTTGGGGGTCTTCAGAGGATGTCATTCATAAAATAAAGTCAGTGTGGCCTTACATGCATTTTAATAGCTATAGGCCATAGGGAAATGACTTGAATTCAACATGCAGTCTTATATATTATACAAATTAAATGTTTCTGTTGCAGGAAAAGTTCTAAAAAGTCATCATGGCAAAGGCCTTACTCAGCAAGATTTCAAGTGACTTCCTGGAGTGCAAGATCTGCCTAGTTGCTCCCTTTAAGGACCCCAAGATTCTCTCCTGTCTTCACACCTTCTGTAAGGACTGTCTTGAGGTGCTTATCATGCAGAAAGGCGCTGTGAACCAGAACAGGTTTGAGTGCCCTACATGTCGGGAGGAGACCGTACTTCCAAAGGCCGGCATCGCGGCGCTCAAGGACAACTTCTTTGTGGTGAACCTGAGCGACACCGTTAAGGCTCACGAGGATTTGATTAGCAAGGAGGATAACAATAACAACGTTTGTTGTGATCGATATCTCTGTAAAGAAGTTGCTATCCAAGGCTGTGTTGCCTGTGAAGAGTTCTTGTGTGATGAGTGCGCCAGCGCCCACCGTCGCTCCAAGCGTACACGCGCTCACGAGGTCGTCAGCGTGGCGGATATGAAAGAGATCCTGATTGCCAAGACGAGATCACTGAAGTCAGCATCGCTGCCTATCCGTCCAAAACACCAGGAGGAGGAGGAGGAGGAGGAGGAGGAGGAGGAGATGGAGGACGGGGAGGAGGCAACCTTCAGCTTCACTGTGAAGAAGTTCAGTCAGGGCAAGGGGAGGTTGTTCGGTCCTGCTTACTTCATCCACAACATGCCATGGAAAATCATGATCATGCCCACATCTGCTCCTTTCCGACAAAAGAGCCTCGGCGTGTTCTTACAATGCGACGCCGACTACAACGGCCTTTGGTCCTGTCGCGCGTCGGGCGAGCTGCGTCTGGTCTCGCAGAAGTACGGCGTACAGCCGCTGGAAATGGGGCTTCAACAAATCTTCTCTAGCAAGAACATCACCTGGGGGTTCTCAGAATTCATGGTTTGGCAGGAGGTACTCAATCCAAATAAAGGGTACATTACTGAAGACGACAGCATAGTTCTTGAGGCTCACATCAAGGTAGAAGCCCCGCTTGGTCAGAACAGCTTCCCCCTTCGCAACATTTTCGGCGAAGCGATGTCGCAGGCCGAGGCGACGTTTCGCTTCACGGTGGAGAACTTCGACAGGGTCAGGGGAGAACGGATCAGTCCCGCCGTCTTCGTCCGAAACCTGCCATGGAAAATCGTGGCCGAGCCGGAACGCGATCCCGACGCCCAGACGCCCCTCGACAAGAACCTTGCCGTCTTCCTGCGGTGCGACGCCGACTCCAACAGCCTGTGGTATGTATCTATCTGTATCTGTATATATGTATGTATACATATGTATGTATACATATGTATAGCCGGTATAACCGCGCTTCGGCGTGACATACCAGCTTCTGTATCTGTATAGCCGGTATAACCGCCCTTCGGCGTAACACACCAGCTTCTGTATCTGTATAGCCGGTATAACCGCCCTTCGGTGTAACACACCAGCTTCTGTATCTGTATAGCTGGTATAACCGCCCTTCGGTGTAACACACCAGCTTCTGTATTTGTAACACACGCGTTATAGCCGGTATAAACACCAGCTTGCAGGCACGCGGCGCGGCGACAGCTGGCTACATTACGCCGAACGACCTGTTACACCCAATCTTTGCACATCTAACTACAGGAGTTGTTCAAAGGTTTCTAGTGATGATGCCCCAACTGTGCTTGCAATAGTGGCAACGAGTTCCACTCTACGATAGTTCTTGGAAAATACGAGTTTTTGAACACCTCAATTCTTGGCTGATAACTCTGATATCTAAAATCATGACTGTAGCTTGTTCTTTTCTAGGCTGGTATTCGATACTTAGTAGTCGGGTACGTCCACTAGTTTTAATATTAGTCATTTTGTACATCATGCATAGTCGGACATCTTTCGTCTGTCTTCCAGCGACACTCACTGTAGGTTTCTTTTCATTTCCGTGACACTAGACGCGAGAGACTGTGTCAAATTTGCCAGATCTCTTCTCAACTCTGAATTTGAACACTGGCTACCGAGTCGTAGATCTACCATCTCAGGAAAAAGTACTAGAAATGGACACAAACTGAACATTCAAAAGGCAAGCTCTCAGAGATACAGACATAGTCCGATACCATATCTCACACGACTGTTAAACGGTTATGATTTCTAGTATTCTATTAGTAGATGTGGATTTTAATGACAGATATGTATTTTCTGAAATATTGTTGTCCATAACTCTCATAGTTCCGACGGTTTTTAAGTGTTCCGACGGTTTGTAATTTACATCCTGTCGAATGCGTTTCTTAAACCTGGCTGTACATTGGTTTTTAATTCAGTTCACGATGGAACTGCGACAGACCAATAAAGATATCTCGTATCTTTGAATAGTTTCATCAGGTTGGTAAGTCACTGAATAAAAAGGCTCTTTCTATACAACCAAGTGTTTTATTCAGCCGACGTTTCGGTGACCGTCTGTCACCTTCCTCAGGGCAATTCTGACTGGTTCACATTGCACTGCAGCAAAGGTGTCGCTGCTGTAGATGCGTTCCCAAACGTATTTACATATCCACAAGTACACATGCATTGTTAAGGGAACTGTATTAATTACAATGCGGTCCCAAACGTATAGGAGTGGATATACAAAATAGTAGTTAAAACAGTTACGGATAACAAACATATAGGAGGAGTGATTTTTTTACATGTCGGACCTGTCAGAATTGCCCTGAGGAAGGTGACAGACGGTCAGCGAAACGTAGGCTGAATAAAACACTTGGTTGTGTAGAAAGAGTCTCTTTATTCAGTGACTTACCAACCTGATGAAACTATTCACGGAGGTATCTCGTATCTTGTACACTAGGTCGTGCCGTGCGTCGGTGGAGCTGCGGCTGATACCACAGAGGAGGAGCGGCGTACAGGCCTTTACCAAAAAGGTTGGACACGTCTTCTACCGCAACGAGAAAGACTGGGGGTTCACGGATTTCATGGCGTGGCACGAGGTGTGCGATCCACAGAACGGGTACATCAAGGACAACAAGATCGTTCTGGAGGCCTACGTGAAGGCAGACCCACCTCACATCCTAGCCTAGTGCTGTGTACCGGTTCGCTGGACTCAGTTCCGGACTTGTAAAAAGGTTTAGGTTTAAGTAAAAAAAAAAAACTGAATGGCGGGAACTAGTTCCGGACTTGGTTGGAAAAAAAACATGTCACATACCCCTTTTCGTTCGGAACCACATAAAACCTTTCATAGATCGCAAAATCTGTGCTGCAAAATGAAGAAAACATTGCCATCGGGCATTGTCAAGTGTCGGTCTCCATGTTAGGTGGCCACAGTTTCGGCCAGACAACATTGCAAGGTTGACAACGTGCAATTTTCTATATACCATGGGTTTAGGTCCGGACTTACAAGTCCGGAACTGAACCTAAACCTTTGGACTTGAATCCGGACCTGACCCTAAACGTGGGTTTAGGTACACAGCACTATCCTAGCCTGACACTCGAATGAGCCTGTATATCACTTTATGGCAGATTGACGACAAACGAACAACAATTTTGCCTTACTGTCAACAGCACACAAGACAGCCGCAAGATTAATCTCCAAGCAGATGTTTGGCGGCAAAAGCGTTACGGTAATAGAACTGGCCATATCTAGAGAGTCCTCAACCGCCCAGACCGTAACGCTTTTGCCACCAGACATCTGCTTGGATATTATTGGATATTACACAGGACAGACTGGGTTAGACTATAGGAATGTAGAAATGTATGTAAAAAAGGAGAAAAAAAGGGTGTCATGGGATGTTTAAAAGAAATTGATTCGTGCAAAAATATTGAGAGAGAGGAGGCAACACAAAGGAAAAATGGCCTAAAATTGTCATATTCTCTATCCTATATATTTTGTTGAGTGAGAACTTGAACTTAATTGCCAGATATTCATTTAGTTAATTTGGAGCAAGATATTATAAAGACCACAGATATTCTATATATTTTGTTGAGTAAGAACTTTGATTTAATTGTCAGGCATTCATTTATTAGTTAATTAATGATATATTATGAGATATAAGACAAAGATGTAAGACATGCTTGCTTATGCTTATGTAAGACATCAAATACATCAAATAAGAAGTTATGATATAAGTTATGATATAAACGTCAAATGTAGGATATTTTCTGGAACCTCCCTGTTTCTATACTCAGACTAGCTACATGTAGGGTCATAGTAGTCTCTACCAGACTAACTGCGCGGGCTATAATAGGGAGATATTTGCCAGGGGAGTCTGGCCGCCTTGAGGTTGACTGGCCGCGCTATAATCCTCCCGCGGACCGACTCTACTGGCCAGCTATTCCCTTCTTTTGCCGAATTCTACAATTTCTACCCCCCGTAGGAAGGCCTGGTGGAGGCTAGGGTCATAGCCGGTTCCTCACACAGTAGGGGACCGCCCATGGAGAAAGAAAACGTCCCTGAATATCCAGCCACAGTTCGAACATGCCCTGTTCACGCAAGCGATCACAAAGAGTATCATGTTCGGTCTACTGTGCTAGTCTTCATTGCACATGTGTATCATGTTCCACTGTAGAACCCTGTCAAAAACTTGCTACTGGTTTATCAAACTGCCTCAGCTTGAATCGTTTTCAGTGGTGCTAATTCTGAAAGAAAATCAAGGACAACACCCTGATTCTTTCATCATTTTGTGCTTTAAGAAAAAGACAGGTGGGTTGGAGTCATCGTCCAAATAGGACGAAATGTTTATTGATACAAGTTCATACAACAAAAGCACGGCTGCTTTATTTTAGTTAGGTCTTTTCCATATAAACCTACAAGCAAACAAGTGGATACATATCTTGAAAGTTCATCTGTGTTGATACAAGTCATTATGAAGCAAGTTTGAACTGTAATTTCCGGCACAAGAAATTGGACTTACCCAAATTTTAGACTGTACAACTCTAGTCTGTTACCCTGTATGTGGATACATAACTGTTACATATCATATCGGCCTTTCTTGCCCGTGCAGCACCATCGATATCGTTTCACGTTGATTTATAGGCTGTCTGAGGAAAATACTGTAGTACAAATTACATTGAAAAGGATATACCCCCATCGTTTCACCCCGCTAAGCACACGGACGGCACACACGTGAATCCACCCGGACCCACGCGCACATGCAGCGATCACGCCCTGGTGACGTCACGTCAGTAACGCCGCCTGATTGGCTGGGACAACCGCGATCACGCAGACGAGATGGGCTCGTCGAAGGCGGGAACCAATCAAATCGATGTACAGCACACCGGCCCACATGCCCACCACGATACGGCCCTCAATGTAAAATGACCGTGGCACATGGACAAATCCAACATTATCATATACGAGGGATGGTATACGTTTTAAAAATGAATATAAGCCCTTTGAACTTTGAGAAAGTAGAACAAATCAGAATGATTCATATAAATAAGATTAAACAGTTTGTTGTGTGTAACGAAACTATTACTTCTGTTCAAAATAAGTTCTTTTTTTTTACAACACCCATCGTCTACAACCCCCTTTTCCTGTCTTAAGTAGACTCTGCTATATCTCACTTCTCTTTTGAGAAAGAATCTTGGCATAGACCACCGTCTTCAGAACAGAGTCAACAACGCACGTGAACGGACATTCACCGACCTACATAGCCGCCACAGTTTTCAGCTATATAAATCATAGGTAAGTGAAGTATATTTTTCCATATTTATGTATATTATAATCTATTTTACAAAACAAGACAAGATGACAAGTAGCACGTACCCGATTAATTTATTGACTGATATTTTTGGAAAATTTGGGTCACCCATACACTCCAAAAATACCAATGATGGTGTTTTATGTCTAAGATATTGTCCACCGAAATGAAGAAGGAAAAAGTCCTTTTTTCGTACGATTTTTAGTGACATACACATAACCACTAACCAGGATTTACGGTAATATTTTCTGTCACAAATCGACTGAAATTTGCACCGAACTCCCCTCAATCTGATGGCGGAAGTTTACGTATCGTACAAAATGGAATGGCTAGGGTGGCCATGTATGCATGACGGCTACACGTTCTTTCTTTTTTCTTTGATTATTCTTTCACTTATTTAAAATTACCCACTGTACGCACAAGTATCAAGTTGAACACTACTCTATTACTATGTGTAGGACATTATTAGCACAGTACATTATACTACATAGTCGAAACTTATGTCTTGATTGATAATGTTACCTATACTTTTAACTTTTCTGGTAAATACTAAGATACCTAGCCTCTACTAGGCTTGAGGGCACGGCTGGAAATAGTAGAAATTGGCCAGATAGAGAGAGATAACACGCCGAGGGAGTTAGTCAGCCAGTTTACAGTTTGCCGGCCCCACAAACTGTAAACTGGCTGACTAACTCCCTCGGCGTGTTATCTCTCTCTATTTGGCCAATTTCTACTATTTCCAGCCGTGCCCTCAAGCCTGGTAGAGGCTATAAGATACCGGCTACTTTATGTTCTTGCTGTTATTGTTATTGTTATTGTTGTCGCAATAGCTTACTTGGTATGGCTACATATGACTAGGTCTATAGTTGGTCAGTAGGTCAGAGTATTTATATGATCAGCAGTGGCGTGCCTTATCCAGTTTTTAGCGACCCTGCCTCTCTAGTTGGTCAGTGACTTTACATGTGTATATCGTCCGCTGAGTAGTGTGCGTAGCCAGTGGTTACATGTAGTGACCCTTCCTCAGCTAAACCAAAAGGTTGGGAGTTCGAGTCCCGGCTGTCACTCGCCTGAAATGAACGCTACTCGAATTCGAATGTCGGACGGGACATTAAACTGTGGTCCACTGTTCATTGTGCTTCACTGTTCATTGTCTAAAAGAGCTAGGGGAATTTCCCCGGTACAATGAACCTGTAAATACTGTACATATCGTCTGCCTTCTCTGTCACGACCAGTGGAATAGTATCTCTTTAGTGGGCTAAAACTTGTCGAGATCACTTTCTTTCATTCTTTGTTAACAGGTGATCTAATCTCGTTTGTATAATCGGGGGATTATGGGATTAACCAACTTGATAGGAACGCTCCTATTGTGTGCAAGAATAGGGTATCAGTATCACTATATCAAAGTAGCTAGCCGGTCTGATCGGATACCTTTAGCCTTTAATTTATGAAACCGTCCTTGCTCAAGTTGCTGTTTATAATTTTGAAGTTAGCCTGAGTGCCAGACTATTGTCAGGGCCAGTATACAGGCTAGCTCCTCGGCTCCAGGGCCAACATGTCCCCAAGGAAATTTTACCACAGACTCCCTAAGTTAGACCCTGAGCTTCAAGGGTCTAATTTGGGGCTGACCTGTGTATTGGCCCTGGGAACAGTCTGGATCCAGGCTACTTGAAGTAGCCTTTTGGCGTGCACTGTTTACATGGTTAATCAGGTAGCAGGGAGAAGGTTTAAACCTCTTTGGTCTTGCGGTAGGTGGTATGACATACATGTATCTAGACATTGCTACCTTACCACCACTCCCCCCGCACACACACATTGCTACTTTGCCCCCCACCCCACCCCCGCACACACACACACACACACTCGCAGAAATTGTGTCCTTAAGTAAAGGACGTTCTTGACGATGTACTTGTTTGAGCGAGGCCATTGCAAGCTCGCGACTAGGGTTGGCATCAAGGCAGGGAGGCAAGAGTGACGTGTTTCGAATTCGGTCGATCAGTTGTCCCAAGGCCACATACCCATGTGACACCTATTGGATTTCAATAGAAGGCTTTGTAACAGAAAGAATTTAATTGAGCTCGAGGCTATATATGAGACACAGACTAGTTATGTGTTGCCATACTAGATAAGCTATTGTGACGTTTAGCCCTGTGTTTTTCTCTCATTATCTCTTGTCAACAACACACTCGAAGTGGAGGACTTTGTCACACAGCGGCGGATCATAAGCAAACTATTCGTTTAAAGAGCTGAAAGTATAACGTTACCACCTGCATATGCAGGATACTTGGTGCGGATATAAAATTGGAGTTGTGTAGGTCGAGCCCTGATCTATTATAGGTCATTGTGGCGCCATTTGTTTGATACTGTTAGCATAGGCGACCAACTCATGTGACAAGTATTAAAAAAAAGCACACGCTAGCCTCTACCTGGCTTCGGGAAGCGGCTGGAAAGAGTAGAAATTGGCCAAATAGACAGATAACACGCCAGGGGAGTTGGTCCGCGAGAGAGTACTCTTTCCAGCCGCTTCCCGAAGCCTGGTAGAGGCTAGGCGCAGCATGCAGGTACATGTACGCCTCCCAAGAATTGGCATGCTACGTCGCTGCATGTCATCCCACGTGCTTTGTGCACCCTGCTCGCCCCAGGTGACATTCGAGGAGCACGTGAAAGAGGTGTGGATACATTTCCGCTTCACGTGTTCACTAGTGACAGGGCGCTGTGTGTGAACAACAAACGTCAAGCCTGCGAACAAATAGCCTCCTGTGCAGACTCCGTGAGCGGGTGGCCGTTTTGATAAAGTTCTTTTGCCGGCCAGAGAAGGTTTCAGACCCGATAGAAGGTTCATTTCCCGCCACTATCGGGGCGAACCTTCTATCGGGTCTGAAACCTTCTCTGGCCCGCAAAAGAACTTCAAAACACATTATCAAAACGGCCACCCGCTCACGGAGTCTGCACAGGAGGCTAGCGAACAAATAGTTCTTTGTGATTTGCGGTTACGTTTTGCGACTTCAAACCTTAGCCGAAAGCTTATTAAAACTTCTCCAAGCGCAGAGGTTTAGGCTTTGGCTTATTTTTGACATGTTTTAGGCGTTTATATCAGGCTTTCTTTTCTTTACTGGTACAGGGAGAGACCACAACACCGGACACATATCCCCTACCAACTACAAAGACAAAAAAACGCCGTTAGACGCTTTAAAGACAATAAAACAACAATACAATACAGGAGACCAGCTAGAGCTTTTACAAGATTTGTCTCTTTTTAAGGAACTATTGCTGACTATGATCTCCAAGTAGATTTCTTCGGGGGCTAGGGGACTCTATATTGGCCTACTCTCCTAGCAGAGATTTGGGTTTTGCCTTATTTTTGGCGTGTTTTTAGGCTTTTCATCTGGCTTTCTTTTTTCCACTGGTATCTTTTTTTACGCCACCCATGTTAAAAATATGCCAAAACCCAAACCTCTGCTTGGAGAGTATATTGGCCGCCTGTCTCTCCCGTACAGACTCCTCTTGTCTCGAAGAAATTTGCTTGGAAATTATGCTTACTTCAGTCCCTTTGACTGTGTAATTTCTCCTCAGAGACCCTTTCCAAAGCAGAGATGTTTTCCTCCGTGTTCTTGCCTGCCTACTTCGCCCTGGTGGTGATCCCGGGTGTTCTGGGAGCGGTCAGCCTCCGACACGTGTCGTCCGTGTACCTGCCTCACGGCTTCACCGAAGACGGCACGCCGCAGTACAGCATGGGGGACCACGGCGCAGTGGAACAGATGACTTACGATCCCAGAAACCATTACATTTACACAGTCGGTAAGTATGCAACTAACAGCCTTTTGTTTTATCATGTCACAATAGCCGTTTATTTATTTATTTCATCACAAGACTTGTAAAAAGTTGTTTTCTAAGGGGGTCCAGCATATACAGGAAAAAGACATGTTACATTCAGTCAGGAGACAAAAGTGGACAACATTCAGTAGAAACAGACAAAATGTTAAAACAAAACCATTGTCCATAATTATAACTCAAAGTCTTAGCCGTTCCAAGGTCAAACTTCATAGAGGTCAAAAGTTGTGGCAGAGATCAGAGGTCAAGATGTTACTTAATTGTAAATAAATATTCTGTATCTTAGACCTTACCGGCTACTGCTGACTGTTTTACTAAGATCTATATCAGCTGACACCTTACCCTCTCACACCCAACCTCCAGGAGAAGCGACCATTCTCAACATCATCGACATTCGAGATCCCAGCGCACCCAGGGTGGTGTTCCGACAATACCTGCCAGGTGGCGCCACTGACATTGACTCCTGCGGGAACTACATCGCGGTGGCCATACACGCGGAACCCCACACTAGGCCCGGGACGGCTCTCATCTACGAAATGTACGACCCAGTCCAGAACGATCTGCACCTGATCCATACCATTCAAGGTAAGATGTGTCGGTATTATCAAAATGCCATTCTACGATAAAGCGTTGCCATTTAATTGAAATGTTTTAATTGAAAAAAATCTTCATGTGATTGTTATTTACTGCCACTTTTTTTTTACATATTGGTGCAATCATCTCACATTTCTGACATTTATGGTTGCCTCTAAAACAGCCCTCACGAGGCGCACTCATTTTATGACGCCACCACAAAATACCAGAATATAAACATACATGGCTAACAGCTTTTAAACATAATCGAATGGTGTAATATTTTGACATCTCCGCTTCCTGAATGACACTTACTAGTATTTGGAATGGAGTAGGGTTGATTCAACTTACTTGATAAAGAAATGACCAGAAAATTTACATTTTGTATCGTCCCAATGTTACCTAATGTAGCGTTAATTTTTTTAATTCTAAAACGGCGCACTCCATCCACAGTTGGCCCCCTACCGGACATGCTGAAGTTCACGAAGGACTGTCGGAAGTTGGTCACCTGCAACGAGGGCGAACCCGCGAACACCGAGTCGGGAGACATCGTGGATCCCGAAGGCTCGGCGACGATAATCGAGTTCGCTTCGGGTGACCTCGCCAACGAGATCGAACCCACGGTCCGGACAGCCACCTTCCACAAGTTTGAGCAACAGTAAGCTGTTTTTGTATTTGTTTGTTTGTTTGTTTGCCTTTTTGCTTTGGAAGTGTCAAAGAAGAAATCTAAAGTTATTTTCTTTTTTAAAAACGGAGAATCTTTGTATGGGAGAAAGATTTTCGGTCGATCATGTCGTTTGAACTTTCTGTCAATCAATTTTTTGAATGATCCATTTGATGATGAGTAAAGATTTTTAAAAGCAACCTTTCATCCATTGTCCTTAAGATCGCACCCACAATCTGTTTGGCATTCAGTTCTGCTTAAAGAGGCTTAAGAAAACATATAATTGTCCAAACTATTTATTTTCCTTTTTGACGCAGTGCGTACCGGTACCAAGCTAAGGGACTTCGGTGGCTGTTTCCGGAAGTGACGCAGGGATCGGGAAACAACACACATGTGACCCGGTTCAGCCTCTCCCAGTCCCTGGAGCCGGAATATCTGGCCTTCAGCCACAACGAGACCAAGGCATACGTTGTGCTTCAGGTAAGGATAAAAAATATCTTTTTTAACCTTCGGGGAAGGAGATATCCTTCCGCGGGAAGGTTTTCGGTCGTGTTTGTGTGTTCGCAGCTTTAACTCACGGTGGGTTTGACGGATTTCTTTGATTTTCAGTATATGGCCATTCACCTTTTTTATCTCCGGATTAGGAGATATTGTTTTCGGTCTGTCTGTCTGTGTGTGTGTGTGTGTGTGTGTGTGTGTGTGTGTGTGTTTGTTTGTTTGTTTGTTTGTTTGTTTGTTTGTTTGTTTGTGTGTTGGTACTTGAGTACAGTAGAGTGGCAGGAAGGAAGGGGGGGAGCCCGGGAGATTTTGTAACCGCAGATTGACACGAAGGTCAGGTTTGATTAGTCATGGCATCACCCACACACAGTTACTGAAAGTCACTGGGGGTACCCACTTAAGTCTTGTCACAGCAAAGCAAGTTCCTAGCTCCAACCACCCTTTCACTCTGGAAGGCTTCTCTTCTGGGCCCATTACAAGTATGTCAGACCATCCTTTGGTTTTACCAATACTCACCCAAGAACAAGATGGCAACGCCCATGCACATTTTGATTTTGCTTACGACAAGCTATCCGATATACAAAACAGGTAAAAGAAAGTCGTTGAGATGTAACCGTTTTAAATGTAAAGCTGTTTGACTTTGTGCCGCAGGAAAACAACGCCATAGCAGTGTTGGACATGGCGACCGCCAGTTTTGAAGAAATCTACCCTCTCGGGTCCAAATACTGGGGGACAGCGAGCCTGGACACCAGCGACGAGGATGGAGGTAAATATGGTTCAAACACTCTCTCAAACTTTCTGATTAGATAGCGAGAGTCTCTCTGTCCAAAAAGTGATTCCGCGTCTTATTTCCTCCTCGAAAAGGGAGGTATTGTTTTGGTGTTTGTTTGTATGTTTGTTTATTTATTTATTTATTTATTAAATCTTCATAGACGCCTGGGTGGCTCCTTCAGCAAAAAGCTGATTTCCAAGGAGGCCCAGGGAAATCATACAAAGTACATAACAAAAGATGTAAACAAAATCAGTACAACTGAAAGTTATACAGAAATAAATGAATAGTACGAACATGAACTGAGGATATTTACAAGAAACATAAAATCAAAACATAATCATAATCAACGTATACAATATTATTGGAGGTCAGAGGTCTTCTTTATAGCTGTCTTGAAGTGTTTTAAAGTTGGAGTCTGCCTTACTTCTGCTGGTAATCTATTGAAGTTTGTTTGCTTGTGTGTCCGTACAGTTGGCAGCAATTACCTGCATGTAACTACAGACCACTAACGGTCAAACACAGAAAGTTAGGTCTCAGAAACTTGCGAAGTTGGCCCGGGCGGCTGTTGGCAGAGTGCCAGGGGGAAAATACACAGACGTAAACAGAGATATTCACAATGACTAAAAGAAGAAATTATATTTCACGGAGTTACGAAATCTCTGAGTCCTTGTTATGATGCAAGCGTTATTCCCAAATATCAGAGAACACCACCGACTTCTATAAGTCATAAGACATCCCAAATTTTGTTTGTTTGTTTGTTTGTTCACATCTGCTGGATTTCTTCCCCCTTACCCATGGTTACTACAGGAATCAACCTTCGGGAGTGGCATAAGGCATTCAAAATTTTGTGTTTGTTTGTTTGTTTTTCTTATTTATTTGTTTGTTTGTTTGTTTTTTCTCACGCCTGCTGGATTTCTTCCCCCTTACCCCTGTATACTACAGGAATCCACCTCCGAGAGTGGCATAAGACATTAAATTTTTTGTACGTTTGCTTGTTTGTTTACTTGTTTGTTTGTTTGTTTGTTTGTTTGTTTGTTTGTTTGTTTCTCACGCCTGCTGGATTTTCTCCTTACCCATGGGTACTACAGGAATCCACCTGCGGGAGTGGCCGATCTACGGCATGTTCCAGCCGGACGGAATGAAGACCTTCACCCACCGGGGCAGACACTACATCCTCACGGCAAACGAGGGCGACAACAAGAAGATCCAGATAGGCGGGGAGAGGTTCACAGACATCGTCAAGGGAAGAGAGATCATGAAAGGTAGTGGGTCGTCATACGTACGGATTTTCTAGCCTCTACCAGGCTTCAGAAGGCGTAGCCTGGATGCCAGACCCATAGTACACAAGGCCATGAGTTATCCTGTGATAACGCATGGCCTTGTGTGCTATGGGTCTGGCATCCAGGCTACAGAAGCGGCTCTTCAGAGCGCGGCTAACTGTACTCCTTCAGCGGACCAACTCCCCCGACATGTTATATGTCTATTTGGCCAATTTCTACTCTTTCCAGACGTTTCTGAAGCCTGACAGAGGCTACGGATTTCCCTCTGAGACCACTGCTCCTATCTATGTCTTTGAAAGACTAAGTTTTAAATCAATGTCGGGTCTTTCAAAATCTATCCAGTTGCTTCAGTTGTATCGCATTACCTGGATGTCTAACTTTTATCGACGTATGTACTAGTGTAACACCATGACAATTCTAGACTGTGTTATTCACAGTTTTCAACCCATTTCTGGTCTTCCACAGACTCCCTTCTCGGAGCCGACTTCAGCTCCGTGCGCGTCAGGAGAGCGCTGGGGGACGAGATGGAACTCGGCTGCGTCCACTTCAGCGTCTTCGACGGGAGAGACCGATGGGACCAGGCAAAGTTCTCGGCGCTCCACGCGTTCGGGGCCCGAGGATTCTCCGTGTGGGACGCGGAGGACGTCAGCCTGGTGTGGGACAGCGGGGACGACGCCGAGAGGATGATCGCCAACTACCACCCGGACATCTTCAACTCTTACTACAAGGAGTCGGTCCTCGATAAAGACATACGGAACAACTTTGACAAGAATTCTTGTAAAAAGGTGAGTACTGACAACACACACGTCAAATACATTACCGTTTCTATCAATTTCAAGACTTTAAGTTCGATACTAATTATATAATACAACAGGGTAATTTTGTAAGCTAGCATGTAGTCGCCCTGTTTTGCAGTTTTTATAAAACGTACGTAGAAAGACTCGAGATGTGTGTTTTAAAACTTAAAGATCATATAAGATATTTACATAGCTTTAAGTACTTTGTTCCTAACGCAAAGTTTCAACACAGCTAATTGATTGATTGATTGATTGATTCATTCATTCATTCATTCATTCATTCATTCATTCATTCATTCATTCATTCATTCATTGATTCATTGATTGATTCATTGATTCATTCATTGATTCATTGATTTATGATATCAATCGATAGATTTTTGCCATTTATTCTTCCTTTACAGCTACAAAAATCTTGATGTCTTTCGTGTTTGTTTTTTCAGGGGCCAGAGACAGAAGCCGTCGCGATCGGCTCGGTCGGAGACCAGACCGTCCTGTTCGTAGCGAACGAACGTTCCTCCACCATCATGTTATACACGCTGCCGGACACCGACATCATATCCCCGGTCTTCCAGAGCATCTACTGGCCGGGCCCGCTGGCTGGGACCTGGCGGGAGGCTTACGACTCACGCACGGTGGGCGACGTGGACCCAGAAGATCTTAGGTGCGTCTGAGGGCCCGGTCACATAGGTCGTGCGATCGTTGTGCGATTGTCGTATGGTCGTTGAAAACTGTGGGCATTCTTCGGATAGCCGTGCATGTCCTGCAAAATTCACCAATCTTCTTACGGAAAATTTAAAGGCTGTCTTATATCTTTGTCGGCGGTCGGTCGGCTGTCACAGATCTGCTTGAAAATCATACTAGCGTTATTTTTGACGTGTTATAATGCGTTCTTAACTGGATTTCTTTTTTGTACTGCATTTTTTTTCGCCAGCTCTCGGGTGGCAAATGGATACTGTCCTGTCTGTCTTGCCAATTTGCCAAAAGGTCTGCTTGGAGATTAACAGTGATTATCATATAGCCGGGTAGCGTTGACCAATCAGAGGTCCCCGTTTGCCATTGTTTATGACACCATAACACACCCACGCAGAGGTTATTAAAATCCAACGAACACCCGAACCAATCAGCGTCGACCTATATTACCGCCGGTGACGTCACTGACGTCACCGGCGGTAATAAGGTCGACGCTGATTGGTAGCCGACCGGTTCACGTCAGGGAGGCTTCTCGTCGGTAGCTCGAGGCCGTATTTGTGGACAAATTTCGGTATTTATAGAGGTTTTGTGACTTAAAAAAACACTAGAGGAAAATAAAGCCTTGTACGTTGTTTTCATGGGTAATATAGCGTTGTTTACATGATTTTAAAACGCCAGCGGGGCGTCCGATGTTCCACTAATGACAGCGATTCCCTTGTAGCGATGTGCGAAATGGTCATTGTTGACGCGATTATCGCCGATTCACAAGTTTTCACAGACAATGCCGACGGGAAAATAGACGCCACTCAGCCCTGAAATAAGCGAATTTTCACGAATTTTGGCAAAATTATCCGGAAAAACAGGAATGAAACACCCTAAATTTGGAAAGCAGTATACCGGCGCTGAGCTAGGAGTATACCGGCGCAGCGCCGTTGTTCCGTCGTCTGGGGAGAACCCTATTAGGCTATATGATAATAACGTTAATGCCCCGCCTTATCCTCGGTGTATATGGTGAGATAATCCCTGGTCAGGTGCGATAACCACCGAATAAACCACCTCGTTCGCTACGCTCACTTGGTGGTTTATTCGGTGGTTATCGCACCTGACCAGGGATTATCTCACCATATACACCTCGGGGCGGTGCATTAACCCTTTATTATCTTCTTTTCCTTCTCACAGATTCGTTGCATCAGAGGACAGTCCTAACGACAGACCGCTTCTCCTGGTGGCGGGGACGGTCAGCGGTACAGTCAGTGTGTACGAGGTGTACGACGACACTGAAGTAACGGTATGTTTTCCCATATCACTAGCACTCTGTGTAGATGTAATGGCCATCAGGATATGCTGTAATGTATTATGATTACCTTCGCAGAAGGAAAACATATTGTTTTTGCTCTGTTTCTTCTTCTTTTTCTTCTTCAAACACATAAGGTCAATGACCCGGACCACACGTTACCATGGTAACTGGTGCTGCAACAGACATTCTGTAATGTTGGGTTACATTATGTTGCAAGTTGCAGGACAGAGTTGGAGAGGCTGGTCACCATATATATATATATATATATATATATATATATATGAATGTGTTTGTGTAAGAATAAACAGAGCAGTTGTTTGTTAGGCTAGACCATGTGAAGTAAACATTATGCATTTGCTTTGCAAAATTTACCTTTCAAGTAGATAACATTTTGTTTTAGATATCATTTCCTCTCCTACTGGAATATTTCACGATCATTCCAACGTTGTTGTACTCCTATACAGGCATCTGCTGGTCTGGTGCTGCCAGGTATCCTCACGACGTACCTCACCGCCATCGCTCTCGCCTTGTACACCGTACAGTAACGACCTCTAGCGAGATAAAGACGAAATGCTGCCTTCCGTCCAAGTAGTCGGTGCTGGTCTTCTCGTTCACAAAGGATGTGTGTTGATGTTTTGTTATTGCGTCCAGAACCATGTCTATCTTGCCACATGCCTGAATGGGTTAGGGTTAGGATCAGGCACGGGTCTGGATAGGTCTCCACGTATCCAAGAACGTAGATTTGCCCCAGGCACGGTTCTGGATACGCGTGGAGTATCGTTGGGCATGGTTCTGGATTAAGCACGGTTCTGGATACAACATGTGTCTGTGATGACTGGGCTCTTTCATTGGGTCCATCCATGTCATGTACAGATAGCATGCAATGGGAAGAGAGATAGAGAGAGAATATTGGCCCCCATGTTTCGAGGCTATAGCCCTATTTGTATAAAGCCTTTGAGATGAATATTTTACTTTGCACATTCGCAAATGCAACAGAACAACCACAATGCACGATATTTGGATATATTTGTATGTGGCCTTTCCCTCTAACATTGATAGAATTTTTTTAGGGGGGGGGCGGGGTGGATATATGTTATTCCTTCAGTGTTCATATTCGATACATGGTGCTGTTTGTGTGTTTGTTGTTATTGTTCGTTGCGCCAATTTTTGTATTTATTTGAAAGTGGCCTCAGGTCACCAGTTTTTCTTGTTGTCTCAGCTTGGCTGGTTTCATATGTACATATTCTATTTTCAAAAAGGTGTTGTACAGCCAGTGTTTTAATGAGAATTATTTCACTTTGTATGTGTCCCAATGATCGCACAAAAAAAGCGCTAGCACTATAACTAAGTATGGTATGTTAATTTCAAATACAGGCACTGAATTCATTGTAAGCAATATGGACCCACTAGCATAGCACGTCAGCAGAACGTACTGCGCCTGCGCGAAACCCGTAATGTATTGTGCATAGCACTTCGGCAGAACGTCTCATTTATAGTTTTCAAATGTTGTGTCGGAAAAGATCTTTGTCTGCAACGGGCAGAATTCTTTTGCAACGTTAACCGAACATCCAACGAAAACCGTGAAAAATCCAGGTTCGCGCAGGCGCAGTACGTTCTGCTGACGTGTTCACTAGTCAACACATTCCAGTGTATATTTTCTTTATAAGGGTTTGTGAATATTTTTTGTAGCCGTGGTAGGAGTGCATATACGAGCAGTTGATTGGCGTTGTATGTTACTGTTAGGTAATCCACTTAAAGTGGTTAAACTAGAATGAGGTACGGCAAGCCATTATATACTTATTGGTTGAACTGCTGATTGTGATGGACAGTTATGAGGGTTCTATCTTGCCAGCATTGTTCTGAAGAGACCGTGCCACACGTTTGGTTGTTTGTATTTGAATGATGTGTATAAACTCGTCGCTGTGAAACAGTGTGTAGTACGTCTGTGAATGAATCCTGTTGAAGTGAATAAAACAGCCACGCGCACCTGTACTGTATCTCACCTTTATTTTACTAGACCACGGTGATATCTTAACATATATACGAACCCGAGTGTAAGCATCAAATACAGGCCTAACTGTCTCGTACGACTTTGATATGTAACGTTACATGTACATGTCTTCTATCTTTACCCTGAGGTGTTATAATAACTTGTGCAGTCATGAAGTACAGGATACATTACATAAAAGCAACACCAGTGGATCGTGACAACTTGTGAATGATAAATTATACACCTAATCATACCAAGGAGGTTATATTTTTTATTGTAGGCGGGATATAGTATACCTCCTTGGCCATACTATATCTATATACAAAGATTTGTTTGTTTGTTTTAAGATCTTCATTAGTACAATACAAAATACTGCACTAGTCTTCCTGGAGTCATGAATAAATTAAAACGTATAACTTATAACATAACCAACACGACATAAGCATTAACTACCTATACTGAATGAACAACATTATTATTGAAAGGAAAAACTAAAATATAAAAAAATGAGTTATAATAACTTGTGCAGTCGTGAAATTATAGCCTCTACCAGAAAGATAACAAAAATTATTAAACCTTCCGCGCGTGGATGACTAAGATACGGAAAGTCCACGCCACCCTACCAGCTGAGTCTATCATAACACTGCAGCCTGAAACGTCAGTCATACTCCTGGCACTCTCCCACCAGTCCGAGAGAAAGTCGGCCTGCTCCTCTTCTGGGATGTAGCGGAGACCCAGGAAAGGCAACATGGCGCTGATGGTGTCTTCTTCCGACCCGTACCAGTGGCGCTTGAGGGGGCAGTCGCACGACAACACCTGTAACAACACGTGCAAAACATTTCTTCCCGTTAATGAATGAAGAACTTTATTGTACATTTTTGCCCCACTGGGCTAAATACAGGTCACATGTGAACACTCATATACATAAACATGTATATATATAAACACCTAATATACACTTTCGACTTCCTCTCGCTTCTTAAAAATAGTAGAAATATAGGAGGCTGTATGTTTAATAAGTATTGGTTTGTCGAAGGCTATAAGAAAAATAAATTTCTCTTTACTATTTAATTATATAAGTATCTAAAGTGGGGGAATTTACTTAATACATATTCGAAAAGAATGTCTCTATCGCTAACATACAAAGGACATCTACAATAAAATGTATCTCGTCTTCTACTTTCCCTAAGTTACAGAATTGGCAGATTCGTTGCTCTAGAGGAGTGCGGTTATGTCTTCCTGTTTCGATTCTCAATTTGTGACAACTCGTTCTTAGTTTTGTGATGGTGGATCTGTGACGTACATTTGCAATTTTAAGGTATTCTTCTTCTTTATAAGAATGTTTTAATAATCTGTACAATCTTAATGAATCGATTGATGAATACAATATAGGGTTAATGACCGGCTTTCCTTCGGTGTATACGGCGTCATAATTCATGGTCGGTTCCTGTAACCACCGAATAAACGACCGAGTCCGCGAAGCGACCATGAATTATGACGTCGTATACACCGAAGGAAAGCGGGTCATTAATGTATATAACTCGTGCGTACAAGTCATCGAAAACTAGCAACTATACACAGAAAACTAAACATATACATTTGGGGCCCGGTCACATTCGTCGTACAATAGTCGTACGGGCATTCTTGGGATAGTCGTACATGTGTCGTACAAAATTCAGCTGTCTTGCTACGGAAATTGTTGTCTTTGATCCTTGTCGGTGGTTGGTTCTGTCACAGCCTGCTTGAAAATTCTACAACACCAATTACAAAATCGTAGTGGCCGCGCCATAATGATTTTAAAGTTCTTATTTACTGTGAGTTTACCTCAAATCCGCAGTCTTCGACAAGACGACTCAGGCCCTCCTGGTCGTCAACAGACCAGGGCATCATCCGAGGACAACCGGCTAGGTACTTCCCCCATCTCTGATGAGTCGACATGAACCGGGTCGTCACCATCAAGACGTTGTCGTCCGTCGGCACGATCATGAGCAGCCGTCCGCCAGGTTTCAGACAAGCGCCGATGTTTTCCAAGGCGATCTTCTTGTCTCTTATCAAATGCAGGACGTAGAAACTCACTGCCTTGTCGAAGGACTGTCGCCAGGCCGGCTTCAGTTCAGACGAACGCTGTATGTCAGCCACGCAGAAGGAAATATTTCTGTTTCGTGCGTTTTCGTCAGTGTACCTGAAAGACAAGTTACATCTATTCATCATACAAGAAAACAAGAAATCGGAAATTTCAGACTTATACGGGAGGTATTTGGGGTTTCTTGACATTTAAGTTCACTCCCATTTCCTGTATCTGACCTTTAAGTTTTGACTCCTGTCATTCTGCCTGTCAATCTAACCCCACCCACGTGCTGTCAACCTACTCTCAAGTTCACCCCATTTCCTGTGTCTGACCTTTTGACCTCCTATCATTTTGCATGTCAACCTCTCCAGTTCTGGTCATTTGGTGCTGTTTTGGGCAGGGATTTTTCCAGGGAATTTCACAGTCTTCACCCCAGTCCGAGACCCCAGAAGACATCAGGTTTTGTATGGACTAACGGACACACGCAAACACAGTTCAGCCCCCCAAAACAATATTTCCGCACCCTCGTTATTTTACAATAGAAGCGTTTGAAAGTTTTGAAAGAATAAAATTCACGCGGAGGAAGTGAGCTGTAAACTGGTTGGTGAAATTTCTGTGAACCTGTTTCTGAGTCTCACAGATATAATGTTGTGCAATGACGTCATGACTTCACGAGGCTACCCTAGGGCATTATGCGGGGTTACCTCCGGTCATTCGGTGTCTCAGAAGCCAGTTTTTCATCCGCCCATGCCAAACACACATCGTGAACATTGTACAAAAGTTAGATTAAGTCTCCACTAAGTCTTTCTTAATACAACAAACTGTGTTCATGGCATGCCATGATTTAGAATAATCAGCTTCGTATCGATTTGATCATCATTTCAAATTCGTCAGACTTTGCCGAATTTTGACTGCCCATACGCATGGCTCAATCATCACCTGTGACATTCTACTGGTCATTCTTCTCCAGAAAACTTAACCATATTTTGGATATCTTCTTGTCTTGTTTAGTTTAGTTTTGTTGCACATGAAAATTTTGATTCGGTAAACAGATGACGTGACCTAAAAGAACAGAAAGAATTGAGTTTGTCTTTTTTTTTTCGAAAACCAATTCAAGGGGAGAGTACGTCTTTTCCTACCTTATGAAATCTTGGGACAAGTCTATCCCCACCACTGACTTGACGCCCTGCCGTGCAATGTACTGCGTCGTTCGTCCCGTACCGCAGCCCACATCAAGCACGCTGTCTTCGCTCTCCCACCGTAAGTACTGCGCCATGATCTGATGCACGTGGACGCTCTGCAGTGTACTGTTGTCGGCGTAAAATGCGGCATCGGAGGTGTCCATCGCTGGTCTTTGGATGCGTAGTTTTCCACTGTTGTACTTTGTCAAGACTGTTCTCGGATCTGCTACACACTTCGTTTCGACGACACTTGCACTGGCAATACTGTGGCTTCTGTATTATTTTTATACCAATACTTTGGCCTCGACACACTTTTATGCCAACACTGTGGCCTAGTTTCTCTTTTATGGCAATACTGCGGACTGAGTTCCCTTTTATACCACTATTGTGGCCTTGGTATCCCTTTTATGACAATACCGTGGCATTGGAACCCTTCTATGTGAAAAATAATGACTCATTTATGTACGTTTTGAATCTCTTTTCTCCGGACCGGTCACCTACTAAGAAGACCTCTAGTGTGTTTGTTTTTTTCAAAACATGTCATTTGGCCGTCAGATGACCACCGGAAGGACACTACGGCCGGAAGTGACGCAAGTGCATTTCCTGATGACGTGAGCGAACGTCGAAGTAGGACGTCGAGTTGACGTGTCTTTTTTTCAATAATATCTTTACTATTTTTCACGATAGTGTCCTACATTTGCAATTGAAATGTTGCTTTTTATACGTTTTAAATTTATGTTATGCCCCTCTCAAAAGTTATGATACGCTCGGATATAGCACGTCGGCAGAACGTACTGCGCCTGCGCACAACCCTGATTTTTCACGTTGGATGTTTGGTCAATGTTGCATCAAAATTTTGCCTGTTGCAGACGATATCTTTTCCTATTTAACATCTGAAAACTACAGACAGGCTGTCAACCTTATATGCTCTAATACAACCTTATATGAGACGTTCTGCCAAAGTGCTATGCACAATACATTACGGGTTTTGCGCAGGTGCAGTGCGTTCTGCCGACGTGCTACTCAGATATGGCATTGACCATTCGGCGATATGGCATCAACCGTTTCAAATGGCAACGACCGTTTACGAGACGAAAACGCGTGTAGGCGTCCGATTTCTTGTTTGTGATTCGCAGAGACCGAGCGGATGGATTATTCATAATCAGGAAGACCTTGGGTCTTGAAAAGACGTCCTCTTTTTTGGACAGTGATACATGCGGCTGGTCTATCGTACCCAGAACCGTGCCTATCTAGTTCTATGCCTGGATGGGTTAGGGTTAGGATCAGGCACGGTTCTGGATAGTCTCCGCGTATCCAAGAATGTAGATTTGCCGCAAGCACGGTTCTGGATACACGTGGACTATCCAGACCAGTACCTGAGCATGATTCTGGATAAACCACGGTTCTGGATATACAACAAGGTCAACGTTCAATGATGATGACCAGCCTGGAATTAAAGATCAAAAGAGAGCCAAACTGTAAATTTCTCTGTGAATAGTTTCATCAGGTTGGTAAGTCACTGAATAAATTAAATACAGTTCCCTAAACAGTGCATGTGTACTTGTAGATATGTAAATACGTTTGGGAACGCATCTACAGCAGCGACACCTATGCTGCAGTGCAATGTGAACCAGTCAGAATTGCCCTGAGGAAGGTGACAGACGGTCACCGAAACGTCGGCTGAATAAAACACTTGATTCTGTAAATTTCTCTATATCATGTTTCTGGCGTGTCGTTTGATAGCGTTTGATCCGAGTGACATTGGGTGTGGTGTATAAAGGACAATGACCCCTCTATGCTATGCCTTATTAATTAGAGGCAAATCGGTGTAGCAAGCAGATCTAGTTTCCTTTAAATATTACAGCATTTTTTTGTTTCTCTGTTTGTTTGTTTGTTTGTTTGTTTGTTTGTATACTCCGTTAGCTGACATTACATCATTAATTTTGCAAGCAGCTAATCTTGCCGGACATTAAAAGATACAGACATGAGACATACAAACTACATAAAAATCAGTACGGCTAGTTTGTTTACGAGTGTAGTTGTAGAAGCGACACTAGCGTGGTAGCCTTGAGTGTAGCTATAGTGTCACTTCTACAACTACATTTAATTTTTATCAATGGCCCAACCACTGCTTAATCCTTCTCAAAACCTTAAACAGAGGTGGGAATAAGATTTTTTGGTGCAAGGCAGATGACACAATAATTCTCCTCGTTATTGGTCCAGTGGGCATCTACTGCAAACCCGCTCCTCTCCGCTAGGCGGCGCACTTGTCCGAGGTTCCACTTGCAGCTGGTGTTCGGCCCCTCGTAGAAATAGATCTTTTCGCCGTCTTCAAAGTCAATGTCCAGGCCGAGCGTTTCTGGAGAGAAAACATTTAATTGGGTTGCAGAAAATGAGAAAACATTACATATTTGTGAAATGTGAGATAATTGCACAAATATATGTTGAACAATGGACGTAAATTACAATCACAGGAAGATTTTTTTCAATTAAAATATTTCAATATTCTGTGCAAAAACGTTACATAATGCCTGTTTAAGAACAAGGCAATCACTCACCAAAATGCACGCGCTGTTTACCGGTACTGCTGAGATATTTCACAACGTAGCTCGGCGTGTCTCCTTCCGCGGGGTTCTCCACAAAGTCGACGTGGAACTCAAACTTCTCCGCGTCCATGTTTCCGCCGAAGTCCTGAAATAAGTGGGGAATTCGCGAATTCGGTAGGGAGAAGTTTGACGATGTATCATATATCATCACTTATCTTAAGCCCCTGCAACACACTAGCAGAATATGGCCTCCCGAACACTGCCGAACTTCCCCCAACCATGGTTGGGAGTAGGTCAGGTACTTGGAGGTACCTTAAGCCCTTGTCACACATTCAGAACATTTGGAACATTTTGAAGCTTTCGGCTGGCGCAATCAAACAGTAACCGACCTGGCCGAACACCAGCCGACCTTGCTCCCGACCTACTCCTAACCATGGTTGGGGGAGTTCGGCAGTGTTCAGGAGGCCATATTCGGCTATAATATATAGCCCCTGTCACACATTCACGAATTTGGCCTCCCGAACGCTAGCCGAACGCCCGCCAACCATGGTTAGAAGTGAGTCGGCTGGCGTTCGGCTGGGTTAGCTGGCGTTCGGCTGGGTTGGCTACGGTTCGACTGCGCCAGCCGAATGTTTCAAAATGTTTAAAACATTCGTGAGTCGTTCGGGAGGTTCGATCATATCTGGCTGGTTTTCGACTGTAAGTCAGCAAAACACCAGCCAGCCATCCGGGAGTAAGTCAGCAGTGTTCAGGGCGTGTTCAGGGATCAAAGTTGAACCCAAATTCGTTTCGATTCATATAGAAAGGTAGGCGTGGCCTATATCTGGTCAGAATGCTCACGAAAACCAGCCGACCTATTCGGCTGGTGTTCGGCTGTCGTTCGGGGACGAAGGTCGTGAATGTGTGACAGGGGGTTATGTATGACAGGGACTTTATGGAGAGGAGCAAGGCGCCAGCTTCTGGCCTGAGCGCTTAGGCAGGTTCAGATGGACATAAGATTACTGTTACCTTATTGAAACGATCGATGAGGTTGTCCCGCCATATCGGTGCCCACTGTTTGCCGTAAGCCTGAGACAAGGCCGCCCGGTCTGTGTTCATGTCCAACCCTAGAACGAACCTGTCCTGATCTACATTTTTTTTAAAGAAGAAAACATTTCTCAGTTTTTTTGGCCCAAATTTTTGGTTCATGGTGATTACGAAAAATCATGTTTTGGAATGGATCACGTTTTGGAATACAGATGCAATCCTCTTCATAGTATTCTAAATCATGTTTTGGAATGGACCACGTTCTGGAATACAGATGCATTCCATCTCGTAGCATTCCAAATCACAATTTATTTGGAATGGAACACGTTTTGGAATACAGATGCAATCCACTTCGTAGCATTCCAAATCATGTTTTGGAATGGACCACGTTTTGGAATACAGATGCATTCCATCTCGTAGTATTCCAAACCATGCTTTGGAATGGACCACGTTCTGGAATACAGATGCATTCCATCTCGTAGCATTCCAAATCACAATTTATTTGGAATGGAACACGTTTTGGAATACAGATGCAATCCACTTCGTAGCATTCCAAATCATGTTTTGGAATGGACCACGTTTTGGAATACAGATGCATTCCATCTCGTAGTATTCCAAACCATGCTTTGGAGTGGACCAAGTTTTGGAATACAGATGAATTCCACCTCGCAGTATTCCAAATCATGTTTTGGAATGGACCACGTCTTGAAATACACATGCATTCCACTTCGTAGTATTCAAAAAATGTTTTGGAATGGACCACGTTTTAGAATACAACACTTCGTAGCATTCCAAATTATGTTTATTTGGAATGGACCACGTTTTAGAATACAGATGCAATCCACTTCGTAGTATTCCAAATCCTGTTTATTTGGAATGGACCACGTTTTAGAATACAGATGCATTCCACTTCGTGTTATTGGTTTTGGAATGGACCACGTTTTGGAATGCCTACCCTTCAGCTGTGCCCGGATCTCCCGCAGCATGTTCCCCTGCTCGTGGATGGAGATGTTACTGAAGCTGTTGCCAAAGAACAGGACTAACTTAACCTCGTCCCGGGCGGCGGCGTGCCGCACCCCGTCCATGTACAGCCCACCGAAGGGTTCCACAGTCAGACCGGGGTAGTCTCGCTCCAGCTGCCGCCCGCAGGCCTCGATAAACTCTGGGGCAAAAATACATGCGTGGGTAAATGATGATGATGACGATGGCGTATTTGGTGCAAAAATGTTACATAATGCCCCCTTTAAGACCGAGCATGGATTCTGTTACCCTTCGCCATGTCCACAGGAACAAACGTGAGGCGTTGGCGCCGCTTCCGCATAGCCTCGATAATCAGGCGGGTTTTGGAGGATCCTCCGCTGCCGAGATCAACAAGAACGGCTGGGGACGAGACTTTGCTGGCGATGTCGTCTGCGTGAGCCTGAAGGATGCTGTATTCCTGCTGCCAGACTTTGTAGGTCTGCGACTTCTGCATCAGTCTGATGAAATGAAACGATGAAACAACAACACTAAAACTAGAAAGGTAACATTTGCAAAGCAAACGCATGATGTTTACCTTCACATGGTCTAGCCTAACAAGCTACCGCTCTGTTTATTCTTACTCAAACACATTCATATATATGGTAACACTGGTCCAATTTGTTACATAACGTAACCCAACATACACCAGAGGGTGTCTGCTACAGCACCAGTTACCATGGTGACAGCCGTCTGGTCCATGCCAGGTCATTGACCTTTTGTGTTTGGAACGAAAGAAGGAGAAACAGAGCAAAAACAATATATTTTCCTGTGTGTGTGTGTGTGTGTGTGTGTGTGTGTGTCTGTGTGTGTGTGTGTGTGTCTATGTGTGTGTGTGTGCGCGTATGTATGTGCGCGTTTATGTGTGTCATGATGACATCCGTACTCACTCCTCAATCATCTCCGACCCTCGTGTGTCGTACACGTACCACTGCGGCACGTGTCTGCGCTCGGAAGTCAGGCTTTCTATCACTGACATCAGCTCAGCGGAAACGTCATCATGGCTGATGACGTCACCATGGTTGATGACGTCGTCACTCACGGCGGCAGTGACGTTACGGGCTTGTCCATTCATCGCGCTTGTCTTAGGGAAATTTTTAGACAAAGAAAACAACATGATACAATTACAATGCCACAAATTGCCCTAAATGTCCTAGGACGGCAAAAGAAAAACAAAATATTCTGGTTGAGAAAATCTGTCTGATGTTTACATTGTCGTCATCATTTCACACTTTGAGTGTTCGAAATAGCTTGTGAGGCGTCTCTTTATTTTTTGGGGTACCGCCCATAGATAGCTAGAACCAGCCTGTGATACAAAGCAACCAGAAAATTGACTCTGAAAATCCAGTTTTGGTGTTTGCATGTTTCCCTGCTTCATACTCGTACACCTAAGCAGTACAGACAAATTTTCATTTCTAATTAATTTAGACAAATCTTCGATTATGAAACATATCTGTTTTTACTTTTTACCATTACTAAGAAGCGAGGAGAAGTCGAGCTGTAGTTACATGACAATGTATATATGTGACGTTATCTGTATCGCCCATTCTTCGTTAACGTGTGCAATTGCTGTCGCATGATAGTAGCGGGCCACCAAGTTTTTAAAAGAAGCAATAACTGCGTATCTTGTGCTTTCCTGTTATCAGTACATGATAGTAATATACTAAGTTATGTTTTACCGCAACTGTCAGCTGCCTTCGGGTCGTCCAGGCGAAGATTTTGCTAAGAAACACGTTAAAATCACCTGTCGCAACCACTAGTAACGCACAAAACGTCGGGTTCAAACAATGAAAACGTGTGAGTTGACTTAATTTTCAGTCATAATCTACACCTATCCACCAAACTGTCTTGCCACAGGTGGATGAACTTGTCCAGCTGGCGTCCATACTAAATCTGATGCCGTTTTAGTTTTGTCGCAAGGTTTTGTCTAACCTACGTTATGGAAAGATACACGGGTATAATTCGCCCACGATAAGACATTTCACAATAATTTCCACACTGTCTTATCCGCTAGACTGTGCTTTTTGCGAAACAAATCCATGGCAGGGAGAACAAAACACGAGTATCGGAAAAATGACAACAACAAACAGCGTCAGGACGTTTGTCAATTTTCAATTCTAACCTACGTTATCATGGTTATTCCATTGAGATTAGAGACAGATACTTACACTTCCATTCATCAGAAAGAGGGTCATCAGATATACATTTGCATGTAAATTTTATAGTGTAAGGGCTGACGGCTTGGATTGTATTGATCATCATAAGCATAATTCTAACCTACGTTATCGTCTAACCTACGTTATCATTTTTTCTTCACTGTGCTATCGAATTTACAGGAAAAGGATACGATGCAAAGTTCGATTAGGAGCATTTTATCAACTGTAACAATACTGTAGTTGGCCTTGTCTTGCTAGAAAATCATAGTACAGAAGGTTTACTATCCCTGCTTTAATCTCCAAGCAGATGTAGCACGTGAGCTTCTTTTGGCTATTTGGTGGTGTCTTTGGTGGTTTGTTACGGAGATTACCATATCTACAGACAAAAAACTTAATATCTCGAAAAGTATAGGTGGTAGCACCGTACAAAATTGGCAAAAGATAGTCGACAATACTGGTAACAAGTTCAGCACATTTGTTAGGTATTTGGAAGAACTTTATTTTTCACCATTTTCTACCCCCAATTGCACACGTTAACCTGGGGGCGTGTGGAGAATTTACGCCCGGGCAGGCGAGTGGTAGCCCGTCCCCGACTCACGCCCTCCACACTATCCGCTGTGCTCCAGATGCGCAAACCTAATCTCCAAGCAGATCTTTCGGTGACTGCAAAGACAGAATCCATTGGCCAGGCAGTGACCGGTGGCAAATGGTAACTGTCTGGCCAAGCATCATCATATCTTGTCGGCCCACTGCTCCAGCCAGTCCGGGGCTTCCTGGTTTGCTTCGTACAAATGGATACTGTCTTTGCAGCCGCCGAAAGATCTGCTTGGAGATTAGCGCCAAATCGCACTGATTCCTTTGATTTTCTCCATTTTTGTGTGCGCTAGGTACAAGTGTATGAAGAATGTGTACATACCGCCTTAGCGTGAGGGAAGGGAAACCACCTGGTCGAAGCAACAGAAACTCTGGAGTAAAATGTGACACGTCCGCACCCTGTGACTCTGTGCAAATTACGGCACAAAATCAATCAAACACGTCCAACCTGCCCAACAACCCCATAAATTAAACAAGAAAGCTTTTTCAAAAAGCTGGCCATATATATAGGCCAAAATAGGAATAGCTAGTTGGGTGGCATGGGTGTGCGCTATTAATGACTTGCTCTGACTTGCTCACCTTGCTCGAATTGTGGCAATGCTAAAAAGAGTGAATTGAAAGACCTGAAAAATAGACAGTGTTGCTTCCCTTTGCTTCCCACGGATAGATCGCGTTCCTAAATGACGTGGACGTCAGATTTGTCCAATTGCCCCGAAATTGCCGAAACGTAATTTGAATTGTCCCGAGCTGAAATTTAGCGTCATTTTGACATCGGGACATTGTTAATTTCGAGGCCTGGCTTGGCATTGCGTAACGTGCGATTAGACATTGTGCAACTTCGTGCGACCCATCCACGACGGTGATTCCGGGCACAATACCACAGGCCGCATGGCGGCCTATGGTAAAAACAAAAGATGACCCTGCATTATCTTTGTCTTGACTTGTCTAACTTTTGTTTCCTTTTGGACTTTCGCAAAATTTGTCTTCACTCATT